>JACCIB010000123.1:0-366393 GCA_018906965.1 Philotrypesis tridentata
CATGACTAATAGGCTAGAATTAGATAAGTATTTAGTTTTACTTTTTTTATAAATCTTACATAATATAATGAAAGATTTTGTGAACTGATTCTTTGTTAAATGTTCTCTTTTATTTTTCAGGTTTTATTGGATTGAAAGGCATACAACTATCAGGATGCATTTTCTTGTGATGTGACAAGCTAGTGAAGTGTAAAGTATTTAATGATTCATCTTTCAAGAAAGTTTACGTTGTTGAAGTGAATATGTAACTTTTTCTATCGTCTCCTGGGTTCACCTTTCAAGCAAGTTTCTACATTCTTGAAGTGGATGTGTAATTTTTTCCATCGTCTCCTGGGAGGTAGACTCTCAGGCTATTTGTCGAAAGGGATCCTGATGAGAAGCTAGTGAAAGTGTTGTATTTTCATCATCCAAGAATCAAAGAAAATTTACACAGAATTTCCAGTTTATATAATTTTCTGTGATGTGACAAGTTGGTTAAGTGTTAGGATTATATTCAATCTTCCACGCAAGAAAGTTTCTACAATTGTGGAAGTGCTTATGAACAATTATTAAATTTTCCTATCGTCTCCTGGGAGATAGACTCTCAGGCTATACATCGAAAGGGATCCTTACAAATAGCTAGTGTGTTTATTTTCTTGGTTCAAGAATCGAAGAAAGTTTTAACAGAGAATATTCAGTATAAGGAAAAAATTGTCTTGTACTGTGAGAAGCTAGTGAAGTGTCAAGAATATGCATCGCTCATGCATGAAAGTTTCTAAGTTGTTTAAGTGTATATGAATAATTCATAACTTTTCCTATCGTCTCCTGGGAGGTAGACTCTCAGGCTATTCGTCGAAAGGGATCCTGATGAGAAGCTAGTGAAAGTGTTGTATTTTCATCGTCCAAGAATCAAAGAAAATATAATTTTCTTGTGATGTGACAAGTTGGTTGATTGTTACGATTATATTCAATCCTCCACGCAAGAAAGTTTCTACAATTGTGGAAATGCTTATGTTAACTTTTCCTATCGTCTCCTGGGAGATAGACTCTGAGGCTGTACGTCGAAAAGAATTCTTATGAATAGATAGTAAAAGTGTTTTATTTTCTTGGTTCAGAGAATATTCAGTTTATATAAGGAAAAAATTGTCTTGTATTGTGAGAAGCTAGTGAAGTGTCAAGAATATGCATCGCTCATGCATGAAAGTTTCTAAGTTGTTTAAGTGTATATGAATAATTGAATAATTCATAACTTTTCCTATCGTCTCCTGGGAGGTAGACTCTCAGGCTATTCGTCGAAAGGGATCCTGATGAGAAGCTAGTGAAAGTCTTTTATTTTTATGGTTCAAGAATCAAAGAAAATTTATACAGAATTTCCTGTTTATATAATTTTCTTGTGATGTGACAAGTTGGTTGAGTGTTACGATTATATTCAATCTTCCACGCAAGAAAGTTTCTACAATTGTGGAAGTGCTTATGTTAACTTTTCCTAACGTCTCCTGGGAGATAGACTCTGAGGCTGTACGTCAAAAAGAATTCTTATGAATAGATAGTAAAAGTGTTTTATTTTCTTGGTTCAGAGAATATTCAGTTTATATAAGGAAAAAATTATTTTCTATTGTGAGAAGCTAGTGAAGTGTCAAGAATATGCATCGCTCATGCATGAAAGTTTCTAAGTTGTTTAAGTGTATATGGATAGTTTATAACTTTTCCTATCGTCTCCTGGGAGGTACACTCTCAGGCTGTTCGTCGAAAGGGATTCTTATGAATAGCTAGAGAAAGTGTTTTATTTTGTTTTTAAATTACCGTCAATATTTCCTAAAAATTTTTTAAATTGTTCCAAAGTCTAATTTTGGTACATTTATGCATTTATTAGAGAGAGATGGAAAGATAGTTCCTTCTGCTAGAGCTTAATTTGCTCTGTCTTCAAAAATATTTTTTAAAATTTATTTTTAAATGAAACTAAATAAAAATGATTAATGAGCATGGATGTATTGATTATAATTAATGGTTTATAGACTTTTATATAAGTCAAATAACCTTGAAACTATTACATATGGAGTATATGGCACCCGGGTGCGCTTTTCAAAGTATAAAATCTTGATTAGTTTATTTTAATTATTATAAATGTTAAAACTGAATGTATAGGGATATTCTATAGTATTTTTATAATGTCGTGCAACAAAATTTCTCTGGATTACGCTAATATTTCACTGTTTTACCTACATTTTTTTAACAAGTCATTTTTAATAAACTTGTGCTTTTTAATAAATGAGCTGTTATATTTATTTCTCACAGAGAAACCAAGACCTGTGATATTCTGGGACTTTCACAGGTTCTTTTATAATGAGTTAAGCTATCTTTTCAAATGTTTGTGTCTTCGATATTGATGATCGATCAAGCTGAACACTTGTTTTTAAGGCTTAAAAGGTTTATACGTAGAATCACTCAGAAGCATTTTGGTCACTCTGAAAATTAAAAATAACTAAGTTTTCGTTAAACATACCAATCAGAGGGATATCATGAGAAATTTGAAGTTTACCATATAGACCAATTTCAAAATAATCATCATATAAGGCATTCAAAATCGAAGAGCTAAAAATTGGTCTAGACGATTAACTTTAAATTTCATATGCTATCCCTCTGATTGATTTGCTCAATTCAAAAATAGTTATTTTTAATTTTCAGAATGCCCAGAGTTCAGGCAAATTCCAGAATGTGGGTTGAGCGTCTCTTTTCCTAAAAGATAAAAAGATCATACAAGTTTTCAAGCCCACTACTTAGAGGGATAGTATAAGAATTTTGAAGATGGTATAGTTTAGCAGTATTGAGATAATCAGAGATTAGAAATTTCAAAATTCAATAATTCAAAACTGCTGAGCCGTATCAACTGGAAAATTCTTAGATTATCCCTCTAAGTGACTGGCTTGACAATTTATATTATCTATATACATTCAACAGATCATAACGGAATGGAATTTTTTGGCCATGCCTGGTTAGGTCACTCTAGTGTATATATTGCAGTTCATAAATAAACACTACGTTAGTAGCTGATTGCTTTAAATACATCTTACCTTAAAAGCTATAAATTTAGAATATATTTAATAAACTATAACTTGTTTGCTAAATGACTCAATTCAATTTAGAATAGAACTCAATAGAACTCAATAGAACTCAATTTAGAATATATTTAATAAACTATAACTTGTTTGCTAAATGACACTATTCAATATTGACACTAAATTTATGATGTCAACCGTGTAAGTATTTATGTGAAAGTCATACAGGGGATACCACAACTTTACTGACACTATTTTTTACAGGTTTTCATAAAGTTTGAATTCGATTACAGTTTTCTAAACGTTTACCGAATTAGGTGGGTTGCATTAAAAATGATAATACATCTATCATAAAGAATCATAGGGATATTGGAAATTAACTTACATATACTTCTTTTTATTCTAAATATTATTTTCATTATTCCATAATATAGATTGAACAATTGTGAAGGATACGATATAAACTTGTATAAATATTAAAATGCTATATCACTCATGGTCTGCATGACAATAGTATACGTAACGTACAAATGCTTTCAAGAAAGCAGTTATCAGTTAAGTAATTAGCAATAATTTTAGACGTACAGATTTCTTTGATGTATATTTGCCAAACAAATCATTATGGAAGTTAACATAAAATTTAGTGTCAATAAAGGAAAAAAACGCGCTATTCTATTTACCTCGAGGGTGGTGTGGAAAAGATAGATCTCTTAGTAAATAATAATGATCTAAAAAAACTATTTACTCTACAGATAATGTCTAAAAAATAATTATTATTATTAATACAATAATCCATGAGCAAATGTACATTAATATTTTAAATTTATTACTTATTTAGTTGATGTTAACTATTCTTTGTAATTTACATATTATATACCTTTTAAAAGTAGTGAAATCTCTCCCCCCCCCCCCCAAACAAACCTTTTCAAGGTAAAAGGCTGGCAAGTATAAGGTCGTTTCTTCATGTAAAAATTAAAGATTAATCTTACAACTCTTGATAACCTTAATGTAAAAAAAAACTCTTAATAACACTTATGCAGACAAAACCAAAGTTTTATTAACATTCATACAGACAAAATAAAAATTCTTAGAGCTTACTCTAAAATTCAACTTTAATTTTCAAACTTCGACAACTCTTATGTAGTCGAAATTATAAATGCTGTATTCTATACAGTTATTTAATTATGGAAATTAAAGATCTTGATAACACTTATATAGACAAAATACTAGTAGCTTTACTGCATACTCTTAAGACGTGTTGATATTATAATCGTCAGATCAACAAATAATATATCTTCTTTCCTCTTGTGAATAAGTGATCGAACACAAATACTGGAAGAATATGTGATACTTATAGATCAAGTTGGAAAACAAATAATTATGTTAGGATGAATGTCTTCTTTTACCTATTCAATGAGTTAATCACAATCACTCAAATCATGATGCTTATACATCAAGCTAAAAAATCCGAAACTCTCATGTATGAAAATATGAACGTGTAACCATCTTCGCGTTAAGGGTCTGTTGGACAGATTACCATTTCTTTAGTGTCACTTCTCCTTCGATTATCTATACCTTCGATTTGACATAAATTCTCATTTTAATTTTAAGAAAAGAAAGTTATGATATCAATAAATAAATTGGCAAGTTTTTTGTTATAAAAAGTAATTGTTTTCAAATAAATAAATAACCGATTAAATTGAGGAAGGATTATAAATATATGTGTTCATATAAACACTCAATCAAATTGCAGCATGTGAAAAGGTGGATAGCCTGTGAAAAGGTACAGTCGGGTACAATTAAAACTTTGAATAATTGCGACTGCTGCCACGTTCTGTACATGTAATAGAATGGTATGATGTTCTTACATGACATTATCACATGACAAATGTGCCCATAATATGTAGTAATATCATGTTTGTCTAAAATTATTATGTAATTTAACAAGATTGTTTCGCATCATGAAAACTTTTTCATTTATTTATGGAAGCTACGAGCGGATGTACAATCTACTCTACTTAGTAATTCAGTAAATGTATTGCTATCCTTATTTCATTCAAAATCTATGTCCAGGACGATTATATACAATTATATATGAGATTTAAATTCTGTTGATTTACATACATTTAAAAAAAACAGGAACAAATTCTATCATGTAGAACGCAATTTTTTGACGGAAAAACTTGCCGCCCCGTCCTATCATAGATAATCGATGAACCACTAAATGTCAGTGTAATTAAGAATATCATAAAATTTTTAATATAGTTAATTTATCGTCCTATTATCCTATAATGCGTAATACTCAAATCATTATATTAAACTGTGAGACCAATGGCCTCAAATAATAATAAACAATGGAATTTTTTAATTAAGTAAAGATTTGAAACTAAAAGCTGTAAACTACATAAATATTAATTTAAAATTTTTAAACTTGATTTATTTTCCAACTAGAGTCATAGAAATTTATTTTATAACATTTTTTTAATATGTAATAATAGTCACAATTATTTTTAATCAACTTCCTGCAATCTTCCGATAATACTAACAGAGGTTTGTAAAACATACATACAAATAACCAAAAATGAGCTTAGAATGATTGCAAGATTAAGTTTGAATTCTTCAAAAATTGGTCAAGGACAGTAATAAATACATATAGAATGAAAAATCGATTCAGAGATTTTTTAACGGTGTTTCATTAACAAGTTAATTTGGTTAACCTTGCATAATTTGAAGATGGTATACATCGTTATCTATGATAGGACGGGGCGGCAAGTTTTTCCGTCAAAAAATTGCGTTCTACATGATAGAATTTGTTCCTGTTTTTTTTAAATGTATGTAAATCAACAGAATTTAAATCTCATATATAATTGTATATAATCGTCCTGGACATAGATTTTGAATGAAATAAGGATAGCAATACATTTACTGAATTACTAAGTAGAGTAGATTGTACATCCGCTCGTAGCTTCCATAAATAAATGAAAAAGTTTTCATGATGCGAAACAATCTTGTTAAATTACATAATAATTTTAGACAAACATGATATTACTACATATTATGGGCACATTTGTCATGTGATAATGTCATGTAAGAACATCATACCATTCTATTACATGTACAGAACGTGGCAGCAGTCGCAATTATTCAAAGTTTTAATTGTACCCGACTGTACCTTTTCACAGGCTATCCACCTTTTCACATGCTGCAATTTGATTGAGTGTTTATATGAACACATATATTTATAATCCTTCCTCAATTTAATCGGTTATTTATTTATTTGAAAACAATTACTTTTTATAACAAAAAACTTGCCAATTTATTTATTGATATCATAACTTTCTTTTCTTAAAATTAAAATGAGAATTTATGTCAAATCGAAGGTATAGATAATCGAAGGAGAAGTGACACTAAAGAAATGGTAATCTGTCCAACAGACCCTTAACGCGAAGATGGTTACACGTTCATATTTTCATACATGAGAGTTTCGGATTTTTTAGCTTGATGTATAAGCATCATGATTTGAGTGATTGTGATTAACTCATTGAATAGGTAAAAGAAGACATTCATCCTAACATAATTATTTGTTTTCCAACTTGATCTATAAGTATCACATATTCTTCCAGTATTTGTGTTCGATCACTTATTCACAAGAGGAAAGAAGATATATTATTTGTTGATCTGACGATTATAATATCAACACGTCTTAAGAGTATGCAGTAAAGCTACTAGTATTTTGTCTATATAAGTGTTATCAAGATCTTTAATTTCCATAATTAAATAACTGTATAGAATACAGCATTTATAATTTCGACTACATAAGAGTTGTCGAAGTTTGAAAATTAAAGTTGAATTTTAGAGTAAGCTCTAAGAATTTTTATTTTGTCTGTATGAATGTTAATAAAACTTTGGTTTTGTCTGCATAAGTGTTATTAAGAGTTTTTTTTTACATTAAGGTTATCAAGAGTTGTAAGATTAATCTTTAATTTTTACATGAAGAAACGACCTTATACTTGCCAGCCTTTTACCTTGAAAAGGTTTGTTTGGGGGGGGGGGGGGAGAGATTTCACTACTTTTAAAAGGTATATAATATGTAAATTACAAAGAATAGTTAACATCAACTAAATAAGTAATAAATTTAAAATATTAATGTACATTTGCTCATGGATTATTGTATTAATAATAATAATTATTTTTTAGACATTATCTGTAGAGTAAATAGTTTTTTTAGATCATTATTATTTACTAAGAGATCTATCTTTTCCACACCACCCTCGAGGTAAATAGAATAGCGCGTTTTTTTCCTTTATTGACACTAAATTTTATGTTAACTTCCATAATGATTTGTTTGGCAAATATACATCAAAGAAATCTGTACGTCTAAAATTATTGCTAATTACTTAACTGATAACTGCTTTCTTGAAAGCATTTGTACGTTACGTATACTATTGTCATGCAGACCATGAGTGATATAGCATTTTAATATTTATACAAGTTTATATCGTATCCTTCACAATTGTTCAATCTGTGATATCTGAATAAATCAGTTTGTTGTAAATTGTCATTTTTATGCTTTTTATTTTTAATTTGTCTAATATAGGAATAGTTATGTCGAATATTTTATTTTAAATATATAAATATAATCTTTTAAATATAAAAGTATTTAGTATGCAGTACGGGCGAAACTTTGTGAATTAAGATATTCCATATATACTTTTATACATTCAAATATTGGTGCGGTTTTGAGTGAGCAACAGCAGCTCCCCTATAATATCTATCGGTCGCTGCAATAGCCCCGCGGCGCGGCGAAAAAAATAACTACGACAATCAAGACTGAGAACGATCCGTCCGTCCGTCGATACAGCAGCTTCTATTTTCAGCTTCAATTTTACCGAGATTTTACCGAGATTTACCGAGCAACAGCAGCGCACTCTGCATTAGCACGGCGCGGCGAAAAAAGTAATTACGATCAAGACCAACGACGGTCCGTCGGTGCGGCAGCTTCAATTTCAATATGGCAGCCTTCAATTTGCAATATGGCGCTTACTCCCTTTATAGATAGGAAAACGGTTCAATATTTTTAGCTGATTTTTTTTGTATGCAACGTTGAATGAATATCATTTAGGATGTATGCTGATAGACTGTAGATACGTTTGATAAGCGTAAGTTATTGATGATTGAAAAAATTTGGAGGTTGGGAAAAAGCAAATTCAAAGTTGCCCCTTGATATATATACATCATAGGTTAGAAACTACAAGGTGTTTATTACTTTTCTTTCTATAAGAATGCGAGTTACATGTATGCGGGGGTGCAACGAAATTACCTTCGAGCATATACACATAGAGGAAGCATGTTATATGGCAAGCGCGACGTTTTTAGCGGTATCCCCACTCTCTTTCACTCACTCTTTTCCGCGCACGTGATTGGCTAAGTGACTCCCCACCTATACCTATAAGACTTGAAGCCTGTATAGCCGGTAGCCTATATATGTATAGAGATATCGCCCGCTTAGAAATTGAAAAAACGATAATAAGGCTTAGTTAAGGTAAGTTAATTAGTATATCGAGTGATAACCCAATGAAACTTTTTTAAATCAATAATATATGCCTTTAATAATTCTTCAGTATAGTTTTATCAAAATTTACTGGCACAGAACACGTACAAACTAGACGAAATCATGTTTGCTTTTGCTTCATCTATTTTCTTAAATTCTAACTTTAACTCGCGGTATCTCGATGAGATTTTTATCATTATCATTCAAATTTTTATACACATTTTTGTCTGTCTATTCTTCGGGACGCAGGATAAGTCTGAAACCTTAAATATATTTCATAATCATTGATGAATTTTTGAAAAAAATATATCTCGAAGATTTTTTTTCTCGAAGAATTTTCTTTCAGCTTCAAATATCAATTAGATTTTGTGTAACAGTATTGATAATATATTATTATTACACAGCGTTCGACAAAAAATACAAAATTTTCTTAATATTACCGCTTAAAAATGTTTACTGACCTAAAATGATAAAAATAATTTCAACTTAGTGTGAGTAAGTGACGCTCTCGGACGGGCCCGAAGTTCAAAACTTTTTTTTACTACACCCTAAATAATAAATTTAAATAACACTTATACAAATTCTTTAAACAATTGGTATAATTTCAGTTTTATTCTTGCGTTAATTTAGTGAGCACCAAATATACGCCTTCCAGACGGCTAACCGCCGTGCGGTGACGCGCAGTTTCGGAAGGGAGGGGATACCTATAAAACTCACGCGATTTTAACCCAGGATGCTTCCTCTATGTGTATATGCTCGAAGGAAATTACCGCACTTTTCGCGACGACACAATGTATAGAAAATAAGTGTGGCATCGTTCGCAAAGATCTCGTTATTCATTCAATCTACTTTATAGTAGTAAAGCTGGGTATAAATGTGAGAAAATATATTAATATTTCCGTCTGTAGTATAATAGTACAAAATTTTTAAAAAGTCCTAATTTTATAATGTTTACTCTAAAAGCTCTCGTTATTTAAAAAACATATAATCATACATATACGCTTCCTATTTCAGTTACCAAAAATCTATATAGTAACGCTAATAAATATAACAGAAAACCATCAAGATTATTTTAATACGCATATTAGTCGGTAATTACAAGAATAACATGGCATTATATATTTATTAACACATTCATTTCACTCATTAAAAAACGTAAATAAAATTATGTACAATTGTAATATAGGCTTGTATGTTGATGTATCATATAAGTAATCAACAATAAAATCAAGAAACAAATATAAAATTCAGAGTTTTAAAAAATTTTGTACTTTTTTATCGACGCGAATGTTAATATATCATTTGTGTAATTAATAAGAAAATTTATTTAATACCAGATTTTTCCTATTTTCTCACATTTATATCCAGCTTTATTTTATTGCTTTATTACAAAGTAGATTGAATGAATAATGACAACATCGAATCTTCATTTTCGCCTCAATACCTTTATGTGTAAGAATACTCATGTACTCATACCTAACCTCAAAAATTAAAAAATACAAGAAAGTTAAATGCAGGAAGAATCGATGACGCGTTCTGGATGCCATAAGTAAAAGTTTACGAATGAATTTGGAAAAACATCGCCTGAAAGCCGATGTGTCCAACGGCGCCAGTTTTCCGTAGGTAGTATAATCTATATAGATATACTTGTATATACCTAGCTCTTTCTTCATTTCTATAGCATTACCAAGCATTACGGCCTTGATGCTCATGCGCGAGGCGCAGTAGGTGTCATGTATGTATACTGCACTATAGCGCGCTTGTCAGTGTCCCTCGGACTTTCGTTTCGGCTGCGGCTCAGACGATCGCGCCGCCTCCAAAGACGGAGAGTGCTCGCGTAAATATATATAAGTGTTATTCGTACGGGCGAATTCTCTCGGTTCGTATCTTGCGTCGATCATTTCGACAGCCACGGTAATCACGCTCTGCCGAGTCATCGAGCAGGTGCGGCTCACGCGCGGTTTGTGTTTGTGTGCGTGAGTGTATTCGTGCGTGCGTGCGTGTATGTGTGTGTGTGTGTGTGTGTGTGTGTATGATGCATAGTGATTAGTGATAGTTTCGACGAGAAGTCAAGTACACTATCACTCATGGAGTTGGTGTCTACTTGTAGCTATATAGGCGAGCTACAGCTGATCGATTCTCTTGTGCGTAAAGACACTTTTCTATGTGTGTTCGCCACTTATTGCAGAAATTGATTTGGCAGGCCAAATTTTACTTCACTCGATACTTTTCCTTTTATTTGCGCGCTCGAACGGCTGTACTCATTTGAAAAACACTCCATTTTTAGACTGAATAATTGTTTTAACCAAATATTGCTGCATTAATTAATGGATAAATTATGAATGTCGCATTTTCTCAAATCAATTTTCATCAGTCATTCAAAGTGAATAATCATCGGCATACACATTAATTGAAAATCAAGTATATCGACCAACACATCGTACTTTATATCAAGAGTGAAAATAATCGTTGTGGTCCTCCGAAGTTGCAGCACCTAAGACTCTCAAAATACTGGCCAATCCTGCTTTCGGTCGGATACGACATATTCAAACACGTAAAACATGGTAAGTCGTTTCACCATAGAATGTTGATTGATCTCTTTTTATTTATTCTGGCACTATCGCGTTGCTATGGAATGAACGCAGGTGTTATTGTTCAGCAGCATATATGGCGGCGACCGCCTCACTCGTTTTGCCTTTCGTAACCTAAAAGGTCTACAGTGTAGACTGCAGGCGGACTAGAAAGTGTCATTGCGTGCGAATATTTTGTATGCCTTAATAATAAAAAATAAAACCATTTGAATAGTAATAAGCTCATTGTTTTATGGTCCTACGAAAAGTATTATCTTACTCTAGCACAATTGGATTCAGCAATAAAAAATTCAATCTTGCTTGAATAAAAACTTTTTATATTTTTTAAAGTAATTGAACATATTATAGGTATTATATATATATAGGTATGTCTGAAAGTTGTCATGGAATCCCAATGACTAATTTACTTAATGAAAAATTAGTTGTGTTCAATATCCAGGGAGCACGAAATTCAACCAGCTTCCAGAATATGGATGAACATGTCATTCTTTTAAGAGAAGTATACCTTCTGCTATCTAAAAGATAAAAAAACACATGAGTTGACAAGCCCATTAGTCAAAAAGACATCACGAAAAATGTTAAGTTGATACCATTGACCAGTTTTAAATATTCTAATTTTGAAATTTTTAAATATTTATATTTCAAAACTGGTCAGTGGTATCAACTCAAAATTTCTCATGGTATTCTTTTGATTAATGTGTTTGACAACTCATTTGTTCTTTTTACCTTTTAGATAGCGGAAGGTATATTTCCTTTAAAAAAAGCTAATTTTTCTAAACTAATTTTTCATTAAGCAAATTAGTCACATTGATTCCATGACAACTTTTAGGTTTATCCGTTGACTAGCTTTGAGTAATTAAATTTTGGAAGCTTTAATCTTTGATTATTTCAAAAGTGATCTAACAAATAAACCTTTTAAAGTTGTGAATCCCTGTGATTAATTTAACCGAACACTTTACCGTTATAATTAAGTATTAAATTTTGTGGCATAGGTAGCTTCAACACTTGCGATTGTAATTTTTTGTAATTGTTTTTCTGATTTTGTAATTTTATAATACCTAACCTCTCAACATAAAATTTTATTACCCTGCAAAAATATTGTCAAAGGTCATATAATTAATGGTCCATTATTAGATGGATACATTTAATAGATGGAATCAAAAAAAAAAAAACTTATGCTCACTCAAAACCAGTTGTTCTTCTAAACTTAATAATACATTTTTCTTGAATAAACATACTTTTTTCACTTCATTAGCTTGTCACAGGAATTCCTTTTCTATATAACTTCACAGTTGTGTGTAACCTTCCGCAATGGAAATAGGAAATATCGGAAAAATAAATAAATATATTTAATCAAAGAATCAGTTTACAAAAAGTTGATTTATATTGAACTGATATATCACAAAATAATAAATACTTATCTAATTGTATCCTGTTAGCCATATTTATGTTGTACAAAATTGACTTATCGACTTAATTATTTTGACACTGTTTTAATTAAAATATATATTTAGGTTAAATATTTTATTTGATACTGCTTTTTATAAATTTCACTTTACAATAGCTGTTAATAAAAGCAATTTTAATATGATTGTGTCAGTTTGATCGCAAGCTTTCATGTGAGTTCTCGTATGTCACAAATAAAGCTGTCAATACAAAGAAAACCGCACGTCGAGTTTCAAACAATACCTCTATGAAAAATATAATATGGTCTGAATAGCGCCCGACGGCGGCGTACGTACTGACATACCTTATGCTTGCCATCATGGCGCTACCGCGCCGCTTTATTCAAAGTATTTTTCTGTAAAGTAGACAAAATTTCCTAAGAAAAGTTTCTATGCTCCTATGTTGAAAACTGCATCTCTGATGAACTACAAATTATTGAAAATAGACAGACAATGCAAAAAATTCGGATTCCATGAATTTTGACCTTCTATAACTTAAGGCAAGTGATGTAAACAATCTGAAAAAATTCATGATAAATTTTACATGTGTCCTCAACAAATTCCCACAATTATACATATATAATAACAATGTTTATTTTGTGACCTTTCGATTTCACATGAAATCGTCTATATATATATATATATATATATATATGGGTGGTTCTCTGACAAATCGAGCGGTCGATTTTTTGACCCTATCGAAAAAAATTTTTAAAATGTTCCTAAGAGACACATGAGTATCCCTGAATTTTTTCGGATTTTTTGCATCAAGTATCTTCGAGTTACAGAGGGTCAAAGTTGATGAAATCACGTTTTTTTGCTTTTTCTGGCTACTTTCATTAATTTGTAGATCCTCAGGGAAGCATTTTTCACTATAGAGATATATAACATTTTTTTCTGCAAATTTTCTAAACTATTCAAAAAAAATATTTTTGATGTCGTATATATATATATGTTTTAAGAAAGTTATAAGTCATTTAAGTCTTAAAATCAAGTTTTGAGAAAAGTTCGATCATCCGGATCATAACCAAAAAATTCATGAAGATACCTTTTTTCAATTCAAAAAAGTCTGCGAAAGACCCAGAATGTCAGAGGCCTTGGTTTCTCTGTAAAAAATCATTATATCCGTTCATATAAGAAAAAAATTTAGTTTTATTGCTATATCGAAGCATTTCACTAACCTTATCATTTTTTTAATGACTGAAATTATTATAAAAAAATTTACGTAATTGATGAAATTGGTTAAATTCTTCTATATAGCAATAAAACTAAATTTTTTTCATATATGAACGGATATAATGATTTTTTACAGAGAAACCAAGGCCTCTGACATTCTGGGTCTTTCGCAGACTTTTTTGAATTGAAATAAGGTATCTTCATGAATTTTTTGGTTATGATCCGGATGACCGAACTTTCCTAAAACTTGATTTTAAGACTTAAATGACTTATAACTTTCTTAAAACATATATATACGACATCAAAAATATTTTTTTTGAATAGTTTAGAAAATTTGCAGAAAAAAATGTTATATATCTCTATAGTGAAAAATGCTTCCCTGAGGATCTACAAATTAATGAAAGTAGCCAGAAAAAGCAAAAAAACATGATTTCATCAACTTTGACCCTCTGTAACTCGAAGATACTTGATGCAAAAAATCTGAAAAAATTCAGGGATACTCATATGTCTCTTAGGAACATTTTAAAAAATTTTTTCAATGGGGTCAAAAAATCGACCGCTCGATTTGTCAGAGAACCACCCATATATAGATGTGTGTGTGTGTGTGTGTGTGTGTGTGTAGAATATTATATATTTACACACACACGCGCGTCGCTAAGACACTTTCCTCGACACTTTCATCAACTCATCAATAGTTCATCTGTACACTAGTGGACGCATCGCATCTCCAAAATGATCTCGTTTCATTTGAACATTTTCTAAATGTCGATTTTAAAATTATCGACTTTAAATAACATATATATATACGCAAGCTGCGAATACTCTCGCTGGAGATAGTGTACAAGTGCACTGTATATTGACGGCTGAGATTAAAAGGCTGCTTATTCAGAGTCCGCTTGAAGACGCTGCTTAGTCAGAGTCCGGTTGAAGAAGCTGCTTATTCAGAGTCCGGTTGAAGAAGCTGCTTATTCAAAATGACATTTTTTTTTATTTTGTAGTGGCAACCCTGCGAGAACTTAAAATCTACTTTACGGCGGAAATGAGCAGTGAAAAAAGTCGGAAAAATTCGGAAAAATTCGTAAAAATCGAAAAAAATTAGAAAATCATAAATATGCGTAAAAATCGGAGAAAATTCGTGAAAATCGTAAACAATTCGTAAAAATTGGAGAAAGTTCTGAAAAATCGTAAAAAATTAGAAAATCGTAAAAATCGGAGAAAATTCTTGAAAATCGTAAATAATTCGTAAAAGTCGGAGAAAATTCGTAAAAACCCTGGAGGAAATGCATATCATTTAAAAGCTAGTAAAACCCTTGTTTTGTTTGGAATGGGCCAAAAATGGGACCATTTTTCGCCTTGCGATGAAATGCTTTTTCGAACCTTTCTAAGCCATTTTTTAGAATGAAAATGGAGGAAAATATTATTATACCATATTACGAGGTATTCTCAAGCTTGCAAACATGCCTATAAAAAACGACCAGTAAATGGCTATGAAAACAATATTTAACGTGTAGGTAAAAATGTCAGTGGTGGCATATGTCTATCTCTAATAGTTTAGTTGTAAATTGGCAATGAACGTGAATTTTGCCAAAATCGAAAATTGTTTATAATTATTGAACAAGTTATGTTACGTTTCCTTTATTCTATGACAAGGTAGTACTTAATAAGTACCATAAGCGTGCAAAATCCGAATTCTTTATTTACTATAGTTTTTGTGCAATAAGGACCGAAATTTGAAAAAGTTGTTATTTTCAAAGTGTTGGCAAAACGTGAAAAATTATCTCAAATAGTTTAGCTTTTTTGTACGTACTCTAGAAGAGTTATATTTCAATATACTACTTTACAAACTGCGAAATTTTTATTAGGGGGAGCAAATGTTTATAAAGTACGTAATTAATTAATTCGCTGCACACAATATTTAAGTGCAATCAAATTACAAATAAGTTTATTGCAAAGGTGTGATTTTTATCGAAATTTTAAGCCCTAGATGGACTTGGTACGACCAATAGGAACCGAGATACGTTTTTTTTTCAATGTATAATAACGCTATAACAAAAGGTGATTTTCCATATTTTGAAGTTCAATTCCTGAAGTTCAAGACTTGATCTTTACAGTAAAACTATTGATCTTACTCTTAAGCAAGCTTTTTGACAAGCAATAAGCAGGTGCAAAAAAGTGTTTCTTAGATTTCGGCCGTCGGCGCCGTGGCCGGAGGAGTGGGGGTAACCGCACTCGGTGACGAGCTCGCCGTTTGAAATTCGGAAGAGCCAATTAATAGAGATTTCTTCCTTCAAGGTCAAAAATATATGTAGGGACCTATGCCATTCGGTTATAAATGATGCGTACTTTAAATAGTCGTATCATACTAAAATTAGTTTTACACTGTGCATTTGTTATAAACAAAAAAGGCGCTAAAGAGTCATTTTTTTTTATTTTTCGCTTAGAAATCGATAAATACGGGAGTAGGGATAAAACAACTAGAGAGAAAAATTGTGCAGTATAAAATTACAAAGCAAATGCGCTATTCAGAAGCTCCTTACGGTTAATTGAAGCTTAGACAATTAGAGAGAAAGGGTTATAGAGTCATAGGGTTATAGAAAAATAATAATTTGATGTAACCGATCGAAGAATTGTAAAATTAAGTAAATCATAAATATCTTAGTAATCCACGTATTTACAGCTTCAAACGCTTGTTTATTCCATACATTGTATCGAAACTGACTGAAATACGTACACCTCCCTGTATTTAGCGTACAATATATGCAGTAAAATTAGTGTAATGATTTGGAGGTTATGAGTATTCCATGAAATGCTCAAATAATGAGAGAAAAAGCGTTTCATCGTAAGTTAGGAACCGAGTATTTCTCATAGCCATTTTCTAGTTTATAGGCCATTTTAGATATTTGAATTTCTACCAGGGAATCGGATAAAATTCGGAAAAAATCGTAAAAAACTCGAAAAATTTGGGAAAGTCAGGAAAATTTTGGAAAAAATCAGAATTAATAGGAGAGGGTGGAAATTTGAGAAAAAAATGAAAAAAAATCGATACAGTCGATACAATAAAAATTGTATATTGGGTATAATAATAATTATATGTAATATTTTTACCTATGACGGTTTGCAACCGTCATGCCTAGCATGTCCTCCGACTCGAAACATGTGTATAACAAACTATAAGCTTGTTACAGGATCAGCAGCGAGCAGCCCGGAGGATCGTCGAATAGGTGAGTAGTGGGGGGAGAGAGAGCGCTACCGGCACGCGACCGCGAACCGCGCGATCGCGTCAGATGGAATTCGGGCCTAGCCACGAGCCCTGATAGAGAACTTCGCACGCACCCGTTGAACACGCTGTTCCGGAATCCCGCGAGTGACACTGCTGTTGAGTCCTGACGCCGAAGCCCGGCCCGCCCACGAGGTCACCATCGTCCACGCCTGCCCAAGGGAGCTCTGCCGCCTACGCTCCGACGTCGACGCGCCTCGCTGACTCCTGGCCGCCTCCGCCGACGCTGCCGACGTACACGCGCATCGTCGAATTACCACTGTCACCCGCTGCGTCGTCGCCCCGTAGTCTCAACCACGGTCTACGTCGCGCCGCCGCTTCCTATCGGATACTGCTCTGTAAGTGCCAGCTCTCTCTCTCTCTCTCTCTCTCTCTCTCTCTCTCTCTCTCTCTCTCTTGCTATTCGCCGATGATTTGCAAATATATATTCAGTGTCATCCACGTGATTTTGAAAGAACAATTACGAAATTAAACGAGGATGCGCGTGCAGTATTAATTTGGTCACGTGAAAACGGACTACTACTCAATGTGGAAAAAACAAAAGCCATTCTTGTAGGTACAGACCAGCATCACTTGCGGATAAACAAAGCCTTAATCCCGCCAATACTCGTTGACAATACGGTGATTCCTCTTGTTGATTCTGTTAAAAATCTTGGTCTGATTATTTCAAAAAATCTCTCATGGTGCGATCATATTACGCGAGTTTGTGCTAATGCTCATTTTGTTCTTTATCGGCTACGTTATAAAGCTTATTCTTTGTCAAGCAAGCTAAAGGCGCAACTAGTTAATGCGCTATTTATGCCATATTTTGATTACGCATGTGTAGTTTTTCATAACTTAACGGAATACTTGGCGATAAAGTTACAACGTCTTTGTAACATGGCTGTGCGTTTTATATTCTCGCTACGTAAGGACTCAGAGCTCGCACCGTATTATGCCAAATTAAAGTGGCTGTCATTAGCTCATAGGCGTAATTATTTCTTAGGCATATTGTTATACAAAACTTTTACGCGCAACAAACCTTCTTATTTGGCTGAACTTTTCCCTAAAACCCCAGCAGAGCTTCGGCGTCCAGCTCGGTACGCTGCTCCGCTGTTTTTGGTACCTTATGCTAGACTGGAAACATTTAAAAATTCGTTCACCGTACAAGGAGTACATTTTTGGGAATCCATTCCTGTTTCTATTCGGCTTAGTACCACTATTGAAGTGTTTAAAAAACGTTTATTTAATTATTTGCGTGATCTTGAGCAAGCTTACGTTGTATAATGTTTGTTTTGAGTGGATATGCGTTTACTTATTCGTCTATTCATTTATTTATTATTTTTATGTATTTTCTTCGATTCTTGTATTGAGAGAGAAGAGCCTATGTATTGCGCGACTGTGTAAAAATTTGCTGTAAGTTATTACGTGATTAGTATATATTTTGAATGGTTCCTGTTATTGCGTCTACTTAGTATATATTGTTATATGTTTTTTAAACTTTTGTTAATCTTTCTTGTGTCATATGAACATTATTATTATTGTAAAATTCTTCTCCTACGCCATACGGTCTTGTCGACCAAGGCGTCAATAAAGTTTATCAAATCAAATCAAATCTCTCTCTCTGCGTACCCGCTCTCACCGGCTATCGTCAGGGCTTTTCGCGTGCGCTCCCTGCCTTTCTACGTGCCCGGAAGCACGCTTGTATCTCTTGTCTGGTGAATACACGTTTATACCTTCCCTTTTACCTGAAGTGTCGTTATTTTCTCCCGCGCCTCCGGCTACCCTGCAGCTACGGACCTCGCGCGGCTACCGCGAGCTAGTCCTCCGGGTGGAAACGTGGAGACGACTCCCCGACTATAACGGACATAGCCGCCCCGTTATATACCATAACAATTTTGTGCGTGTGCGTGTGTGTATGCATATATACACACACACAAAATTATTATCATTAAAATATTACATATAATTATTATTATACCCAATATACAATTTTTATAATAATTATTATAAAAATTTTATCGATTTTTCAAATGTTTCCAAATCGTATCGATTTTTTTTCATTTTTTTTTAAATTTCCCCCCTCTCCTATTATTTCTTATTTTTTCCAAATTTTTCCTAACTTTTTCAAATTTTTCTATTTTTTACGATTTTTCCGAATTTTTTCCGAATTTTACAGTTTTTTACGATTTCCGAATTTGTTACGATTTTTCAGAATTTTCTTCGACTTTTACGTATTTTTACGATTTTCCAATTTTTTACGATTTTTCCGAATTTTTTACGATTTTTCAGAATTTTCTCCAATTTTTACGAATTGTTTACGATTTTTACGAATTTTCCCCGATTTTTACGCATATTTACGATTTTCTAATTTTTTTCGATTTTTACGAATTTTTCCCGAATTTTTTCGATTTTTTTCACTGCTCATTTCCGCCGTAAAGCAGATTTTAAATTCTCGCAGGGTTGCCACTACAAAATTAAAAAAAAATGTCATTTTGAATAAGCAGCTTCTTTAAGCGGACTCTGAATAAGCACCTTCTTCAAGCAGACTCTGAATAAGCAGCTTCTTCAAGCGGA
The DNA here is from genome assembly GCA_018906965.1 of Philotrypesis tridentata. Lineage (NCBI taxonomy): Eukaryota > Metazoa > Arthropoda > Insecta > Hymenoptera > Pteromalidae > Philotrypesis > Philotrypesis tridentata. The sequence continues at coordinate 19,632 of JACCIB010000123.1, forward strand.
CTCTGAGTCAGCAGCTTCTTCAACCGGACTCTGAATAAGCAGCTCCTTCAAGCGGACTCTGAATAAGCAGCTTCTTCAAGCGGACTCTGAATAAGCAGCTTCTTCAAGCGGACTCTGAATAAGCAGCGTCTTCAAGCGAACTCGGAATAAGCAGCCTTTTAATCTCAGTAACGAAAATCAGTAGATGTAACATGACTAACTAGCGTGTATTGATTCTGGTTCCAATCGTTGTTTTCGATACCTGAATATTTCGATTTCAAACTTTGCATATTGATAGATGATACCAAGACGGAGGGCAACTATCTTTTGAATTTGCGTAATTCGTTATATGTATTTTATTTAAGGGGTTATGACAGTGTTAAATCCTGAAAAAAAAAATTATTAGTCTAATAAAAAATTAATATTTATGCATGTGCTCTAAAATTATATTTTTCCTTCAAAATATAAGTATTATACACTACTTTTATCCATTAGAAATGTCCATTAAGTGGATGTAATACTTGATAACAATTAAAGGTATTTACTTACCAAAAAGCATGATTTTCATCATGTTTCTGAACTTGCCACAGCTTTCTGGAGGAACCGTACTATCAATCCAGATGAAACATAGTGAAAAATGTTCCTTATAAGTGTCCTCACAAACTGAGTGGAAGAGATTTCCAAAAAACACAAAATTAATACAATTAATTATACTTATATTGACAACATTAGTAATTACAGTGAATGTTACATATGTAAACATACATAACATTCACCTTTAAATTACTTTTGCCGATTCTGCTCCACTCAGTTTGTAACCAGACTCATAAGGAAGATTTTCCACTTTGGCACATCAGAATTGATGGTACGGTTCATTCAGAAAGCTGCGGCAAGTACATGAAAACCATGAAAAAACTAAATTGGAGTAAAAGGCATTTAAAGTTTATAATGTAAATCATACAAATGAACTCAGCTATACTTACAGAAACTATGTGGCATATCTTGATTTGCTTTTGGTACTCAAATATACATACAATAAAGTATATTTGGTGGTATGCGCATATCATGCTGTGTGATAATAGCATTTAGAAGCTGGAAATAAAATAAAAATTATCGTTAGCTATTCATAATCAAGTTATGTTTATGAATTACAGTTACATGCAATACTTACCATTATTATATACACTTCAAGTTGTTAAAAAGTATGCAAAATAATACTCCGGACAGTCAATATAAACTCCCATCTTGCTGGCTGCACCCGTATACCTAAAAGCAAAAAATAAACCAACAAAGAAAAAGCTCATTATGAACACGATTATTACTAATTAGTTTCCAATACTTATCTGAATAATTGTTCTATTCTGCAGAAGCTCTTGCATTTTTGCAACACCACTGAGGTTATAAGCATTGTTACATCAGCTAGCAGATAAACTGCACTGAGATAGTGTCTTGAAGGTTGGATAAAAAACAGCTGTTTGGCTGCTTCAAAATCTCACAGAATATTCTACTATACCGATCTTATAGTAATCTTCATTTTCGACCGGACGCTGTGAGGCGCAACGTGTTCGGGTGGCAAATTAAAATTTTTTGAATGCCTTTAGTATATTGAGTTTAACATATTGAGTTTAATAACATAAAATCGCACATAGAAAAATTAATTTTATGGATTTTATTACATTTTACGGAAATAAATTAATAAATCTTGAGAAAAAACCGGTTTGTAAAACGGTTTTTATGTCATATTTTCAGTAAGACATCTCATGAAATTGCTCTGTAAGAAGTGGGTAGAACAATTCTTTCCACAAAAGCCATACAAGAAAGGGCATTATTAGAAGCTTCACAATTACGAAAAGAAGAGAAAAAAATGCAGATTTTTTTACCCTTTTGAGAAAGGTCAACTTTAGACCGCTGCCATGGGCTCAAAAATGGAGTGCCATTGCCGTAAAAAAATCAGGTAGATACTTGAAGGCTTTGAGAGCGGAATAGCGTTGGAATTTTTAAAAAATTATGAATAGTTTCGTTGTAAATGAGCAAATACAAAAAAAAATTATCTCGGTAACGAAAAGTCGCATCAACATGGGACTAGGCTCAAAAAATTGGAAAAAAATTACAGATACTTAAAATACTCGACTCGTTTTCATAATGTTGTTATCTTCCTTGTGAGAGCCGTCGAAAGTTAAGAATTTTTTTTGACCCGAGTCGCATGAAAAAAGTATGAAAATAGCTATAAATCTCCAGATGTGCGGAGAACGACAATGCTTTTGCTTGGGACTGTCTTCGGACCGCGCCGGCTACTTGTCATAACGCACATCAGGAGATTTATAGCTATTTTCACACTTTTTTCATGCGACTCGGGCCAAAAAATCTGCATTTTTTTCTTTTCTTTTCGTAATTGTGAAGCTTCTAATAATTATTTTTAATGGAGACTTATACCAATCAACGCGCAGATAAATTTCCTTTCTTGTATGGCTTTTCATTTTTCTGTGCGATTTTATTTCAGCAAGTTATTCGCTGGGAAACTGAGGTGCACTCTTTTTTTAAACGGATAGTAGGCAATGCATTCGAGCTGTTTATGACTTTTTATGACTGCCCAGATTAGTGTAATCCGGCTCGGGCCAGCCTGCCTCGGCGCGAGCGCGCGGGGTTGGTTTCTGTTTTCGGGCAACGAGAGACGTGAGTGTGCGAAGACCGAGAGGTAGAAAAAAAAGGTCTCATTGTTTTTCAAGTGTATCTGCGTGGTTTTATGTGTGAGTGAGAGAATGGGAAAAGCTGCGATTTTTTCGGCGACGAGGGACGAGCTCGAGGACTACTTTATGCAGTTCAGTTCAGTTCGGACTTCGAAGCATAATACTTCGTTTTGCTCTGTACTTTGAATTTGAAATAGAAAAGAAATCTATCAAATGCTTGGACTTTTCCTTTCTTCTCGAGTAAATTCTAATATCGTCAGAATATACACTCACGCGCCCTTGCGAGGCGAACAACCCCTTAAGCACTTTTATATTGTATGGTTAATGACACGTCATTAATAAGTATCGGGCCCCCTTAACGCGACTACGATTCGAACTTAAGTGTCGAAATTTGTCGTTCTGGGTATTAATGGTTAAAGTTTAGGTTGTATGTTTATGTGCATAGCATTAATATATTAGTAACCGGTATTGTACTTTGTATATTATAAATAAACTATTCAAATGCTAGAAAAATATTAAAAGAAATATTTTGATACCATTAGGGTAGTTTTTACATACGTTTATGTTATGATTAATTTCATTGGCATAAATTACTAAACTTCTAAAAATTTCTGAGATCTCGCTAAAAATCCTTTCTAAAAGGTAAAATTTAGGCAAGTACGAGGGCAAGTATAAGTTTCCATTTTTTTAGACAAAATTTTGTAAAAGATATGCAGGTTATGCGCGTATCATTTGCCTAAAACAAGTGCGAAATAAATGCTAATGAAAGTAGAGAAATCAATAAAATATGGTCAAGTATTAAAATTGAAAGTAGAATAAAGTACAAATTGTGCTAACTCATAGAAAGTCTTAAACTTAAGTTGCATTTTTAAAATATTTTTTAAATGCATATTTGCCGTCCCGTCACCTCATAGTAATAAAATAAAATAGATTTTAATCATACATATTTTTACAATAGAGAACTTGTTTTATGATTTTACTTTAAATGCATGCACTATCAATGTAAACAAGTTTTGTAAAAATCATAGAAACAAAAGTATCACAGCTATAACTAACTAGCAACTGCATGTTCCAATCATATTTTTAAAAAATAAGTCATTTAATCCTGCATATTTTTAAAAATTTATTGCGTTATAGTGTTAAGATTGATGCAAATGGTGTCAAATATTACGATACTAATGAATGCGAGATTATGTCTGAGGCTTCAAAAAATTCGAATATAACTAAAATTACTATTTCGTACATTTGAATGTAATGTACAAGAATCAGAATTTTACGCAAGTCGCGACGCGTAAAAGTAAGTTTTACAAGTTTAAAAATTTGTTTAAATGACTATTATTTTTCATTGTACGTTATACGATGATTAAAATATTGAGGTAATGGGACGGTAAGTGCGGATTAAAAAAATAATTTAAAAATGCAACTTAAATTTAAGACTTTGAATTACTTAACACAATTTGTACTTTATTCTACTTTAAATTTAAACTTGACCATATTTTATTGATTTCTCTACTTTCATTAGCATTTATTTCGCACTTGTTATCAAATACTTTAATTACTAAATTTGTGAAATCGCCATAATCTCTTTTTTAGTATTTTTAATAATGCAATAAAACTTATTAATATATTCATTGATACGTGCATAACCTACATATCTTTTGCCAAATTTTATCTAAAAAAATGGAAACTTATTTGCCTAGATTTTACCTTTTAGAAAGGTCTTTTTAAAGAGATTTTACGTACAGTGAAATATTCACATTGTACACAGTGAAATCCGAACCACTAAAGTTCAGATTTATAGGGGTGATTCTCTGTGAGATCGACCGGCCGAAAAATAGACCTCACTATAATTCTGGGAATTTGTTCTAGAGGTTGCTACGAGTTACTCCAAATTTTTTCAGATTTTTTGAATTGTTTGTCTTAGAGTTACAGGGGGTCAAAGTTGATAAAATCAGTTTTTTTTTGCATTTTGTGCTGATTTTCAAAAATGTATAGCTCCTCAGGGAAGCATTTATCACTATAGGGACATATAACAATTTTTTCTTAAAATTTTCTCAATTTTTCAAAAAAAAAAAATACTTATGAAATCATATATATATGTATTACAAGTCATATATGTAATTTAAACTTTGAAATTCAAAATTTTCAAGGTACGACCCATCGGATCCCAACCCAAATTTTTGTAAAGATTGCTTATTTTAGTAGAAAAGTTTCTACGTATGTCCCAACCCATCAGACTTGCTCTATTTCTTGCTAAAAATAAAGTTATTACTCATATTTTGCTACATTTGGCAAATAATGATCTACTTCCGCCTTTATAATTATAAATTCATCTGAATTAATTATAATATGTATAGCAGATATATATATAATACATAATGAAGTGATATTTCTTAATGTAATAGATAATAATTCTATATGTATAGCAACTAAAATCTGGATTAATAGTTAATTTATAAAATAGTACTTACAGTCATAGACGTGTGAGGTGGTTTTAATTTGTTTTCCCGGACCAACTTATTTGAATCCCCTGTAACAAACAAAGAATAATTTATTTTAACACAAAGAATTGTGTTCTTTAATTTAAAGTTAATTGAATTAAATATAATAAAAGTATAGCTATCTGATGTTCAATGAGTCATTCACAGTATTTTCATATACACATGACTTTTGTCCAAGTAGACTTTTACACTTTAAACTTTCTCCAACTACAGCTCAGACACTGTTACACACGCGGAGTACGAGTTTTAGAGGGTTTTAGTGCATTTTAAACAATATATTTTATTATAAATTATTATCCAGATTTTAGTTGCTATACATATAGAATTATTATCTATTACATTAAGAAATATCACTTCATTATGTATTATATATATATATATCTGCTATACATATTATAATTAATTCAGATGAATTTATAATTATAAAGGCGGAAGTAGATCATTATTTGCCAAATGTAGCAAAATATGAGTAATAACTTTATTTTTAGCAAGAAATAGAGCAAGTCTGATGGGTTGGGACATACGTAGAAACTTTTCTACTAAAATAAGCAATCTTTACAAAAATTTTGGTTGGGATCCGATGGGTCGTACCTTGAAAATTTTGAATTTCAAAGTTTAAATTACATATATGACTTGTAATACATATATATATGATTTCATAAGTATTTTTTTTTTTTTTGAAAAATTGAGAAAATTTTAAGAAAAAATTGTTATATGTCCCTATAGTGATAAATGCTTCCCTGAGGAGCTATACATTTTTGAAAATCAGCACAAAATGCAAAAAAACCTGATTTTATCAACTTTGACCCCTGTAACTCTAAGACAAACAATTCAAAGAATCTGAAAAAATTTGGAGTAACTCGTAGCAACCTCTAGAACAAATTCCCAGAGTTATAGTGAGGTCTATTTTTCGGCCGGTCGATCTCACAGAGAATCACCCCTATAAATCTGAGCTTTAGTGGTTCGGATTTCACTGTGTACAATGTGAATATTTCACTGTACGTAAAATCTCTTTAAAAAAACCTTTCTAAAAGGTAAAATCTAGGCAAATAAGTTTCCATTTTTTTAGATAAAATTTGGCAAAAGATATGTAGGTTATGCACGTATCAATGAATATATTAATAAGTTTTATTGCATTATTAAAAATACTAAAAAAGAGATTATGGCGATTTCACAAATTTAGTAATTAAAGTATTTGATAACAAGTGCGAAATAAATGCTAATGAAAGTAGAGAAATCAATAAAATATGGTCAAGTTTAAATTTAAAGTAGAATAAAGTACAAATTGTGCTAAGTAATACAAAGTCTTAAATTTAAGTTGCATTTTTAAATTATTTTTTTAATCCGCACTTACCGTCCCATTACCTCAATATTTTAATCATCGTATAACGTACAATGAAAAATAATAGTCATTTAATCAAATTTTTAAACTTGTAAAACTTGCGTCGCGACTTGCGTAAAATTCTGATTCTTGTACATTACATTCAAATGTACGAAATAGTAATTTTAGTTATATTCGAATTTTTTGAAGCCTCAGACATAATCTCGCATTCGTTAGTATCGTAATATTTGACTCCATTTGCATCAATCTTAACACTATAACGCAATAAATTTTTAAAAATATGCAGGATTAAATTACTTATTTTTTAAAGATATGATTGGAACATGCAGTTGCTAGTTAGTTATAGCTGTGATACTTTTGTTTCTATGATTTTTACAAAACTTGTTTACATTGATAGTGCATGCATTTAAAGTAAAATCATAAAACAAGTTATAGAGTTGAACAATTGACGCTAACTTCAGTATTTATCTGAAGCGCACTGGCCAGCGTGCGCCGAAAACACATAAGAAGCGGAAATGCTAAATTCAAAATTATATGCAATCATATCAAAATTAATAAAAATAAATTATGTAAAAATTTGGCACCAGCATATAGTGAAGAGAAAAAATTTGTATAGTTACTATTGTATCAGATAATAAAATACAAGAAAACTTAAAGTTTCTTTTAAAATATGTCGATGAATATAGCGTTTGAAATGCACGATTTAGAAAGATTATTCAGATAAAATAGCAGATTTTTGTACAACGGAGCGAGACTCTATATGAATTAATTTTTCATAGCTTTTATAAATCATAAAATAAAAGCGTTAGTTTAAGAAAAATTAGTACATTTAAATTTAAATGATTCATTATATAGATAAACATAGCGTAATAAAATGAAATTTTATTTCAATTTTAAACTTCCTAACTATCTTTACATGCGTAGTTAACTAATAAACTTTTTATACTAATTTAGATTTTTATCGTATAGGTATATGAATATCTATATATTGCAATCAATATTAAAAAAGAATCATTTTAAAAGATGACATTGAGGTTACATGAGTATAGTTATGAATTTTTTTTCTAATTTTGCCTAGGAATTACACGGCATACTTTAGCCTGCGCTATGAGGCGATAAAGTACGCACTTTACCCGTGGTGTGGAGAAAAATATTTTTTCTCCGGTACAAATTAACTGTGTATCTCCATAAAAATGTTGTGAATCAGAGATTTTTCTCTTCTAGCTAATTTGTTATTTCATATCGTACAAATTATCTATCTTCCTGAGGCAATGGATAAGAAAGGTAAACAATATTTTAAACCTTCCTTATTTTTGTCGACGTTTTAGTGATCATTGATGTCTTTATCAAGAAAATCGTGGAGCAGAAATTCGCTATATTAAAATTTGTAAGCCTCTTAAATAAATTCTACGATTCGTTATAGTTTGCATTCAACTTTCCATTTCCGTATACAAAAGGAATTTAACCGTATACGTATAATCTTTATACTGCAGTTCTTTAAAAAAGACTATTCTAACAGCATTAGAATAAAAATCATCAGCTTAAATCACTAGACCATTAATAAGTGAAATGCATTTTATAGAAATGCTCTTTTCACTAAGCTTATAAAAAAAATGTTTAAACCGTATTTTTAAATTAGTTAAGCAGAAAATACTATTATCACGACAATCTGCAGCCATTCTAAAATTTTTTTAAATTACCCTATGGGCAGGTGTTAAAAAAATGACCAATTTTCGGTAAGGCAATACATCATTCATACCGACTTTATTTTTACAGCTTATTATAATGGGCAATGTAAAAAAAAAACAATTGCGCTTGAGAAAATCGCTTTGATAATTAATTGCTGTTTTATAGCGCGACGTTACAGTGCTCTCACTACAGTGTAGAGTGTAAGTAATAGGGCGCGGTAAACTCACCGTGACAGAAGGTTCACTTACGACTCTTGTATAAAAGTATTTTTCATATAGGCTCGGTCTATTGCCTCGGCAATAGAATGTATACGTGCGTATTGTGCAAAATTCAGACTATTTGTCGATTGTTTTTCTTATCATTTAATTTATTACTTCAGACCAGAATTTGTTCTTCTTACCAAAACATTTGCATGCTAAATAGAACATACAACTCGCATTGAAAATAACGGTAACCCAACCTAACCCCCCGTTAATCATAAGTAGTCTCTCATATTGTACTATGTGGAGGCTTATACACATAAAGCCTATTTAGAGAAAAATAATCTAAGAACAGTTCTTTAGGTACGAGGTAAAAAACTTATTAAGAAAATATTTAAGCATATTTTTAAAATTGCTACTAATAAATTGGTGAACATTGGTACATCTTCAAATCTTAGAATTTTTAGAAAATAAATTTTCCAATAGCCTAACAGTTAAATAAAAAAAGTCTCATAGCGAATGTTACATCGATCAATGCTTTTTTGCTAAAATTCATTATTATTTTTATTTCGCATTATCATTTTTATATTAATTGCTCGACGAAGTGCTAACGTATAACTAATGTTCCTATAACTATATACATGATCTATATTCTCGCGTGATTCATTTAGTCGCCTTGCGATCAGCGTCGCATCGATGAGTCGCAGTATTTGTAAGCATGGAAGAAAGTAGCTTTTCTTCTTCGTGGGTGTACCTTCTTAAAGATTGTTGTTGTTGTTGTTGTTGTTGTTGTTGTTGTTGTTCGCGGATCCAAGCGATATACTAAGAGCTAGTTTAGCATCGACGATTGTAGGACAATTTTCCCAAACCGCGATTCCCAATGCCGTTTTTCCCAAAGCCCGTTTTTTCCAATGAACACTTTTTCCAATAGTATATTCGTATAACAGGAAATTTATTTATTCATTTAAAATTTGATGTTGTGGCTAACAGATCTTAAATAATTAATGATATCGTTATTATAAACGTATTCATGGAATTTATTAACGACAGCAAACAATTGGACTTCATACTGTCTCCGCTTCCGCTCCATACCTTTCCTGATGCGTTGACCTAGTTGCAGTTGACGCAACATAATTTCCATATCCGCTTGTTCTTTTTGAAGCTCTTTGAAAAATACGTACAAGCTCGGGTGATGTTTACCAACTACTATCTGAAACCTGTTGTGCCACCCTTCAGACAAGTTGTTTGTCCGAGCTGTACCGTCTAGAACAGAATTAAATTGATTCCAGAGCTCTGGAGCATATCTAGGTGGGCGACTGGTAAATCTTAATCCCCCGCTGCGTCTTCTAACATTCAATCGACGGACGTAAGTAGCTTCGAAGTAATCGGCAATTTCGTCCAATTCTTCAGGCAATTCGTCGCGAATGTATTGAAAATATTCAACGACTTTGTCGACAGGCACAAAAGCCAAAGCGCAGAGCATGCGAACTCCTCTTTTAATGCTACTATCATCGCTGTTATACAAAGTCTGCAGACCTTCAGCTACAACGTGTCGATAAATACTTTGGCGTAAATGGAAGAAGCAACACTTCACTTTACCTTCGCCAAAAACAGCATTGACCGAATTTATGATTGCCACTTCAAAGTCGGACATTACAATGCGGGGTGTATTTACAAATCCACGTTCTCTTCCGGCTTGCAAAATAACTTCGAAAACTTTTGTATACGCGGATTGTCGCTTATTTTCGAGTAAAGCATGTGCGAAGGGTATTCCGACGGTTTGCGGCTTGCGATTCACGCCTACTTGACGCAAAGCACCAAGTACTGAAAACATTTGGAAAAAAATAGAAGGAGCCGTCTTGAACGTTCCATCGACGAACCAAACATCACATCTGAAAAGTTGCATCAAATTGTCTTCTGAGCTAAAAATTATTATTCTTCCTCGATCCTCCTCCTCTTCTTCCTCTTCATCTTCGAAAGAGTCATAGAGTAGGAATTTGCTACCTCCTAACGTTTGCGTATACTCGATAGGTATGTGCCTCAAGTCTGACAAAGTAGTGGGGTTAGGAGGCAACTTTGCCAACCGAGCGCGCGAAATTTGTTTACACAAGTTCGGCCGATTTGGGATTTCCGCTAAAACGTCTGCAAAACATACGCACGAATTATAACTACGAAACGCGAATAGCTTTTCTTCTAAAAATGTACCTGACGGAACAGTTCGCAGTTCTCGACGTAAAACTCGAGCTGCAGGAATTTCAGGATTCTCTGTCGCGCTTCTTTTTATCCTAGCTACTACTCTTGCGCTTTCGACAGCTTCGCGGTTCGGCGGATGAGTATGCGGAGACTCTTCGATGCCCCTGAGAACGATGATGTTGTTTGGGTCGGTAATACGTGCTGTTGTAATACGCGCGTAACATTCATCTTTCTCTCGGCAACTCCAGTATACTCGTTCTTTTGGACTTGAATGTTTATAGTATAGAAATCCGTCAACATGGAGAAAATGTCCTTTTCTTGCTTGAATGAGTTCGTATCTGGCCATACTACTAATTTTTTACTAATTTTCTAATTACTAATTATTTACTAATTTTCCGCGCAGCGCAGCGCACGTAACCAAAATTTTGTAATCGACAATTGAATGAATGTGGTCACATAAAAAATAAACAGTAGCATTTGATGGAACATTATAACAGATGTATATACCTTTCGGATGGAACATTATAACAGATGTATATACCTTTGGGAAAAGTGTGCATTGGGAAAAACGGGCTTTGGGAAAAACGGCATTGGGAAACGCGGTTTGGGAAAATTGTCCCCCTAACATTTTAATCCTTTCAGCTTTTGCTTCTTCATATGCTGGTGGATGGGTGTGTCTTGACTGCTCAGGACCTTTCAGCAGCGTCACGACACCATCGATAACTTTCGTTATCGCTCTAGCCTTGCACACTCGATCACGCACTTTTTTACAATCCCAATAAGATTTGCCGGCAACTTCCCGAGTTCTCACGTACAAAAATCCGTCAATTGCAATTCTTCTTTCACTAAGAATTTGAACTTGCGACATCTTCTTAGACAACAAATTTGGAATGCACTTTTTGGTTACGAACGCGTTTATAAACATTCTTTTCTTTTGTTTCTCCAGAATGCATCTGTCTATTTGCATGTTCGAAAATAATTTTTTCGGGAAAAGTGTATGTTCGGGTTAATGGTTTTCGGGTAATTAAACATTCGGAGATTTAGCTTCGGGGATATTGCTTTCGGGGATACCGTTTTCGGGGAAATGACCATTCGGGGATTGACATTCGGGGAAACGTACGGGAATCAAGTAATCAACAATAAAATGAAAGAAAAAATTATAAAATTAAGATTTTCAAAAAATTTTTTACCAGTTTATTATCGATGTAAATGTTAATATATCATTTGTGTAATTAAAAAAAATTTATTTAAAACCAGATTTTTGCTATTTTCTCACATTTATACCCATATGATAAGTAACATTTATACCCAACCCATCACATATGATGACGAATACGATGTATTCATATCTGTTGTGTGTGCGTGCCACACACACGCACCTATAATATTCTTTAGAAGTTCATTTTATTCCAATAAATAATAATAAATATGCAAAATCATGGTTTACTAGATGAAAGTTTATTTGAGCATTGAAATTCTGAATATGGACGTTTGTTTAGTGAATGGAGATTATAATGTATTCCAAAAGAATTTTAAAGCATACATATTTATACGATTTGTATTATACGAAGGCATAAGGACTTTCGACTTTTCATCCATGACAGCGCAATTTTGCTATACTGTACTATAAAAATTATACAGACTGCAAGTCTGTGGTGAGATTACTGTACTGTTCAGTAATATTTACGATAAAAAACTGTAGAATTTATGGGACAATTTTTCTCCGTGTATTTATTTAATTCAAAAATAAATACGAATAAATTTAATTGAATTTCGAAAAGTATATCATCTTAAATTTTGAATGAAAATTTTGAATGAAAAAAGTGTTTTTGTATCATCTTCAAGAAAGTGCAAAAATATTTTGGCGAATGTCATTGTGTTTTTATTGTGAAAATTCGCTTACTGATATGTCGAATTCTCCTAAAAAATTGCATTTTTCGGGGGTCCAGAAATCGAAAATTTTTTTACAGCTAGAGGCTTCGGACTGGTCACAAATTGTAATTGTATTTTTTCTTCTGTAAGCCTAAAGATGGTAAAAAATACAGAGGAACATGGGAAAAGTTACTAGCAACATACCATACTTCTGAAACATTTGACGGTTTTTTAACAAAAAATTAATACGTCATAATACTGCACTCAGAGAAATATAAACACAGACTTCCCAAACACTAACTTTTACAATACAATATAGTAATTTTTATTTTGGTTTAAATAATTTAAAAATGTTTTCTTTGTGTTTATCTGTTTTTAACTTTGTACAACATTATTATTATTTTATGATTATTATTATTATTTATTGATTATTTATTGTATTAAATTGAAACATTGAAATTAAAATAATCTTAAATAAAAATAATTTTTACTATAAGTAGTATAATAATTTTTTCTACTGCGACTTGTAATATTCGAACTTAAATAGCGAATACCAGCATAACTGTAGTAAAAAAAAATTGTGGTTAAGTTGTAGTACTTTTTTTCTCAGTGTATATGCCAGTATATATGCCATTCCATGTCAACCTGTGGAAAAATTTTTAGATTCCGGACAAAATTTTTTTATAAACATCTTTCTTTATCAAAAGAACATAAAAAAAATTTGCAGATTTTTAAATTAATATCGTAACAAGTTATAAATAATTTGAATAATTATAGTTTTTTTGATCATGCAAAATTAATAAATGAAAATGATTTTTTATTTCCATATAAAAGCTTTTTGGGCAAATCCAAATAGGCAGCACTCTTTTAGATATCTTGTAGTATTCAAAAAACAATTTTTTATATCTTTATACCACATATTATTTGTTTATTAATAAATTGCAGTTTATAAACAATTGCATATATCTGGACTTCGGCAGAGGTAAATTTGGACTTTAAGATCTCAAATTCTTTGTATCGACAACAGCTTTCATGGAACAAAAGCTGGTTGTGGGATACGCATCCAATCTCTTTCTACATGAATAAATGTATTTTTTAAATATGTAATTTATTGTATAATAGCTAATAATTGTATTTCATGGTATCCGTTCAATTTTTTTTTTTTTTTTTTTTTGGTACGTGCAACAGGACAGGTGGATATACTAAAACGGGCAAACTAGACGCGAGGTAATCGAGCACCCTGCGAATAGGCAACCCGGCGATCAACCTCCGAGCAATAGAGTACCGAGAGAGTACCGAGAGAGGGACACACCAAAACAGCACACGCAACATAAAAATAGAACGGAAAGCGATAAGAGGCGAGCCAGAAGCCAGATTCGGCACTGTCTCCCACGGGCTGTCTCCCCGTAATAGCAACTCTAAGTTCTCTCCGCGTATTATAAAGACTCTCAAGTAATCATTTCCAATCATAATGATTTTATGCTCGTCCTATCCTGCATCGTACCTCAGAACCTTCACACTTCACCTTTTGCATCCACTTATTACCTTCAACCTCCATCTGTGATTTTCACGTTTTACCTATCGCCTTCACAAATGATCTTTAGCTTCCATATATCACTTCCAATCATGAATCTTTCCCTTCAACCTATTACCTCTACCTATAACCAACACCGTAAACTATTATTTCCAATCATAACCTTATGTAACCCTATAATCTTATGTAATCCCTATGTAACCCTCTACCTATCACTTTCACGTATGACTTTGAGCTTCCTTCTATCATTTCCAAACATAACCACCAACATTTACCTATTGCGTTAAGTTATTATCCTCCTATCACCTCCAATCACATCGCTCAACCTCCATCTACCATCGCCACCCTTTACCTATGGTTTCCGTTCTTCTCTTATCGCTTACACCCTCCACCTACCACCTCCAATCATGATTCCTTCAAACTCCATCTATCGCCTCCTATCATGATCCCATCACCCTTCAATTATAGCCTTGAATTATTATCCCTTCAGTCTCCAGCTTTTATCTCCGCATATTATTAAATCCCTCAAGTGATCATTTCCAATTACAATGCTAGAAACTCAACCCTTCACCTCTTGCATTAACTTATTACCTTCAACCTTCACCTATGATTTTCACATTTATCTATTACCATCACAAATAATCTCATGCCTCCACCTACTACTTCCAACATAACCCCTTCACTTACACCTATTACCTCTACCTATAGCCAACATCCTAAATTATCATTTCCAATCGTAACGATTTTACCTTCCACATATCCCTCGATGGTGTACTTAGCGCTTCTACCCTCCACCTATTGTTTCCATTCATGACCTTCACCCTATACCTATGACCTACAACCTCTACATACGACCTCGACCTATCACCGCCACCCATGGCGTTGAGCCTCTACCTATCGCCTTCACCTATGACTTTGACCTTCCACCGATCATCTCCAATAATGACCTCCAACATTCACCTGTTACTTTGTTTAAAATACAATATCATTATATTTTTAACACATCCTTATATAAAGTGCTTACTTTATCCCCGGTGAACTGAGAAAAAAGTGATGCGTTTAATCCCTACCCCCCTCCCCCCAAGGGAGGGGGGTTTGGGATGATTATAAGGACACGCGCTGTTTGTGCCCGAGCCGAAGGCGAAGCGGCATTTCAAGACGACGTTTCAACATACCACTTTTTTCTCAGTTTGCCGAGAATAAGTGTACGCACTCTAATTAAGAGTATGTTAAAAAATTATATAGTGCACATAGGAATCAAAGGGAGCTGTTTCCACTTGCACATTTTTGTATAATTATTTGAGGAATTAAATGGAGAAATTGATGAATATTTAAAGACAGAAGAACAATACATGAATTATATGATAATAGTATATTATGCACGGGTACGGAAGGGTTTATTTACGAAACGAGAGATTACGGCACGAGCCGAAGGCGAGGTGGATTTCCACATATATATCATAGTGGAAGTATTTTTCCTGGTAACTAAAGAAAATTTCCTTGAAAAAGTATTGTATGCATTTTCTACGAAAAACGCTTCCCTCTCTCAGGAGCTATGAATTTTTTTAAATTTTTAAAAAGTGGAAAAAATGCTTAAAATTCCTACTTTGACCCACTGTAGCTCGTAAAGGTGTGTCGTAAAAAATCCGAAAAAATTCAGGATATCTTTTTACAATCTCTAAAACATTTTCTGATAGTTCCTGAAACGAAAAAAAATGAAGCTTTGATTTGACAGAGAATAACTCATATATATAGCTTATCGTAAGCGAAACAACAAAACGCTTGAACTAATTGAAAAGCATAAAAAAGACTTTTAATTTTACGTATTGAACGTTACAAACGGATGTTTGAATTAAAAGTTGGAAGGGTTTTAAAAGAAAAGGTAAAATCGACTATTTTCGTAAACATCTGAATCCAAAATTTTCGGTTTATTTCGGTCATTTTACTTTTTTCATATGTCCTAATTACGAGTGTAAAAAATCTATACTAGTCCGGTCAGTGTATTCTCAAAACTACTCACTTTAAACTTTTGAGCGAAAAAGGATTCTCTGTAGAAATAAGCTACACGCGTTCAAATGTTTTGTGCACTTTACGGCTAGTTCTAATTATTGACTCTTGTCGAAAGCAAATTAATACGGCCCCCTACTTAGTTACTTATTTGCGGAGGCTGTAAGGCGCTAAACAGATGGATGTGTCTCGATCGGTAGATACCTTTAGCCAGACTCAGGTATGAGGTTATTCGCAGTTAAATCTTCGCTATTGTCATCTCTATTGTGAGAAGGCGAGTTGAACTTATGTTCCGATAGCCTACACCTACATCTGGCAAACCACACGCAAACAACAAATGAAACTACTTTAGCTTCGCAGAACGACACGACACTAAGAAGAAGGGAGTGCGTAAAAATACAAAAAGAATAAATAGCGAGAAGCCGACTGTAACGTTAAAAATAAATTGGTGAAAGTAAAGCCCTCCGTACGCGTCATTGACACTTGTGTATAACGAAAGAAGGCTGAAACGCAAAAAATTTCCCGGCAAATCTCGAGTAGCTAACGGCAAACAAAGCACACTCACTCTTAACGACCTATACAGCGAGTTATTATATATAGGTATTGAAAAATTGCTTAAAAGTACCGCGCTGCGAACGCCGCAATGAAAAGTGAAACTACACATCGCGTAGCCATCGTGCGGCGTTTCTCTTTTTTGCATTTAACGATCTTGTGTCATCAGGAGTGTGGCCATAATCGCTGCGGCTCATATACCCAAAATAATACCTATACGGACGTAAAATCGATCGCAGTGCAAATAAGGATAAGGTGCGCGCGGAGTTTCTCTCGCTACACAATTATATGCTCATGCAGGGCTAACGAAACAGGGAAGTAACGAAAGAGGCGTAGACGAGAAAACCCTCCTTTGTCAGATGCGCCGTCGTGGCGAATTGAACTCTGGTCGAGAGAGAGAGAGAGAGAGAGAGAGAGAGAGAGGGGAGAGAGAGAGAGAGAGAATCTGAGTTACCGATTGGCCTCTCCAAGACTCGACGAGCAACATTGAATCATCAGTGGCACGCAGCCATGTAGACACGGCCCCAGAGACTCAATGCGCTTTTACAGATAATAAGCATTGTTTAAAAATAATGGATCGAAAATGTAAGCTATGTTGCGTTAACAGGTATAATAGCATTACTCGCTCGTCAGTCAGCCGAAGAGACGAGTGTGAAAATTAGCCTACGCAGAGTCTCACCTGACCTCGGATTCAACACTTTATCCCGTAATGAGCTGCACGCGTCGCGGTAAAATGGATGCGTTTTTACTATAGGACGCTGTTCTCGCTCTCTGAAAATAGGCTCTAAGCGAATAAAAATACATACTTGTTGTAGCGCTTTTATTTATGCCCGGTGACTGACAGTGTGTGCGTATGTATCTGCAGTGGACTTGCAAACTTTGTCTCGTTATAATATCTTACAGACGCTTCGGTCTGATAATTGCATTCTTTTCCTTTTTCAGGTTTATCACTGGCAAAGTCAAAATGTCAAAGTCTCGGGAATGGATGACATGGTGCTCCTGCCGAAGGTCAGCGAGGAAGCAATTATCGAAAATCTGCGGAAACGATACATGGACGATTACATATTCGTATCCTTTTTATACACTCAAATGCCTGGAGATGCAGCCAATACTAGCTGCCTAACTATGCAAGGAACATCTTACGATTTTCAATCTCAGTTACATTTGAATATTTAGCTATATTTTAGCTGTGTATATCTCTCTATATTAATAAAATGATATCGCCGCCGCCATGTCAGAAATTAGTTCCCTCTCAATTGGTGCCTCCTCAATGGGAGAATTGTCTCTCTTTTTACTAATTTTTACGTAATTTTAACCTAAAAGATAGACTATTCTCTCATTGATGGGGCGCCATTGAGCGGGTGTCAGCTAGGGGGCGGCACTGAAGAGATGCCTTGTAGGGGGTGCCATGAAACCGCGATTTTTATCAAAAACATATTTTACAATTTTGGCCCTAAACAAAAAATAAGAAAAACAACAAATTAGGCAATTTCCATCTCCTAAGATTTTTTTGTGGTTCAAACATTACATTAACAGTAAAATTCACTACGCCGACGAACGCTCAAGTTCAAGATTTGTACTTAAATACAGTTCAATAGACTTACGTATAATACAAGTATTATATTATAATATTGTTAAATTTGCAATATTTGATTGGAAATATTGACTACTGTAAATATTGAATTTTACTCAAGAACTTCGGGCGTTGGTAAAAAGCTAATAACTTTAATTACTTAACTTTTAACAATGATAGTGTTTCACAGTCGCATCGGCAGTACGGTTACAGGCGACGGCAAAATTATTTTATTAAGTAGATATGTGTATGCGATGTAGCATACTGCAGAATACATAAATTTATAGTAGTTATTTTAAAATCTATTTACACTACATACATTAGCCATTTTTATATCATAATTTGTAATTATAGAATTGCCGTGACGCGCAACAAACAATGTAAATATGAAAGTCTGTAACTATGTTGTTGTTGATGTTTACATTCAAGCTTAATTCCGTGCAATTAAACGACTTGATTACGTTGATTAAATATTATATTATTTCTGAACTTTTTTTAATGTAATCGAATAAACTATTTCATTAAATCCATCAAATATTTTATTGTTTCTAGATAAATTTTTCATTATGCTGATTAAATATGTGATTGAACAACTTTTAGATAAATTAATTTTGGTGTTTTGTAGTAACAACATAGGACATCGTTCCAACAAAATATTGAATTGGTTACATTCAAGCTTAATTCCATGTAATTAAATGATTTGATTACGTTGATTAAACATTATATTATTTTTGAATTTTATTTAAAGGTTGTTGAATAAACTACTTCTTTGATTAAATAAAATATTTTATTATTTTTATATAATTCTTTCATTATACCAAATTTTTAACTAATTTACATAAATTTCTTGTATTAATTAAATACTATATTGTACCAACAAAATATTAAATAGGTTTAAATTATTCATTTAGTTGCTGATTCCTAAATGAATTAAATTATAACAAAATAATTAATTAATTTTAGTTAATATTGAATTAATTTTATAGAATAATTTTTTGTTTTATAATATTATAATAATTTAGCATTTCATCAGCATATTATGATTAAATATATATATATTGTTTCAATTAAATATTTAATTTATTATTTTTGCTTTAGTTTGTTAAATATTTAATTAATTCAATATTTCCTTACATTAGTTTAATATAATAATAATTATTCCAATAAAATGTTAATTAAATTGATTAATTCGAATCCAATTAAATATTTAGTTAAATTAAACAATTGATAGTTTTTTATTTAATTAAATCTACTTTATATTTTATTAAAGTGATAAAATATTCTTAATTAAATTTTATTGAACTAAATATATTATATTATAAATTATAAATAAATATGAAATAACTGAATAGTTTTCTCAGTGTATGTTGTTGTTGATGCGGTTGCTAAGGACAAGGTTATAGCTATAACAATTTTCGAATACGAATAGAAATTTATTCCTTTCCATATTAGTCATTTTCATATGAATCAATTCAAAATTGAGAGGTTGCCGAGCGAAGCAAGAAGGGGGGGGGTGTACCCCCCCCCCCAGTATATAATAAAGGAGAAAAGCTTTCACTTGAATGAAAAGTTATGAACGTTCTCAAGTAAAGAATATTTTTACATTTTTCGTGAAATCGTTTTTCGTGAAATCGTTTTTCTATTATTAATAAAAATAATCACGTTGCATAGAATCTTCGTAATAAATGATCACAGTACAAATGGCGATGGCTTAGTCGGTAGAATATCAAGCTGTCAATCTAGTGATTCTGAATTAAAGTCTGCTGACTTTCAAAAATTTTAAGGAGACCGCTTTCTTTAATAATTGATTTAGATATTCTGGTTGCTCTCGCAGTATTTTTATTAAAAAGTCGACTCAAGATAATATTGTAACTTTACGAGAGAATGTATATAAATAAATAAAAAATAATCCTAAAGATTAGGTATGGGTTTCGAAATAGCAGAAATTTACTTAATTTTATTCCAATTCGTAGAAATCAAACAATTTTTTCTTTATTTAAATACTTCTCCTTACAAGTACTTCTCAAGTAATATTACAAATTTTTTTTGCAACTCACCCTTGTCAAGAAATAAATTTTCAAATCAGTTTAAAGTTCGCGTCGTAACATTAAATGCTAATTGTGTCATTTTCGAAATATTATAAATTATACCGAAATGCAATATTAGAATGAGTTATTACAGTACACTTGATAATAAAAGTTACATTTTAAATTCTAAATTGATGCATAATTCTTGAAAGTTATCAAAAAATGAAAGCTCTGAATTCCTTTTAGTGGCCAAGAACAAGTATCTTATACTTAATAAATCGATTATTTCTAAGCATCGTTTAATGACAAAATTAGTAATATTAGTGCTTTGATTAGTATACTACAAGTAAATTAAGGTAATCCTCATTCATTGGATTGCTCGCGTTCGGCGTTATTCGCATAGATCGACATCGCTTTTTGTATAGTATCTGTAATACCGACACACATGTTATCATTCGAGCGCCGCGCTTGTGCCGCGATCCCGCGCACCAATTAGCGTCAGACATGAATGCGCCTTCCAACGAGTTGAACGTATCTGTACCCAGCATTTGAATAAAGTATTGTTGGAGTGTTCACACCGTTTAAGAGGATGTCAGAGCCAGCGTGACGGGTTATGACTTGTTGTCATTATTCTCATGTTCTCGTTATTTGTTGAGCACGTGCTTAATATCATTAAAAATCGAATTGATAATTTTTCGTAATCGTACAGGTTACGTCGGAACACAAAGCTTTTCTCATTCAATATTTAAAAATTTTTAAATAATAAATTTATTGCACAAAAAAGTGACGGTCACGTTACGGGTTCCTAAAATTCATATCAGGCAGCTATTCCGATTATTCGCAAAAATTAAGAATACATACAGAAATCTGAGTTGGAGTAAACATAAATAATTACAATAACTACCTCGGAACATTGCGCTTCAGTGCAATAAACAAGAGGATGTTCTTGCTATTTATGATCAAATACTATTTTTGAGGTTATGTAATATCTCATTTAATTTGCATGGCTCCGACCTCCCCTTAATTGTTCTTGTTACTTCTCGTAGATATTACACTTTTATCCTCAATCAGCTAATTTGTCCCGTTTCATTTTCCTCGTAAAGTTTTTTCCTTAATGGTAGTTAGACATGCATTGGACCTGTACTGGTATCAATCAACCCCTTCAAGCAGATGCCGTACTTCGGCGAGAAGGAAATTGAAGTCTACCAGGGTTCGGTGAGTATAACAATCTTGTTTTAAATTCGTATATACCTAAATATGCTATTAAATAGTTTATTAAAAACGAATCAAGTACTGATCTTATTTTTAGTTTATCCGAATTGAACACCCGACCACTTACCAAAAGTTATACTTTAATTAATACTCTTTTGAAAGTAAGACTACAAATCTGAAGCTATTAATATATACTTTATTCATAATTAATAATAAATTACATTTGATATTTAAAAAAAACGCTTGAAAAGCTCGGTAGCATCCCTGCTATATTTACCTCTATATATTAGTCCGCCGAATTTTCAATTATAGAAAATATTATAAATCATCAGTATAGCCTAGATATTTTTCTGTATTACAATAGTTTACGTGCTGATCTACGATATTCGATGGAAATTTATGTTAAAAAGACCACTTATTTACATTTGCTTTATTCTTTATTAAAAATAAACTACACTTGATCACAATATGCATTTATGCGATTATATACGATATAAATTAAAATTATTTTTTGACATTTTTCAAAATAAATTGTTTATATCATAGTGGATTCTGAATTCTCATCGCGAAACAATAATAAAACTTTGCAAAACTACTTTAATTTTAAAAAAGATTTGTTTAATCGAATCAGTTATATTCTATTCTTTATAAGATATTGCACAGTCCTATAAAACTAGATCGATCGATTTTCTCTGATCGCAGAATTTCTCTTAATATCTGTTTAATATCTGTCGATCACGCCAGTATTTAGAGATATCTTAACCTAAAAGTGCAAAAAACCCATTTTTTTAAAAATATTTGAAGTTATGTAGCAACGTCAATTATTTTTTTATCAAAGTATACAAAATATATATACAATAAAGTATAGTTGTTTTTAAAATACCGTTAAATTTACCCAAATATCTTTCTTTTCGCTGTAACATAGTATTTTATAATTTTCAAAGGACCCCACACAAAATGATAGGAAATGAGGTCCCGGTCAAATCGGCTGCAACTTTGGTAAGTTGTAGTTGATGGTCTCCTGAACAAAAGTCTTGTTGGGCACAACTCGGGAAAATGACTAGATTTTGAGAAAATCGTGATTACATCAGCCGTTTCTGAGTAGGTTAGAATGGTCAGCTATATGAACATAAACAAATAACTATAGTTATAAAACGCGCTTTGTACATAAGTATATCTATACCGACAAGAAGATTAGAACTTAGTGCGCTGAGGGATTATTATAAGCGGAGAGCACTACGTATCAATGGGGCTTCTAAGTACGAAGAGAGCCCGATTACGGAGTCAAGGTGGTGCGCTACATAGCTTTTCGACAGATCTTGCGCACCAGGTGTCGGGAAGGCGTCTAGGTAAACAGGGTCGCCGATTACGCACTCTAGGTGTTGCGCTCCGTAGTTTTTCAACAGAACTTGCGCACCAGGTGCCGGAAAGGCGTCTAGGTAAACAAGCTGGCCGATTACGCACTCCAGGTAGTGCGCTCCATAACTTTTCGGTGAAACGTGAGCACCAGGTGCTGGGAAGATATCCAGGGGTACAGGGTCGCCGATTACGCACTCCAGGTGGTGTGCTCTATAACTTCTCAGCAGAACTCGTGTACCAGGAACCGGGAAAGTATCCAGGGGATCAGGATCGCCGATTACGCACACCAGATAGTGCGCTCAATAGCTTTTCGGCAAATCGTGTGCACAAGTTGCCGGCAAGGTGTCTAGGTGGATAGGATCGCTGATTACGCACTTTTTGGAATATGGATTGGATACATTTTGGGATACTTTTGGGGATAGTTTTTGAGATACTTTTCGGGATACTATTTGGGATGCTTTTTGGGGTAGTTTTACTGATAATTTTTGAATACATTGCGGGATACTACTTGTGACACTTTTTGGGATACTTTTTGGGATACTTTTTAGGATACTTTTTGGGATACTTTTTGGGATACTTTTTGGGATACTTTTTGGGATACTTTTTGGGATACTTTTTGGGATAATTTTTCAGATACTTGTTCAATACTTTTTGGGATAAGAAAAATAATGAATTGATTGGTCTCTTCGAGCCACGAAAAATACATTTTTATTTTAAGAATAGTGAGAAAAATAAAAATTTATTTTTCGTGGCTCGAAGAGACCAATCAATTAATTATTTTTCTTAAATTTATATTTCGAGCGATAGAGTCGTTCAATTGAATAGATTTTTTGGAATACTTTTTGGGATACTTTTGGGGATACTTTTTCGGATACTTTTTGGTAATACTATTTGGGATAGTTTTTGGGACACTTTTTGAGATAATTTTGCATTAAATGAAGTTCCCGATTTCATTGTGATTTGGACTTCGAATATTTTTGCGTTTGTAGAACTTCAGGACCTGATTCTTCGTTTTTAGCAGCGGTTCAAGAAAATCAGGAGTGCGCTTGTCGTTCATTGTAATGAAAGGGTATTCGCAATCGAATTGTTTCGTAACTCTAAGAAATGGATGCTTTTCTTTCACAAACCAAACTAATGGTATTCTACGCTTCCTGCAGTTGCAAAAAAGTGGAGATCCTGATTTTCTTGCGATGCGATTATAAAACAATATTG
This sequence comes from Philotrypesis tridentata, assembly GCA_018906965.1. Classification (NCBI taxonomy): domain Eukaryota; kingdom Metazoa; phylum Arthropoda; class Insecta; order Hymenoptera; family Pteromalidae; genus Philotrypesis; species Philotrypesis tridentata. The sequence continues at coordinate 43,571 of JACCIB010000123.1, forward strand.
TTGTTTCCTGATCGCTAACGATTTAGACAATTGCTTTTAGTATAGTAGCAAGGAATTCGGGATCCCAATTTTCTTGCGCTGCCCGAAATGGAACGATATTACGTTTCTTTATGTCATAACAATTAGAATTCTGCTTTTTTGATTCACAAATAAGTTGGGCGATACAGATAAGTCGGGATTCTATAAAGAAATGATAACGACGTACCATTTGATATTAAAGATGTTGTACTTATAGTGGATTTTATTTTTTTTTGGAGCGCATGAATGTTGGAATCCCGGTTTACTTGCTGCTCTACTAAAATCGTATGATTAAATAATTCGGCGGTAAGAGTATTTGTATGTTAATATTTATTGCAACGCATGAAAATGGGGATCCCAATTACCTTACTGCTTACATTTTTTACTAAAAGCCAATGTATAAATCATTAGGCGGTAAAAGCGTTTTTATTTTAATTTTCTTGCATTTTATCTCGCCTTTTCTATCACACTGAGGCAAAGTTAGTCTGTTCAAAATTCTCGTATTTAGTTATAGAATTTTCACACTTTTGTACAGACAAAACTAGTTTGTTGAATAGTCTCACATTTCATCTGGTAATTCATTTCGAATTTTCTGCGAGACCAATCTCACAAACAAAATTAGTCTGCCGGAAAGTCTTGTATTTTATCTCGTATTTTTATATGGTACGCACGTTCTCTCGAAAACCTATGGAGCTTACCACCTGCATTGTGTAATCATCGTCCCTGTTTACCTAGATACCTTCGCAGCACCTGGTGCGCAAATTCTGTCGAAAAACTACGGAGCGCACCACCTGGAGTGCGTAATCGGCGACCCTTTTTACCTAGACGCCTTCCCGGCACCTGGTGCGCAAGTTCTGTTGAAAAACTACGGAGCGCACCACCTGGAGCGCGTAATCGGTGACCCTGTTTACCTAGACGCCTTCCCGACACCTGGTGCGCAAGATCTGTCGAAAAGCTATGTAGCGCACCACCTTGACTCCGTAATCGGGCTCTCTTTGTACTTAGAAGCCCCATTGATACGTAGTGCTCGAGTTTAGTCTAAGACGTGTTCCAACTAGTCTCCGCTCATAATAATCCCTCAGCGCACTAAGTTCTAATCTTCTTGTCGGTATAGATATACTTATGTACAAAGCGCGTTCTATAACTATAGTTATTTGTTTATGTTCATATAGCTGACCATTCTAACCTACTCAGAAACGGCTGATGCAATCACGATTTTCTCAAAATCTAGTCATTTTCCCGAGTTGTGCCCAACAAGACTTTTGTTCAGGAGACCATTAACTACAACTTATCAAAGTTGCAGCCGATTTGACCTGGACCTCATTTCCTATCATTTTTTGCGGGATCCTTTATGAATTCTACACTATTCGAAAAATCGCTTAAGGAGGTTGGGTAGTTAACTCAAAATGATCAGAATCTCTTCAAATTTTTGGTAGTGAAAGTAAGCTTAGATATCAATTCATATCCAAAATTTTGAAACGATTCACAACGTAGTTTTTGAGTAATTTGATTACAAAAATCCGTTCTTATACATGGGCTCTTATGGAGAGAAGCATAGATCTTTTTATTGACAGTTCAATATATTTGTAAAAAATGATCCAAATGTTAATAGTAAAGTTGTAACTTAAACTTGAAACTTTCTTGAATATTTTACAACAAACAAAAAGGTGCACTTCAGATATAGTTATTTAGATAATGTAGCGTAAAGAAAATATTTTCGTGATTATTTCACAAATGGCCACCGAACGCAAAGAAAGGACCCCGCACAAAATATATGGGTTTGTGGGTCCCGGCTAAATTTGATCAAATTTTGATATGTTATAGTTTGTAACTTCCTGAACAAAAGTTCAAATGGGCGCAACTCGAAATAATGGACAGATTTTGAGAAAATAACGATTAAAGTCTCAGATTTGAGGGTTAGCGACGTCAACCGCTATATATATCTGTAGATGTGTAAACAGCAACGTATAGATACTCGTTCGATTTTTACGCAACCGCATGGACTTAAAGCAAAAAAGAATTACACAAGTACGCGATTTACCTATGTGGCCGATGACAAGGTCCAGGAAGCGAGCTAATAGTTATTCGTGCACCGCAAAGATCTGCCTAAGAAAATAAAAAAATTCCGATATCTAGACACAGTCTTTGCATACCGCGAAGTGATGTAGTATATAGAAGATTAAAGTCCAGGCAGCTGATACAGATTGTGCAATCAGTAGCTTTTCGACAAAACGTGTGCACCAAGAGCCGGGAAGGTGTCTAGGTGAAACAGAATCACCGATTACGCCCTCCAAGTGGTGCGCTTCATAGCTTTTCGGCAAAATGAGAGCACCAGGTGCCCGCAGGAAGTCTAGGTGGATAGAATTGCCGATTACGCTCTCCAGGCAGTGCGCTCCATAGCTTTTCGGCGAAACGTGTGCACTAGGTGCCGAAAAGCTGTCTAGGTGAACAGGGTCGCCGATTACGCCCTCCAGGTAGTGCGCTCCATAGCTTTTCGGCAAAATATGTGCACCAGGTACCGGAAAGCTGTCTAGGTGAACAGGGTCGCCGATTACGCCCTCCAAGTGGTGAGCTTCATAGCTTTTCGACAAAATGAGAGCACCAGGTGCCCGCAGGGAGTCTAGGTGAACAGGATCACCAATTACGCTCTCCAGGTAGTGCTCTCCGTAGCTTTTCGGCAAAATGCGTGCACCAGGTGCCCACAGGGAGTCTAGGTGGACAGAATCGCCGATTACACTCTCCAGGCAGTGCGCTCCATAGCTTTTCGGCGAAACGTGTGCACTAGGTGCCGGAAAGCTGTCTAGGTGAACAGGGTCGCCGATTACGCCCTCCAGGTAGTGCGCTCCATAGCTTTTCGGCAAAATATGTGCACCAGGTACCGGAAAGCTGTCTAGGTGAACAGGGTCGCCGATTACGCCCTCCAAGTGGTGAGCTTCATAGCTTTTCGACAAAATGAGAGCACCAGGTGCCCGCAGGGAGTCTAGGTGAACAGGATCGCCAATTACGCTCTCCAGGTAGTGCTCTCCATAGCTTTTCGGCAAAATGCGTGCACCAGGTGCCCGCAGGGAGTCTAGGTGGACAGAATCGCCGATTACGCTCTCCAGGTAGTGCGCTCCATAGCTTTTCGGCGAAACGTGTGCACCCGGTGCCGGAAAGCTATCTAGGTGAACAGGATCGCCGATTACGCCTTTCAGGTAGTGCGCTCCATAGTTTTTCGGCAAAATGCGTGCACCTAGAGCCGGAAAGGTATCTAGGTGAACAGGGTCGCCAATTACGCTCTCCAGGTAGTGCGCTCCATAGCTTTTCGGCAAAATGCGTGCACCTAGAGCCGGAAAGGTATCTAGGTGAACAGGGTCGCCGATTACGCCCTCCAGGTAGTGCGTTCCATAGTTTTTCGGCAAAATGCGTGCACCTAGAGCCGGAAAGGTATCTAGGTGAACAGGGTCGCCGATTACGCCCTCCAGGTAGTGCGCTCCATAGCTTTTCGGCAAAATGCGTGCACTAGGTGCCCGCAGGGAGTCTAGGTGGACAGAATCGCCGATTACGCTCTCCAGGTAGTGCGCTCCATAGCTTTTCGGCGAAACGTGTACACCAGGTGCCGGAAAGCTGTCTAGGTGAACAGGGTCGCCGATTACGTCGTTTTGACAAAACTTGTGCACTAGCTGCTGGCTAGGTGACTTGGTTAATAGGATCGGCCGTTACGCACGTAAAATAGTGCGCTCCTAAGCGAAAAGGAAAGACTCTTCTGCAAATGAGTTATGTCTCTGCGACTGGTCCCGCAAAAAGTACGTGCGAGAAAAAATATACCAAATAGTGTCACATAAAGTATCCGTAAAAGTATCTCAAAAAGTAATCCCAACCCAATCCAATAATATCCCAAACAGTGCCGAAAAAAGTATCCCCAAAAGTATCCCAAAAAGTATCCTAAAAAGTATCCCAAAAAGTATCCCAAGAAGTATCCCAAAAAGTACCCTAAAAGTATTCCCAATCCTATCCACAAGTATTGCAATAAGTTCCTGAAAAATATCCCAAAAAGTATCCAGAAAAGTATTCCCAACCCATCCCACAAATAAAGAATCCCAAAAAGAGTTGGATAAGTATCGGAAAAGTACTCCAAAAAGTATCCCTAAAAGTATCCCAAAAAGTATCCCAAAAGTATCCCAAAAAGTATCCCGAAAGTATCCCAAAAAGTTTCCCAAAAAAATCCCAATAAGTATCACCAAAAGTATCCCCAAAAGTATACGAAACATATTCGCAAAAGTATCCCAAAAATTATTCCATAAAATATCACCAAAAATTCCCAACCCAACCAACCCAAAAGTTTCCGGCAATAAGTGTCCCACAAGCATCACAAGCTTCCCAAAATGTATCCCATAAAGTGTTCCAAAACGTGTCCCAAAAAGTATACCAAAAAGTATCCCAAATAGTATCCCCAAAATTATCCGAATTGGAATACTTTTTGGGATACTTTTTGGGAAACTTGTGATGCTTGTGGGACACTTATTGCTGGAAACTTTTGGATCGGTTGGGAATTTTTGGCGATACTTTATGGAATACTTTTTGGGATACTTTTGCGAATATTTTTCGTATACTTTTGGGGATACTTTTGCGAATATTTTTCGTATACGTTTGGGGATACTTTTGCGAATATTTTTCGTATACTGTTGGGGATACTTTTGGTGATACGTTTTGGGATTCTTTTTGGGATTCTTTTGGGGATACTTTTTGGGATACTTTTTGGGATACTTTTTGGTATACTCTTTGGTATACTTTTCAAATAATTAATCAGATACTTATTTAATTCTTTTTGGGATACTTTTTGCAAAACTTGTGATGCTTGTGGGTCATTTATTGCCGGAAACTTTTGGGTTGAGTTGGGTTGGGAATTTTTGGCGATATTTTATGGAATAATTTTTGGGATACTTTTGCGAATATGTTTCGTATACTTTTGGGGATACTTTTGGTGATACTTATTGGGATTTTTTTGGGATACTTTTTGGGATACTTTCGGGATACTTTTTGGGATACTTTTGGGATACTTTTTGGGATACTTTTAGGGATACTTTTTGGAGTACTTTTCCGATACTTATCCAACTCTTTTTGGGATTCTTTATTTGTGGGATGGGTTGGGAATACTTTTCTGGATACTTTTTGGGATATTTTTCAGGAACTTATTGCAATACTTGTGGATAGGATTGGGAATACTTTTAGGGTACTTTTTGGGATACTTTTACGGATACTTTATGTGACACTATTTGGTATATTTTTTCTCGCACGTACTTTTTGAGGGACCAGTCGCAGAGACATAACTCATTTGCAGAAGAGTCTTTCCTTTTCGCTTAGGAGCGCACTATTTTACGTACGTAACGGCCGATCCTATTAACCAAGTCACCTTGCCAGCAGCTAGTGCACAAGTTTTGTCAAAAAACTATGGCGAACCAGTTCACCTAGATACCTTTCCGGCACCTGGTGCACGCATTTTGCCGAAAAACTATGGAGCGCACTACCTGAAGGGCGTAATCGGCGACCCTGTTCACCTAGATACTTTTCCGGCTCTAGGTGCACGCATTTTGCCGAAAAACTATGGAGCGCACTACCTGAAGGGCGTAATCGGCGACCCTGTTCACCTAGACATCTTTCCGGCACCTGGTGCACACTTTTCGCCGAAAAGCTATGGAGCGCACTACCTGGAGAGCGTAATCGGCGATTTTGTCCACCTAGACTTCCTGCGGGCACCTGGTGCTCTCATTTTGCCGAAAAGCTATGAAGCGCACCACTTGGAGGGCGTAATCGGTGATTCTGTTTCACCTAGATACCTTCCCGGCTCTTGGTGCACACGTTTTGTCGAAAAACTACTGATTGCACAATCTGTATCAGCTGCCTGGACTTTAATCTTCTATATACTACATCACTTCGCGGTATGCAAAGACTGTGTCTAGATATCGGAATTTTTTTATTTTCATAGGCAGATCTTTGCGGTGCACGAATAACTATTAGCTCGCTTCCTGGACCTTGTCATCGGCCACATAGGTAAATCGCGTACTTGTGTAATTCTTTTTTGCTTTAAGTCCATGCGGTTGCGTAAAAATCGAACGAGTATCTATACGTTGCTGTTTACACATCTATAGATATATATAGCGGTTGACGTCGCTAACCCTCAAATCTGAGACTTTAATCGTTATTTTCTCAAAATCTGTCCATTATTTCGAGTTGCGCCCATTTGAACTTTTGTTCAGGAAGTGACAAACTATAACATATCAAAATTTGATCAAATTTAGCCGGGACGCACAAACCCATATATTTTGTGCGGGGTCCTATGGCAACGTTGAGCGGCCGTATAGCGTCTGCTAGCTCATGTACTATACGATTATATGAGCAACAGACCCGAGTAGATTAGCTTTGAGCAGTTTAATCTTTCTTCATTCCTTTGATTGATTTTCATTTTCTTCTACTTTGTCCTTTTTTTCTTTTCATAACTATCTTCGTTATCTTTATCATCTTTCCCTTTTTTTTACATTTTCGACTCAAATGGCGCGAATTTATGCATAAAATTGATGCGAATTATGTTAAGTAATATAAACATATTTGTTAATGGATTTAGTTTAAAAAAATAAATAATAAAGGCGTGAATATATTTAGAGTTTTATAATTTTCATTTATTATAACTTTGTGAAGAAAATTAAACAAATACAAATTATTATAACTTAAATAAATTATTATGAAACTTTGTCAATACAATGAAACAAATACGTGTTAACAGAACTATTTTTAACTATTTTCTTTTAAATAACTTAAAATATGGTTAAGAATTTTCTTAGTTTTTATAACTTGAGGTTTACCATTAACTTTTTGCTGAAGTAAATCTATCGCATTTTTTCACTCTTTTGGTACTCTTTGACTAATAAATCGTAAGTAATAGCTGCATAGGCCATTCTTTGAATCATAGATTGTTTCCATATTTTAGAAAGAGGTTGTAAGCTTACAACATAAGGATGACTATTTTTTTTTCAGCCTCTAATCTCTTTTTTTCAATATTTTCTGAATAATAATTAATAGTCTTTAAATTGTCGACAATTTCACTATATTTTAAGAAGTCATTAACTAATTTCTCTAAGAATAAAATGTCGTATAACGCATCATGTGCATTTGTGACAGGTAAATTAGCAAATTCTTTTGCTAAGACTGACAGGGTATATGCACCTGCTCCTACCCTTCCGGGAAAACATTTTTTAAACAAAGGTATTGAATCTGTAAAGCCTACAACTATTTTACTAAACTCTTCTACTAACGAAGCTTCTTTTAATTTTACTAAGAGTCGTTTTGCATCAAAATCAGAGTTGTGTGCGACTAGTAAACACGGTTTACCTATTTTCTTTAAAAAAATTATTAATTCGCCTAAAACAACTCTTATAGTCGAAGATTGCACTCTTACTCCTCTGAGATACAACGTTGCACCTTCATTGGTCAAACCATGAATACCGGAAGCATTAGGTTTAATACTTTTCGTTGGACTTACATATTGATTAAAAATTAAATTTCCATACTTTAAAGCTATTTGCAATATGTCGTCCGACATAGAAAACCCCCCGGTTTCAGTATCGAATACAATTATTGCTGTCGGATTATTATAAATTTGACTATTTATATTGTCACTAGAAATAGGAATATCTGCAGCAGGTAATTGAAAAAATCCGACATTGCTTTCATATGTCGGCCCTTCAATAGCTTCACGCTGATTCTTTAGTTGCGAACCATTTTTTTTCAATGAATGACGATGTAATTTAAATTTTGCAGTTTTCGCCTGCTCAGCTCGTATTTTGACATACTTTGTGGTCCTTTCAATATGCTTTGTCAGATGCGATCCAGGACTCAAGTTTCCTTTTTGCAGTGCGTCTTGAGTGTATTGCTCCCCTCGATTTTTTTGTGCTACAGAACCACCTGATCTGTAAGCATATGACTCAGAGCACTCATATGGTACCCCTTTTGGAGCTTTTCTGCTGATAATATTATTCAAACTTTCATTTGCTTGTGTTGAAGCACAAGCTACGAACGTCTCAGAATTTTCCGATAATTTTTTAAATATATGTTTTAATTCTGCAAATAATATCGGATTTTTCAAGCCTTCATTTATCGTCCTATGCTCGTAATTTTCTTGATTTTTAATGTATCCACACCAATTACCACAGTTATCATGAATATTGAAAGCATGGTATGGAACATTCTTAATTGCTGCTGACATTTGCAAGATATTTCCTTGGTTCTGAGCCATAGCATAGGTAAAACATTTGTGAAGATAACTCATACTTTCAGACGTAATTTCTTTGTCAGAATCTTTGCTTTTATCGATTTTGTACAACAAGCTTTTTACGCCCTTCGACGTATGATTCTTGTCTGACTGCTTGATGTTCTCATGATCTGCTGCCTTTTTTATTGCACAAATACTAGAACTATCGTTGTCCCCAATAAAAACTCCCACTTCAATATTTTTTTCTTTTAATATTGTACTTCTAGTAACCAATTCGACGGCTACATCTGCCTCCATGGCTTTCGCTGTTCCAAAATAGTTCAATCGTCAGTCATGATCTTGTTTAGCATGTCCTTTTCCGCACATTCTGCATTTTCGGTTTCTAGTAGCATACTCGAGAACTTTGCCAGACTGACTTCCAATAAGATGCCCAACTCCGCTCAAACTGTCATACTGAAAACCTGAGCCCCGTGTGTGCCAACCCATGTCATAACTCGCAAAAATCCTGATTTTTTCATTATTATTTGAGTCGTTTTCATTGTTATTGAAATTATTAATTGAAGGTGGTATAGTATTATTTTCTGGTGATAATGTTGAATGTAAACTGGTCGATGAATCTGATGGCACTGCAACATGATTTTCTATTTGTGTATGTAGCGATGACGTTGATAATAAATTAGTTTGTAAGTCTGGTGTTGCTGCAATGTTTATATTTGGATGAAGGTTTGAGCAGCTGATTGTGCAGTTAGGTGAAACCAACGGATTGGATCTATCTGTAGTAAGAAAATTTGGTGCGACGGATTCCGGTCTATAGAAATAGAAATAAAAATATAAGGCAAGACTTCGACATGACAGTTTTTATTGAATGTTTTACTATGATTATTTTATTATGATTATTTATTATCTTGATTTTTTTCTCAAACACAATCTGTTATTACTTGTACTAATATGTAATAGATATAAATATTAATATGTAGTGTAAATCAAGATTAATTTATTTTATTCACAATTGTTTGTTTACATGTATTAAGCATTAGTGTAAAGTTTCAAACTAAAAATTACATAAATTTGTATATACTCCATATATCAGGTGTATAACATGTATTCGAAGATCAAAATACATCATTTTCAGCTTCCGGAGACTTAAATATCTTATATTTCCTCATCGGAGAACACTTTTAGAAGATTAGGTGTGTAGAACTCCATATATCAGGTGTATAGCATGTATTCGAAGAGCAAAATATATCATTTTCAGCCTCCGGAGACTCAAATATCTTATATTTGCCCATCGGAGAATACTTTTATAAGATTACATGTATATAATTTGATTTGTAGTATAATTATTATAAATAAATTTGGTTTCATTATCATTTTTAAACAAACCAATGTGAATATAACACATTATAATTTGTGTAGAAATCAATGAGTTAATTCATCAATGTGTTTTATAATTTACAATTGGATTTCAAAATCGAATCAATTTTTTCATATTTTTCAAATCTATATTAACTTACAAATGCTTTTGTAATTCTTGAGCATGTAATATTGTCAGCTGCCTTTCTTCTTCGCAAGCCTCTTTACAACTATCCTTAGCAACTACTTCAACGATGGGCCCCATTTCTCTTTCATACTTCTTGAAAGTTGTATTGGACATGCTAGGTATATTCATGACACTCAGAATTTTGTTGACTGCTGTGAATCCAAGTCCAGAGTGAAGTACATCTACAAAATTAAAATTTAGCCAAATTAAATATTTGAAGAAACTTTTATTAACATTATGCAGGTGACGAACATAAAAGTAAAATTACATAAAACTTGAGTAAAATGTATAGTCAGTTACGTTACTTTTATATTGCATTGAATAATATTTATTTTAACAGGTATAGACTTAAAATTATATGAACATTAACAAATTAATTAACAGAAATTTACCCAGAACAGCTTTCGAATTAGTATCGCACTTTAGTTTGGCACTTGATTCTCCTTCGTGCATTTTACTTGTCGGAACTTGAGTTATTGCAAGGCATTTTCTACATCTCACTGATAATACAGATGCTAGTCCTAATCTTCTTTCGTTCTCTATGTCGTCAAGAGAAAGAATTTCCTTACAAGAGCTACAGTACAGATGACTTCCCATAACTTTTAACTCAACGATGCGACGCCCATCAATCATGCAGTCAAATTCTTCATCACCTTCTTCTTTTTCCTCTTTCTTCTTTCTCTTCATCTTGCCATTTGCTATTTGTTGCATTTTTCTTTTGTATTGTTTTGAACTCATAATTTTGCCTTTGTACCTCGGTAACTTATCCATTTTGCTGCACTGCGTTTGAGGTTAGAGTACACACGATTCATACGAATGACGCTGGTCGGTTGATCTAGCGCGCGTGCAAACATGACGGATACATAATATGAAAGAGCAACGTTGCCAAACTTCTTTTTGTTTATCAAAATACTTTATATCAATAAAAGTCCATTTATTTTTATGTAAAACATGTAAATTTTATATTTAATGCAAAAAAGGATATTTATTTGTGATTTCATAATAAATTTATGTGTAAATAGCGAATAAAGTAAAGTTGGATTATTTTTATCTAAGATTGGTACTTCTACCGACCGCCTGTATATATAAGCATAGGCATTCCCCTCTCACCGCCTGCCCCGCAAATGATATACCCAAGCTCCTTAACATATTAACGCCCAGAAAAACCGATTTCAGCACCAAACTTTGAGCCGTCACCATCTTATGAATTTGTACGGGACAAATTCGGAAGTCACAGTGTTCGATATATTAAAGGACGCTCTTTTCAATGGTGGGAACTAAAATTTTCTAAAATTTATCTTCATCATGCAGAATATGAAAATAATCGAAAAGAATCCGTGGTCGGTTATGCTCGAAATTTTTTTTTATACATAAAATGTTGGCCTACGTAAAAATTTTTTCAGATTGATCCAGCACAATTTTTGAATTTTCAAAAATTAAAAAATCGAAATTTCGAAATACGTCCTTTAAAAATTTGAAATGAAGTCCATAGTTTTTGAAGAAAAAATCTATGAATTCTATTTATGCGAATTATAATACGAGTTTGTTTCTCAAAAACGATTGATTTTTATAAAAAATTGCATAAAAACATAAATATTTTAGAATTCATCAGAGAATACTTTCAATTTTTTCAGATTTTTAAAAACGTTATTCGAAATTTATATTTTATTGACTTTCCGAAAAATCAAAATTTGTACCAGATCAATCTGAAAAAATTTGAGGATATTCTCTAATGAATTCTAAGATATTTTGTTCGCATGAAATTTTTGATAAAGTCCATAATATATCGTTAATACAGAGGTAATATATTTTTTAGGCTAAAAAACAAATCTGTGATTGGCTCGAAGAGATGTATAAATTCATTTAACTCTTAATATGCGGATAGATTTATCGTCAAATTGAAATTGCCACACACTCATATTAATCCGTCTTTTTCGGTACTAGTTTCAATACATTTCCTACGTAATCTTCTAAATAGTTTTTGGTCTCTATTAATGTCATTGAATAGATCATTTTTTGTTTTTTCAGACCAAAATCGTCACGTACACGCCCGTATTGATTTCCATTCGAATCTTTTTCACATTTATTTGTACGCTACAAACATGGATTCTGCTTGAACGCCACTTAATTTGTTAAGAGAGCCACTTCGTTGTATGTTTACCTCGTTATACCTTCTACCGTTTCTTGAGAGCTCGTCGCGTTTAGGATTATTCCAAAAAATGAGAGGCACCATGCCATTATAGACAAAGAAGCGAAGGCATAATCAGTAAAAAGTTATCTCCATCCACGTTTGAAGTTCGGGTAAATAATGACATGAAAAAAATGTTTTGGAAAATTGCAGAAAATAGTAGCCTTGAATTCATCAAAAACTGTGGTTCCCTAATTTTTTCCGTGCGAATTCATAAGATGGTGGTGGCTCAAACGTTGGTGTCGAAATCGGTCTTTCTAGGCACGAATGGATTAACTGGTTTTTCAAATAGTGTAGAATATATAAATTTGGAAATTTCAAAATGCGATATCTGAGTGAAACAAAAAGATATTTGGATAAACTCAACGGCATTTTAAAGAGAAAGATTCGTATTTTCTGCTACTGTATACCATTTGTTGATGAACAAATAATTGACGTTGCTACATAACCACAAATATGGTAAAAAATGTTGTTTTTTGCACTTTTAGGTTAGGATATCTCATCATCCTAACGAGATAGAGCAATTCAGTAGTCAGATTTGAATTTAGCGCATCAAAAATCTTCCAGAAAGCATAGTCCGGTTTCTGGAAAAATTTCTTGTAGGCTTGTGTTATCTATGCCTAAAAAATTAAAGATAAAATGTATCTTGAATAAAAAAAATAATCGAAATCGACTTTAAGTCATAAAGACGATTTAATTTGATTATCAATTTGATTGTAGGGTATTTTGAATAAATAAAAAAAAGAAAAAATCTGCTCTAGATATTCAATGCTGCTAGTTAAACTGAATTATACGGTGATAAAAAAAAAAGTGATCTGCAATAGTTGTGCCTCCTCGAACAATTTTACGTTCTCCAATTTTAAATAGGTATAAAGTAAGAAACTATAACAGAAAGAAAACAAGCGTTTGTCAAAGAGGAAAAATTAACAAAAAAATTATCGATAAATAACGTTACGTACGCTAGCTCTATCCACCCTCCCCCGTAACAATAACACCCCTCCCCTTTGCCAACGCTTCGCTGATTTCGAAAGCATTGAGCAAAGATTTCAGTAAGTTGTGGTTCAAAAGTAGCACCGCAATTATGCATAGTGCATATAAGTGTGGTTCGTGGCTCCTGAATATTCGTAAATCGTTGTATAGCTGTTTGTACAGAAGGAAGATAATGTTACCTGTACACTGCACGCAGTCAATTGACGAAAACCAGTTTGAAAGTACCCTAGAGTTGTATCCATTCTCCCAAATTATTTATGCATAATCATTCTTTGTTACAGGCACCCTATGAAAATGCACCCCACGTTTATGGCCTTGCCGACGAAATGTACAGAAATATGCTGATCGACAAGGAAAGTCAATGCGTCATTATAAGGTACGTTTATTCAGCGTTCTTAAATTATTTGCAAGACTTCTCGAAAGCAAGATAAGAGACTTACTTCTATTCTATCTCTTTTCTCCTTATAGTGGCGAATCTGGAGCTGGCAAGACAGTGGCGGCTAAGTACATAATGTCTTACGTGGCTCGGGTGAGCGGCGGTGGAAGCCGGGTGCAGAGAGTAAAGGACGTCATCCTCGAATCTAATCCGCTCCTCGAGGCCTTTGGCAACGCGAAAACCGTCAGAAACAATAACAGCAGTAGATTCGTAAGTCTCGATAAATACCTGTATTCTTGCTTTGTTACAAATAAATTTAAAATTTTAATTTTACAATTTCACAATTCAACAGACGAAATAATATCCAAATAATAATAAAGATCTCACACGCATTTCGATAGATGTTTAAATTAAGTTCAAACTTTTTGAAATGATGAATCATTATATGTTGCTTTTAAAGTGACTACACATCGAGAAGAGAGGATCAGTTTCGAAAGTTAATTTTCACTGCTGCTCTATTGATTCTTTAAAGATTCTATATATTTTCCTGTGCAAGCTATATACATCTGAAAAGCAAGCTACATATGGGATAATGATAAATTTTATTACATGATTAACGCGTCAGTCTACTATTACTCATCCAACTTATTTTTGTTCTTTAACCGATTACATGAGCAGTGTGAAAAAGTCACCAGATATAGATCCACAGCAATGTTATTAACTGCAAATTATATTTCAGCAAACTATAGTAGATCCTGTACTTTATCAATAAATGCTTTTGCATCTACATAGTGACTTGCCCTTGTATATTGATGCATTTTATAGGAACAAAATAAGCTTTGGGCTTATTAAAATCAGATAAACCATAATAACAAGGATAATTCTTATATTTATTTGAATTACACATTTTTCTTTAGTGAGCAATGAGTAAGGCATTTTTCCTTTCTAAGCTCTTGCTTATATATTATAGTATTAATTGAAATCGATAAAACAGAAATAAAAATTGACTCTTAAAACTTGTCTTTATCCACCGATGATGTACCTTAAGGCTTCAAAGAGCTAAAGATTAAAACATAAATTAAAACGTAAATTTAACAATAACTATTTGCTTCCAATTTTCGAAATGACATGAATGCACCTATATAAGCTGAAAAAATGGTATCTCATTATTCAAGTCACATTTTCCACAGAAAAAAATAATTATTTGAAAATGTCTTTCTTAAAGTTGTCAATATTCATAAGCTCTCGTTGGTCACCTTCGGATGACTTCTGGATAAGCATTAACATAAAATTTTGTCTAGGTCGTAGGTGCGCCCGTTATTTCAAAACTTGCACGAAAGAGCGAAAAAAAGATATTTTTCTTCTCTTTCATATACTATGTGTACTATATATGTAAATTGTTTTAGTAAAATGCAAGAAATTACAACATGTATAGCTCCAATTTATATGACTTTATATAATGTAATGAAATTTTATAAACGATGATAAAATTTTCAGGGAAAGTACGTGGAAATGCAGTTCGGCGTCGGAGGGCAACCAAACGGTGGTAAAATATCAAATTTCTTGTTAGAGAAATCCAGAGTCACGTGCCACAATCCAGGCGAACGGAATTTTCACATATTTTACCAGCTAACCACAGGAGCGAATTCGCAAATGAAGTGTAAGAACGAAAATTACTTAAGAAATGTTTATAACATATACGCAATGCTTCTTAAATGCTGATAAATACTGCTGGTGCATCAGTAATAAAAAATATTAGACAAATTATTTGGCTACTACAAAATGCTTTAATTAAATACTATAATATAAAATTGTTTGCTGCAGCCGAGTTTGGTCTCATGGAGTTGGACTACTACAATTACTTGAGGTACAGTGGAAATCACAAAGTCGACGGTACAAATGACGCCAGGGATTTCCAAGACACGTTAAAAGGTGAGCTACCGTTATTTTTATTGCCTAGCTTCTGCGTACTAAAATACGTAAAGCGTCGAGTATTGCAGAAGTGTGCTTAAGTGACTTCTTGGAACTTAATACTTGGCCGATCGACAGACAGAGATT
This sequence comes from Philotrypesis tridentata, assembly GCA_018906965.1. NCBI lineage: Eukaryota > Metazoa > Arthropoda > Insecta > Hymenoptera > Pteromalidae > Philotrypesis > Philotrypesis tridentata. Next base: position 58,986 of record JACCIB010000123.1, read on the forward strand.
ACTTTAAATTTAATTAAATTTGCTTGAACAATGCAACCATGCATTTGAATAAACTATGCACTGTTGTACAGATGAGTTATCGATTGAATAATGATCATACATTGATTTTGTCTTTGTTCCGTAGCTCTGAGTGTAATGGGAATTCGAGATGCAGAAACGACCGACATTCTCAGGCTGGTTGCAGGAGTTTTGCACATAGGAAATATTCAATTTGTGGAAAAGGGAAATTATTCCCAAATTTCAGATAAAGATTGTAAGACTTTTACAGCATATGTTGCTTTTATTTAATTATTTTAATGTTTTTACCCGCCGAGTTACTCTTGTATATGTTTCGAAATAAATGTAAACATGTACAGAATCAGCTGCTTTTGTATATAATTCAACTGATGGCGTTATTCGAAATATAGGACACTAAAGCTACTTCTAATTCGTTGAATACTTTTTAGATTTAAAAAATAATTAAAAAATAAAGAAATACGATGAAAATGCGAATAGAAACAAATGATTTTTTTTATGCAGGAGGCATAACACGCTCCATATGATTCAATTAATGTTTATGTTATGTTGTTAGCTTCAATATTTAGATGCTTTCTGAAAATCTTTTTATGTAAATTATTTTTATACACTCCCCCTCCCCTGAAATAGACACTTTTTTCCCTGAAAAGCGGGAGTAAAGTAACTTTTTTTCCCCGTTGAGAATTAGCGGGAAAATGGGCCTTCATTTTTCCCGCTAATGTTCATAGTTCTATATAAGCATGTGTGTATTAAAATGCATATTTGAAGAGTAAGGAGTAGTAGCTGCTTTTCAAATTAAGTGGCTCTATTTCGAGAGGGGAGAGTGTATAAAGCACTATATGCAACTTGGGAGTAATAGTATATTACACAACCAGGGGCGAAAGGTGACTTTTTCAAGCGAGGATGATTATTGAGCACGAGTGCTCAAATCACCATCCGAGTCTGAAAAAGTCATTCGCCCTTTGTTGCATACCGCGCTTTTTATAATTAGTGCATCGAAGGGCTCTTTTACGCAACAACCAAAGCTCTTGGACATTGGCTTGTATACAACATATTTATGCATGTGTATTATGTGTAAATTTAAAAAATATTGAAAATTTTGAAAATTTAAAAATTTTATTATTTATATACATATGGATATGGTGTCTTATTTTTATTATATGTGTGTATGAATGTATACATATGTATGTATATCTCGCAGCGTGAGATAATAGTATATTACGCACCTAAGGAGGAAAAAACTTGGACAGTCCGTGTCTCGTGTAAATTGCCTCCCAAGCCGAAGGCGAAGGTGGCAAACATGAGATATGGGCTGTCCGAATTTACTCCCGTGGAGCGTATACTATTTTTCCTCACACTAGGGCCGAAATTACGCACTTCTCTCCAGGCACCCAGGAGAGAATGTGGTACTTTCGGCGCAGTCTGAGAAAAAAATTTTTTCTCCACACTGCGCCGAAAGTACCACTTTCGCTCCCGGGCGCCAGGGCGAAATTGGTAATTTCGGCGCTAGTGTGAAGAAAAATAGTATACGCACCACGGGAGTAAATTCAGCCCATATCTCGTGTTTGCCACCCTCGCCTTCGGCTCGGGTATCAATATACGCGAGATATGGACTCTCCAAGTTTTTTCCTCCCTAGGCACGTAATATACCTTCCGCTCCGACACTGTATAGGAAAACTCGAGTTTCCACGGAGTTTTGAGGCAGCGAAAAGAGCCCTTTCGATGCACGTGTTATGAAAAATCATTTATTCCCTAGTTGCATGACATAATTTGTTGATTGAAATGTTCATGCCTGATGTTCGAAATATTCGATTATCACATTCAAATTAAGCATGTCTAGATTCCACAATATAATCGTCCCCTTAGGTCAACAATTAGCATACAATACTCGCGCAATTATATCATAATATATTGTTTTGTCTCACATTGTATAAAATCACTGGACCAGCTTCCAAGTAAATTGAAGAGACTAGTTTTGTTATTTTTAATTCTCTTTCAATTGCGTTCTTGTTTCTCAAAAAGAAAGCTTTGTAACGGTGCAAACTTTCGGAAAAGACTCGGACGGAAAAGTTGCAAAAAATTTTATATATATATATATATATATATGTGTGTGTGTGTGTGTGTGTGTGTGTGTGTATAAATTTTTTGTGCAAACTGATTGAGTCCTAACTTAGATCCTATTAGAATTTGGAGAAAACAGGTTATTTACAGGACTTTTTTAGAATTTATACAAAATTTTAAGATTCGTTCACTTTTGCCATAGATATACAATATCTAATGCCATAGTCTAAAAAATCATTAAATTTCCTTCAAAAATATGTTTACTTGTTACCACTGTTGGATTTTAAACCAGCATTTATAAGAAAAAATTGAATTTTTTGCTTTCTCAAAGAGAAAGCTTTGTAATGGTGCAAATTATAAAATCGAAAATTCTTGTTCATTTCAATGTTTTAACTGGTCCTGAGTCAAAAATCGAGGCGAATCAATGGCATATGGTTTCGTTGCAATCGGACCAAATCTTACGCTTCCATAACCATAATGTGCTAACACAAACTTTGGAGTCGAGCATCTCGAAAAATACGCATCCTATGGAAAAATCAAAATTAGCCCAACCCAACCCCTGTTTTTCCTTTGAAATCTATGTAAACTGAGCTCAACGAAAGCTAAGCAAAATTGCAGAAAACTTAATAGTACGTATTCCATAAATGCCGCAATGTCCTATTTTGCAGATCTGGATTTTCCGGCATTCCTTCTCGGTATCTCGCCAGAGCAATTGTCGCACAAATTGACGTCCCGGGAATTTGAATCAAAGTGGGGAAGTCAATCGGAGAGCGTCGACGTGACGCTTAATGTTGAGCAAGCGCTGTATACAAGAGACGCCCTCGCCAAGGATGTCTACGGGCGACTCTTCGACCATTTGGTTAAGGTGAACAGCTCTAAATATTTTTATCGAGCTCCAGTGCAATGACGCAAATGAATTAATTTCATTGAAAAAAAAAACAATTGCTGTTTACAGAGAGTCAACTCGGCAATGGAGACGACGCAGAAAGGTTTCGAGATTGGAATTTTGGATATTTACGGATTTGAGATATTCGACAAGAATGGCTTCGAGCAGTTCTGTATAAACTTCGTCAACGAAAAGCTTCAGCAAATCTTCATCGAGCTTACGTTAAAAGCAGAACAGGTGAGTGGTAGATAACTTCATTACCGACGTAAGGTTAACATTGCAGAGAATCGAGTCCCTTCCTAATTGACTGTGGGACAATGAGGCAAATACCGCGATAAACTCTGAAAACTATTTAAACTTTATTTGTTTAACACAATTTCGGCGCAATCAACTTCTGGGTCGTACATTAAAATATTTCTTATAATACAGCCGCTCTTATAAATCTATATTCAAGTACCATCAGGTAATTCGTCAATCGTACATACGCAGTGCGCACGATAAGTTTTCGTCAATATATATAAAACCTATGTGTGGAAATCACAGCTAAACTTATTGGTCAGGCGGAGTAACTGATACACCTTCGATTTTATAAAAAATATAATATCAATAGCTCCTACCCAGGAAATCTTCATTCCATTAAAATACAACAAAAACGACAAATACTAATCTACAATGTTGCCACAATATAATTATTCACCTCCAAATTCTAGCAGTCGTAATATTTATTAAAAATAATTGTTCTCTTTTAAATCACTTGCTCACTGTATACGAATGGATATTCTTTGTGACAACCAATAATAGAGTATACGTTTTAACGCAGTAATAATACGTGTAATAACATATATGAGACATTATTAACAATTAGTCAATTATGATAAAGGTCATAGCAAATAAGGTATGTTTTATCGATAAATTTACTTTATAAGGCTCTACTGTTGAGTGCGAATACTTTAGTAATCGTTAAGTACATTAATACCTGAATATCTTTTGAGCACACATTCTTCTTTTTACGTATCCATACATTGTATGCACATCTAGCATTATTCGACTATTGAAGAGACGATTTCTTAACTGCATAATATATAAAGGCTGCACGGAAAGCAACGTGCGTGAGAAACGAATTTTTTTCGAAATCGCATATATAATCGTCGAAAATAGTTGAATGATAAATAAAGTAGACTATATACTTATCTACAAGCCCGCTCACTGAATGTGTACATTAATGCGCCATTAGTGCACGGGAGTGTGACACACGCTATTTTTTTAAATCAAGCTTTTTACACAAATATTGTTCTATATTAAAGCTTCTCTCTCTCTCTCTCTCTCTCTCTCTCTCTCTCTCTCGAAGAAGAAGAAGAAGAAGAAGAAGAAGAAGAAGAAGAAGAAGAAGAAGAAGTGTACACGCATCTTTTCACAGCGCCGTTGAAAAATTTCAACTCTATAAATATCCGTGGGGTCGCAATGATTGTACTTGGGGAAATTTCGTTGAAAACAACTCAAGTCCTCTTTATAATCGCTCATCGTCTGCACCAAAACGAATCCTTGGTTCGCAGCTTCGGCGTCCTCGCATTGGCCGAAGATGAATTGAAATAAGAAAATAGTCTCTCGCCCGCAGCTCCTACGAGTCATCGAAGGCGTAGCCCGGCAGAATATCGGTTCTGTGCGCGGTGTACCTTTGGACGGGCGTCGTGTGAACGATGGGCGAACGGGAAGGAATTCGACTCGGAGGCGCGGGTATTTGTTTGGGCAGTTCGCTCGATGTCACCACTGCGTTTTCCGTCGTGCTCGAGGCCGTCGTTGTGGCCGAGGATGCCGATGCCGTCGACTCGGTTCTTTCTTGCCCCAAGTCGCTCGTCGAGCCGTGCAATCTTGGCTCGTACTTCTTCGGAGGAGCTTTCGGAGATTTTCTTTTCTTTTCCTACGAAAGACGCAAGACCATTGATAATTCACGATATACTCAGACAATGTACCACTAATTATTGTAAGACAAACATTTTAATTTAAGCTCGTTTATTTCGAATTTTTACTGCTTTTCCAAATATTTTTAACAAAAGAAATACAAAAATTTGAATGGAATTAACTTGAACTTTTTAGGCATTAAGAATTCTATCTGATTTAAAAAATCAGTTGAAATATACATTTTTATTCAAGGCAGCTAAAATATACGCATTAGATAGTTTAGGAAAAATCAGTGATTCCATCGAAGAGCGATTCTGACGTAATTTATATTTATAAATGTTAAATTGAATGTTTTCACTAGAGTGGCTAGTAAGATTAAATGAAAGCGAAGAAAGTACAAAGTGTATCGAAATTGAAATAAACTTACTATATGATAAGGCTGGGTAGCCCTCAAAAAAGTAGCGGGCTCAAACCTCATAGTGACTCGGGAATCACCGGTGTCCTGCCTGAAGTTGCCAGTCCTTCCCCTGAAGTTGACGTAGACCTTGGGCCTGCCGTTCTTAAGGTAGTAAAACTTCTCGTCGCCCAAGTTCTTGGTAGCCTGGGACGGGCCGAGCAGGTGGGGTCTCCCAACGACGTCGAGCGACGTCGACTCGAAGAGTCTCTGACTGGAACCCAACCCGACGTCTCGCACACCCAAAATCGAGTGTGGGACCACCACGGGATGAGGATAGGTCTGGTTCCTTGGCTCTTCCAGATCATGCTCCTCCTCCTCCTCCTCCTCCTCGGCCAGGTGGAAGTGCTGGTGCTGATTCAGCAGGGGCGACTGAAGCGAGTGCGGGGGGGCGTTGCGGTTCTCGAGGACTGCCTGGACCAAGCCGTGCAGGTCGATGGAGTTGACGTTGTCCGCGTCGCGCACCTCGATCTCGAGGTACCTGTAGCAGATGGAATATTTCGTATTAGCATTCGTCTTGAATGTCTATTGTCCACGGGTAGAAAAATATACTTAATACATATAATTATGGCTTAGCGCTCTCAAATCAGCCATGCATGTCCTATTAGACAAAGCTTTCTTTATTCGTCACACATGCGACGACTGGAGCGCATGAAAATTACTTTGCACGCCTCGACTCTCAGCTCTATCTGACATTTGACACGTCAAACTTGACAGCCAAATCATTTTTCGCGACTAATTATTATTGAGAGCAAAAATTAATGAGTCATTTTCATTTGCACAATATGTCCAATATCATCACACATACTTTATCGAAAGCATTTGAATTAAATTCCTATCTATCGAGTTAATAAATATTAATTCCAAACAATTAGTAAAATATTCAAATTAATGATTCATCTGGTGATTTCGGTGGAAAACAACTCATTTCCTTCTTTTTCTATAAATTAGATACGTAAATTCACGCACACACATTTCATTAGAAAACCACACGAATGGGAAACTAATCTACATCTTTAAATCAATCAAGTAATTTAATAAATTGAACAGCTGAATTTAAACAAAGTTAAAATCACCTGTAATCCTGAGTATCTGGCTTTTCCACATTAGTGCTCTGATAGGTAGGCTTCTCTGCATTGTATCCCTTGGCTTCTTGACCAGCATATTCCCGTAGAATGTAATTCGGCGAAGACGGTGGTCTTGGCAGTACCACGGCCGGAAAAACTTTTTCGGACAGCAAGAGTATCAGAAGCACCAGTGTGAAGCTCGCGCCTCTCATTGTCGTTGCCCTCGTTCTGTAAATAGAAATAAAACCGTATGACTTTACATTTTTCCTACAAGATTTACTGTATTGTATATGACTGTACAGTGTACATACGTTAAACCAGAATTAAATTGTGGAAACATCATTAATTAAGTATTGAAATTCTAATAAAATAGCAAGTTTTAACTGAAACTAGATGACATCACCTTTAATCAAAGTTATGTTTGAATTTTTTCAGACACATGATTTGTGCTTATCAAATAATTTTTCACAGTTTTAACTGATTCCTTTTGAAAAATCTTTGAAATAGATTTAATGGAGTTTTCATTTTACTGCGTAAAAAATGTCCTAACGACTCCTACCATAATCACTATTTTAAAAAAAAACTAGCGCGCCACATTCGACCTTCGGCCCTTCGGGCCTTCAGGTCTCAGTGGCTTGCCGCCTTGCATCGCTTCGCGATGCAAGGCATGCAAAACACGAAACGAAACGCGCTTCGCGCGTTTCGCTTCGCGTTTTGCATATAAGGCACGACCGACGCTCGCGCTTCGCGCTCGCCCACTGTTCGCGCTTCGCGCTCACCAGATCCCCCTACGTTCGCGCTTCGCGCTCACCTGGTTTGAAATTTTAAAAAATGCTCGCATATTTTTTGTATGTATGGGATCAAGCTCAATTTTGTTCTGTCACGATATTAGCATAGGGAGAGATTGTAAAAAAAAATTTTGCTCGATTGGAGTTAATGTCGCAGAGAAAATCGAGATCAACTGAAATTTTTATTTAAAAAAATTAGTTTTAGGGTTTTACAACATATTGAATTACTCTGAACGTATAATGATTATAGTCAAAAATTGTATTTTTAAAATATCTACAACTTTTATGTTGAACATTTTTATGTAAAACGTATACGTAAAAAGTTTTATTATGAAAAACGAATATTTTAAAAAATTTGATTTTAGCTTGTTAATTTGAATTCTTAGCATTTTCGAGTGTTCAAGTTAATGGGAAAAAGTTGTATTTTTTAAAGATGTACAACATTTCCATTTAACTTTTTTGTGTAAAATGCTTAGAATTTGAGTTATGACCAAAAAACCGTTTGTACAATTAAGCATAAAGTGCTGCCATTTGAACAATATGTCGGTAATCGGGAAAAGGAAAAAAACGTTTTTTTGTACATATAAGAGTTGTATTCTCCTAAATTTTCAGCCTGATTGGTCGAAAATTGGCTGAGATATCGCTGGTTACAATTTTTGCGATGATAAAACTATAAGGCATTCCCGCCTTGCGGTCGTGCCTAAAAATTAGTTTTCGGGTTTTACAACATATTGAATCATTCTAAATGTATAATTATTATGGTCAAAAATTGTATTTTTAAAATGTCTACAACTTTTATATTGAACGTTTTTATGTGCAACGTAAGCCTAAAAAGTTTTATGATGTTAAACGAATTATTTTAATGTGAAAATTCGATTTTAGCTTGTGAACTTGAATTCTAATCATTTTCGAGGGTTTATGTTAATAGGAAAAAGTTGTATCTTTTTGAGACGTACAACATTTCCATTTAACTTTTTTGTGTAAAATGTTTAGAATTTGAGTTATAACCAAAAAACCGTTTTTCGAAAATCCAAAAAATGCCCGCATATTTTTTGTATATACGGAATCAAGCCCAATTTTACACTGTCACGATATTAACATAAGGAGAGTTTATGAAAAAAAATTTGCCTCGATTGGAGTTAATTTCGCAGAGATAATCGAGGCCAACTGAAATTTCTTTAAAAAAAATCTGTTTTCGAGTTTTACAATATATTGAATCGCTCTGAATGTATAATTATTATGGTCAAAAATTGTATTTTTAAAATGTATACAACTTTTATATTGAACGTTTTTATGTGCAACGTAAGCCTAAAAAGTTTTATGATGTTAAACGAATTATTTTAATGTGAAAATTCGATTTTAGCTTGTGAACTTGAATTCTAATCATTTTCGAGGGTTTATGTTAATAGGAAGAAGTTGTATTTTTTTGAGACGTACTACATTTCCATTTAACTTTTTTGTATAAAATGCTTAGAATTTGAGTTATAACCAAAAAACCGTTTTTCGAAAATTTAAAAAATGCCCGCATATTTTTTGTATGAATGGAAATAAGTCCAATTTTAGACTGTCACGATATTAACATAAGGAGAGTTTGTGAAAAAAAAATTGGATCGATTGGAACTTATCTGACTGAGATAAACTTATTACAACATAATTAATTAAAAATACATGTAAAAATAAGCATAAAGAGCTCTCATTTGAACAATTGGCCGGTAATCGCGAAAGTAAAAAAAACGTTTTTTTGTACATATAAGAGTTGTATTCTCCTAAATTTTCAGCCTGATTGGTCGAAAATTGGCTGAGATATCGCTGGTTACAATTTTTGCGATGATAAAACTATAAGGCATTCCCGCCTTGCGGTCGTGCCTAAAAACCGCTGCTAACTGAGTAGCAGAATGCTTTCTCAAAGGAACATAAGCAGTACAGAATTGGATATACGTAAGGTTTGGCCACGGCTGCGGTTGAGAGTTTAAAATTGGCCATAAATTAATTTATATTTCAACAATGTCATCATAAATACTTTTCTAATGTTCTTGTAATACTATGTCTGCTATTACAGCGACAATATCTATCTGCTATTAAAACGAGAAAATTAAGCTTTGTCTTTAAGAAAGCAAAATTGATTGCGATTGATTCTTATGACGCATTAAAATTAAATTTCTTGAAATTAGTCTGCGTTTCAGCGACAATGTGTTAACAACTTTTATTTTACTTTTTTAGTAATATCTGCTATTACAGCGACAACATTTATTTTACTTTTTTAGTAATGTCTGCTATTACAGCGACAACATTCGTTTAATCTTACGCTGACACGTTAATTGAATTAAACAATTAATAAATTTATGATTTAATAGTTAGGCACTGTCAAATTACTGTACTTATCAATTATAATCTTCTGTTGAAAATAAATGATACATTTTGTTCCCTGTTGAAATTGTACTATTTTATTTAAATATATAATAACATTTCTTTATACTAGTACTGATCACCTTTATATATGCACGAAATCATTCTACAAAAATACTTTTTTTCAAAGAAAAACTTTACGCAGAATTGACTATTGTTATACTTTAAAAAAAACATGTACTTATATAGTATAAATATAATGTAGCGTATAATCAATTAATTTTGTTTAGGCAAGGCAGTTAGGCAAGGATGGCAGAAAAAAGTGCAGGGTATTAGACTAAAGTGAAGGATGATATTAAAAAGTGCAGGATATAAGATTAAAGTGCGGGGTGATAGTAAAAAGGACAGGGTAGTAGAGTAAAAGCAGCTGCATACCAAATTAGGAAGCTATTTAAAGACGTGCTTCGCACGGGTGGGCGGGTGGGCAAAATAAACCATCAATCGCCTCCAAAATTTAATCAGATCTAAGTTAGAAGTGCCATAACATGTCCACAAAATTCGAGCTCGATATATCGATCTGTTTGAGAGTTATGGTGAATACAATTTTTGGCACATACATACGAACGTACGTACGTACGTACATACATACACACATCCGTACAATTTTCAAAAACACGTTTTTCGGACTCAGGAAGACTCAAAACCTAAGAATTCATGAAAATTATCGATTTGAAAATTTGCACCGTTACAAAGCTTTCTCTTTGAGAAAGCAAAAATTACGATCGCATTCGAAACTTTTTTTAAATGGCAATCAGTTAATTTCACCTGTCTCTTCATACGGTCAGTGAAATATTTATCAATGATAGTGGTACACGTAGCGCCTATGGTTAGACAGGTCCAAATATGGCTTTAATCGACTGAATTAATTCAGGATTTCATTAATTATTAGAATTCAGAGATGATCTGTCTTCTTTATTGATTGCACAGAATTTATAACGAAATGAAAATTTTCCCAAGGCAGTTAAATAAGAGCACCATAATATATTTTTGTTCATGAGGATAAACAAGATTCCCTCGAAACGTTGAATAAGTAGTTTTTATTCAACTGCCTTGGGATGATCGTTCTGTGGTAAAGACTGCCTTCATCTTTACCACAACACGATATAGCTCACAAGGGATAGCGTCAAAAAAAAAAAATGAGCCGTCGTGGGACGCCTGGCAGATATGAAACATCGAAATTGAAGCGATAAAAATTATACGTCATGGCCTTTAATTTTTATTAATTTCAATGTTTCACATCTTTCAGGCGTCCCGCGACGGCTCATTTTTTTCAAAATATTTACTTCTTTAAATAAATTCATTTTTATAGGTTAAAAAAAGAAAAAAAAGTGCAGCAGTGGTGTGTGCCGGCAGAAAGTGTGTGTGGCACGCACACACGGCTGATGTGAATAACATTATTTACATGCTTAATAGCGTTCGTGAGCACGGAAGTTGCTTCGCTGGATAAAGTCGATACAAGATCAACACATCCACCATATCCACCATATCCACCAATACACAAATCAGCTGATTTGTATATTGGTAATGGTAGATTGAGGTATGAATGTAAGAAAATAATAATGAAAGAATATATACTCGCTTCCACCAAAGAATAACACGGTTCAAACAGGTCGATTTTCAATGGTTAATGTTAGAGTGTTACAATAAATTGAAGCTACGTGATAAATGTTGTATGTGAATGACAGTACAAATTTATCTACAATTATTTATATATTTAAGTTTAGATAAGTTTATATTATTCGCAGACATTCAATATAGCGTTGAATTTAGGCCTATTTTGAAGTTGCTATAGTTTTTGTTAGAAGCGACGATACGGTTTTACAATATTTTTTACGCATTAAAACCGCGTTTGTTTACGCACAACGTTATATTCAAAAGCGAGCTTTGCGAACGACGCCGTGCACATAATTAACATTTCTGTAACATTTTCACCGCTTACTCGTCGATGCTAAACTGTCTACACACACCTAGATAACATAGCACACCTAGATAAAAACACACTAACAGAAAGAAAACTAGCAAACATCTTGCAGCTTCTTAGCTATGATGTACACACTACACACACACACGCGTACACGTACACACACACCCACACCCACACCCACACCCACACGTACCCACATACACACACTCTTGCACACACCCTCTCACTTGCAAAGTATACCTATATAGTATATACATATATATAATACACGTAATATAGACGCAGAGGGAGTCAGGGAGAAGACACACAACAAACACAAACACACATATACACACACATTCATAGGGAAAGCCCTGAACGCTGGACAAGCTAAAACTTGTAGTATATACTGCGTTAAGGGCCTGAGAGTGGGTCTTCTCGACCCCCCCCCCCCCTACGCACACAGTATATACAAAAGCTAGTTCTCGCTGTAAGTCTGCTGTACAGAGACTATCGGTAGCGCGCCCCTCGTTCTTTGCCCAAATTCTGTGAAACCTTCCCCTCCTCTGCTTCCCAAATTTTCACGCAAACCCCCCATACCAACTCAAGCGCTAGAACATCCGTAACGATGTTATTCGCATCAAAAAGGAATTTTACTGAAAGAAGCGAGAGTTCGTATCTAAAATTAGTCTTTGCCGCCATACACAGATCTATACGTAAGTATACTGACTCCAGCGGGAAGACTCGTACGTAGCTTGCCTATATCTTCGAATAGTTATAGAACTGCGAGGAAACGGGACGTAGGAAAACCCGTGCATGCGATTGGAAAACATAGGAAAATGCATAAGTGCGACAGAGACAGACTTTCCCTCCCTCAATTTTCTCTCATTACCCACTTTCTGTCCGGCCTATAACAAAATCACATCAGGGTCACATTTTCTGAAAGTGCTTCTATCAATAGATATTGTAAAATGAAATGTCAGGCTCCTCGATTCTCTTCAAGAGAGAAAAATGAAAACTGAACAATTCATCCAGTTACGTCAGCTCTACGTATTCCCGTAATAATATATAGACATCATGCATCAACATAGATATATGTCGAATTTCAATTAAAAAATGCACTTTTCTTTCTTCTGTGAGCAAAACGATAGTCAAAAGTGCAGAGGAATATGGGAAAAATTACTAGTAACCATATTTCTGAGCCATTTTACGCTTTTTTACAGAAAATTAATGCGTCAAATCACTGGAATAATAAAGTATTACAAAAGAGCTTTAATTTAAAAAAAATATGCCAAGTTTCGACGCTCTGATCAAAAGTTATGCCCATTTAAAAAAAAAAATAATAAAAATCAGAACAGCCAATTTTTTCTTTTTCCTCCATATGCCTCCCCATGTTAAATTTTCAGAAGAAACTCCCATTGGTCCGCAAGCTGTAGCTTAAAAAATTTTTTTGCGAATTCTAGACCAAAGAAAAGTGCATTTATTTTTTGAAATTCGACATATACTTGTACATGCTGCGCAAATGCAGACGATGTTTCACAGTGAAACATTATTTGTATTCACATTAATTAACGTGGATATTTTAATTAATAATTTAACATATTATTATAAAAACATATTATTATAACATATTATTATAGTGTGAAATATAACATAAATTTAATATTTTAAAACAATGTCGTTTCAAAACAGTGTGAAATAATCAAGTCAATTTCGTACATAATGATCAATATGATAAATAGTATATAATTAAATAAGTATTTAGTTTTATTTTGATATATAGCAGTACAAAATAAATCAACATTTTGTTAACTGATCCTTTGTTCAAATGTTTTTATTTATTTTTCAGATTTCTTCTATTTCCATTGCGGAAGTTTGCACACAATTGTCAGGTTATATAGGAAAGGAATTCCTGTGACAAATAAATAAGTGAAAAAAGTATTTTTATTCGAGAAAAATTTATTATTAAATTTATTATTAAATTTAGAGTGAGCCTAAGTTTTTTATTTTGATTCGAACTATTAAATGTATCCATTTAATAATGGGTCACTACATATCTCGACTTTGACAACTTTTATGAAGTGTAATAAAATTTTATATTTAAGAACTGTTTCAGTCGTAACATTTATTATGGTTACATATTATAAAGTTAGAAAATCACAAAAACAATTACAAAAAATTACAATCACAAGTATTCATGCTATCTACGCCACTAGGTTTGATACTTAATTAGTAAGGTAACGTGATCGGTTCAATTAATCACAGGGATTCCATCACAATGTTAAGGTTTATTCGTTGGACCACTTTTGCAATAAGCAAAGATTCAAGCTTTCAAAATTTAAAATCTCAAAGCTGGTCCAACGAATAAACCTGAAACTTGTTATGGAATCTCTGTGACTAATTTACTTAATGAAAAATTAGTTCTTTTCAATATCCAGGGAGTACGAAGTACAATCAGCTTCCAGAATATGGATGAGCTAGCCTTTTTCTTAAGCGAAGTGTATTTTCTGCAATCTAAAAAGTAAAAGGAGCACATGAGTTATCAAGCCTATCAGTCGAAAGGATAACATGAGAAATTTTAAGTTGATACCGTTGACCAGTTTTGAATATTCTAATTTTGAAGGTTTTACATGTTAATATTTCAAAACTGGACAATGGTATTAACTTAAAATTTCTCATGGTATCATATTGATTGATATGGGCTTGATAAATCATATGTTCTTTTTATTTTTTAGATAGCAGAAGTTATACTTTCCTTTAAAAAAGGACGTTGTCCATACTCTGGTAGCTGCTTGTACATTGCGTCCTCTGGAAATTGAAAAAAACTAATTTTTCATTAAGTAAATTAGTCACAGAGATTCCATGACAACTTTACGATTTATTTGTTGGATCGCTTTTGCAATAATCCAAGATTAAAGGTTTCAAAATTTAAAAACTCAAAGCTGGTCGAAAGGATAAACCTGAAACTTGTTATGGGATCTCTGTGACTAATTTACTTGATAAAAAATTAAATCTTTTCAATACAGAGATAGTACGAAGTACAATCAGCATCCAGAATATGGATGAGTATACCTTTTTCGTAAGGGAAGTGTATCTTCTGCTATCTAATAGGTAAAAAGAACACGCCCACTAGTTAAAAGTATACCAAGAGAAATTTTAAATTGATACCATTGACTAGTTTTGAATATTCTAATTTCGAAAGTTTTAAATGTTAATATTGCAAAACTGGCCAATGGTATCAACTTAAAATTTCTCATGGTATCATTTTGATTGAGGGGCTTGATAACTCATACGTTCTTATTACCTTTTAGATTGCAGAAGACATACTTTCGTTGAAAAAAAGGCACTCTATTCTATATTCTGAAAGTTGGTTGTACTTTGAGATCTCTGGAAATTGAAAAGGATTAATTTTTCATTAAATAAATTAGTCACAGAGACTCCATGACAACTTTCAAGTTACATAGATAAAAGTATAATAGGAGTATACGCTTAATAAAAGATTTGTGAACTTATAATAAGTTAATAATTATTATAATTATGTTACTTCAAAACCAAAAGCTGAGTAGAAAAATTTGTATGAAGACGAAAATACAGTTGTAGAGTACGCTTAATCAAAGCATTATGTGTACTTAAGAAGATAATAATTATTATAGTTTTGTTAGTTCACTGGGTCCAAATTGGAACTGGATTATCATTAAGTCATCTCCAAAATCCAAATCCGAGCTGTTGACCATATTTGAAAACTTAAAATAAAACTTACACAAAGTATCATATTTTTTTAGAACGAAACATAATAAAATAAATATAAAAAAACTCATCTGACTCAATATAATTGACATTTGATGAACAAATAGAACTAAAAATGGCAAACTACAACCATAACTCAAAAAAATTGATCCAATGATATCCTTATTTGCCTCATAATTAAAAGACCGAACGATTTCATTTGATGGCCTTATAAGAAAAATAAACAAACTTAGCAGACGTTACGTAAAAAGCAACTGATAGAAACAGACTACGTGACTCACTTGAAGTGCACGGTGTAAATTAAAATTAAACAATATTGTACAAATCATATTCCATTCCGTCCTACGTTATCCCGGAATATCTCATGATTCCGCCGCTCCTGACCGTTCCGTGTTAGAGGGTCATTGTTGAAAATGTTGTTGAAGAGTATCATCTATACATTGAACA
This sequence comes from Philotrypesis tridentata, assembly GCA_018906965.1. NCBI lineage: Eukaryota > Metazoa > Arthropoda > Insecta > Hymenoptera > Pteromalidae > Philotrypesis > Philotrypesis tridentata. The sequence continues at coordinate 74,659 of JACCIB010000123.1, forward strand.
GATCATAAAGGAATGGAATTTTTACCATGCCTGGTTAGGTCATTCTAGTGCATAATTATATTGCTGTTCATAAATAAATTCTATGTTAGCAGCTGAAACGCTTTAATTACATTCTACCTTAAAGCTATAAATTTATAATAAATAGATATTAACTATAACTTAGTTTTTAAATGTATTGCAATCCTTTAAAAAGTAGTGAAATATCCCCTTTTTAAGGTAAAAAGTAGGCAAGTATAAGGTTGTTTCTTTATTTGAATTATAGAATAATTTTCAAACGCTCCACAACCCTTATGTAGCCAAAATTCTAAGTGTTTATTGGATCATCTAAATTAAAGGTTTTCAAACTCTCCATAGCCTTCTAATCACTTGACAAGACTTTATATGCTTATACTCGTCAACTTGGAAAATCTAAAACTCTCTTCAATAAAATTCGTATTAAGGGTTCGTATTAAGCTTCGTATTAAGGGTTCATTGAACTGCCAACCATTTTTATAGTATCACTTCACTACCTTTGATTTTACGAAAATTCCAATTTTAATTTTCAGAAAGAAAAGTTATGATATCAATAAATAAATTGGCAAGTTTCTTTTATAAAAAATCAACCGTGTTAAAATAAATAAATAAATGAGCGTTTAAATACGAAAATAATATGTAGAATAAAAATTAATTCATATACTGTACCGATAGCTTTTTGCAGGAAGAAGTTGTAAAGGCTTCGATGTGCAGTCTTTCGAATAAATTGTTATTTTTATCCCTGCAAGGCGATTATATTAAAGACTCAACATACAATAATAATAATGTAGTTTATAATATTAAATGCAGTCACCATTAAATAGACCTTTCTGTTAGCATTGCCTTCCACTTCGTGGATAAGTAAATCGCAAAAGATTAAGTAACATGATGCAGTGAGACCGTGTTGAAATTTTTTTATGGAAAAACTTGCCGTCCCTTCCTGTTATAGATAATCAATCAATTACAAAATATCATTGTATACAATAATATACTATAAAATATCAAAATATAAGTCAACTTACCGTTCTATTATCCTATATGAACGTACAACTTTAAATACATGTTAAACTGCGAGAATAATGGCCTCAAACGATAATAGGAATTTTTTAAAATTAAGTATAGAATCTGTGAACTCTGATTATTTTCCAACGTCATGAATTTCTTAAAAATTAAGATTACAATTATCACGGAATTTTTCTACATTTGAATTCAGACATTAGTTACTTACTTTGATTAAGCAGAGGCATCATTTGAAGATGTATCCATCGTTATATACAATAGGACGGGACGGCAATTTTTTCCATAAAAAAATTTCAACACGGTCTCACTGTATCATGTTGTTTAATCTTTTGCGATATACTTATCCACGAAGTGGAAGGCAATCCTAACAAAAAGGTATATTTGATGGTGCCTATATTTAATATTATAAACTATATTAGTATTATTATATGTGGATTCTTCAATGTAATCGGCTTGTAGGGACAAAAATAAAAATTTATTCGAAAGACTGCACATCGAAGCCCTTACAACTTCTTCCTGCAAAAAGCTATCGGTATAGTATATGAATTAATTTTTATTCTACATATTATTTTCGTATTTAAACGCTCATTTATTTATCTATTTCAACACGGTTGATTTTTTATAAAAGAAACTTGACAATTTACTTATTGATATCACAACTGTCCTTTCTGGAAATTAAAATTGGAATTTTCGTAAAATCAAAGGTAGTGAAGTGATACTAAAAAAATGGTTGTCAGTTCAATGGACCCTTAATACGAAGCTGTTTACGTACAAATATATTTTATTGAACAGATCAGTTTTAGATTTTCCAAGTTGACGAGTATAAGCATATAAAGTGTTGTCAAGGGATTAGAAGGGTTGTGGGGAGTTTGAAAATTATTCTATAATTCAATTGAAGAAATAACCTTGCACTTGCCTACCTTTTACCTTGAAAAGGTTTTTTTTTGTGGGTATACCTATATCTATGTATAGCGTTAGAGTGGAAACGATAATAGACGATCGAACGAAAATTACTAGCTTTCGCTCGTATTTACCCCCCTGTGGCAATAGATGCGTTTCGCATCAATAAGCTCTTTTCCAAAATCCTAATTATTTATAATCGAATAGGATGATTATCGAATAGTAATATTTAAAAGCCCTTACTTGGCTAACACTTAGAGGAAGAAAAATTTTTATTAAACAATGAGTAGGAAAGCCGCCAGGCTCGGGAAACAATAGCGACTGAGCTGCAACCGCAATCGGTGTGTGTAGTACATATACCTATATCTATATATAGCTGATGAATAGCGCTTACCAAGTATACAGCTGTAGAGATCAACTGAGGGCAATTTAATCTTCGCGGAATACAAGAAAAACGATCGCTATGGTGTCTCGCGCGTATTCTTACTCGCGCGTTAACTCGATCTGCAGTCGGCGAAAAGAAAATGCAGTGGCGATAAGAGAGCGCTGCCTAGCCGTCGCATCGAGCTCTGGCTGCAAAACCATCGCCTTCTGGCTCCAGCCGTAACCTCGCTCAATGAGGAAGCACTTTTCGAGGAGGCGGTTGTCGACAATTTTTCTGACAAAGCCTGCACGCGTAGGTAAGTATTATTGCCTCGCAACTGCAGCGCGGTTGACCCAATAAACCCAGCTGGAGAGCTATTAAGGAGTCGTCGATTGTCGATGCAGTGAAAGTTGAGGGCGACCGAGGAGAAATGATAGAATTTCTCTGTATTATTTGGGAGCTTACGCACTGAGAGGCTTGCACGTGTGCTTGACGGGCAACTTCTTCTACTTCTTTTGTGTGCTCAATTTTTTTCTTTTTTCTACGCCGCTCTAATTGACGAGTTTTATTGCTCGAACGCGACTCGGCAATTTGAGAATTAAAATTCATTTGACTCATATATATATTGTGACAAGGCACTCGTATACAGACACATATAAGCGCCTATCGCAGAGCCATGCGTACACACATACTTGTATACGCACGGCAAGGCGAGGATCGAAGCGGCAGGAGCCACACGCGAAACCGCTTAAGGGGCGGATCAAGAACGTTTCAAAAATCTCGAAGCTATGTGTCAATAGCTTAAAATTACAGTTTCTTTGTAACTATTGTTGTTTTAAAGATAGACGAATTTCGTAAACGTAATTGTACATAAAAAAACAAAATTTATTTTCGAGCATGGATAAAAGTTTCAAAATATTAGTTTATTTTAATAATTAGCATAAACGAGTGGTACCATCTTCTATCCTTCCTTAGCTGAAGGTTTTTTTTGTATTCTCCTACTAGTCCGGGCTGATCAACGCACACCAACGGTAGCAATGCGTGGCAGGCCAACATGTGTTCACCACCTTCTGAGAATGTAGCACAGCTTACTATGTAGTGGCTACCTACGCATGTCCCCGATGAAACGCGCGATGCTGAGAGTGTGGGCAGAAAAAATTGGGCATCAAAAACTACGGTGAAAAAATGGGTAGTGTTTCCGAAAATTTTATGAGGGTAAAGGGTGATCTCGGAGGCTGAACGTGAACAATTCATAATAATTCAAAATCTGCAAAATAAATACTTTATGAATAGTTATGTAATTCTACAGAAAAGGCTTATTTCAGCAGAATTTAAATGATAACTAGCGCGCCACATTCGACCTTCGGCCCTTCGGGCCTGCAGGTCTCAGTGGCTTGCCGCCTTGCATCGCGAAGCGATGCAAGGCATGCAGAACGCGAACCAAAACGCACTTCGCGCGTTTCGCTTCGCGTTTTGCATTTAAGGCACGACCGACGCTTGCGCTTCGCGCTCGCCTGAAGCCCCTACATTCGCGCTTCGCGCTCACCCGATCCTCCTACGGTACTTTCCTAGGGATCAGAGTTTCTGCTGGTTCACTATTAAGTCTTTTAATGGTTAAAATTTTATAAACGTGACGTTATATAATTTTTTGAATTGCTAGAAAACTCTATAAAGTAAAGGCATTCAACAAATTTGAATTCGCCACGAAACATGTTGCGTCCCACACCGTCGGGTCGGGAATGAAGATTACTATTTGATCGGTACAGTAGAAACTTATGTGAAGCAGCCAAACAGCTGTTTTTCATCCAGCTCACAAAACACTATATAGATCATATTAGTGCAATTTGTCTGCTAGCTGCTGTAACAACTACCAGTGTGTATAACCTCATCAATGGTGCTTTTAATACAAGAGCTTTCAGCTTCTACAGAGTACAGCAATTATTCAGATGAGTATTAAAATAAGTAATAATAATTTATTTGCAAAGAGCTTTTTCTTTGTTTAGTTGTTGATTTTAGGTATGCGGGTGGAAAACAGAAAGATAGGATCATTATATTGACTGTATGGAGTGGAATTTTGCATGCTTTCTAAGAACTTAAAGTGTATTTAATAATGGCAAGTATTGCAAATAACTGTAATCATTAGTTTAATATGAGTATGAATTGGTAATGATAATTTTTATTTTATTTTCAGCTTCTAAAATACTATTATCAACCATCATGATGTACGCGCACCATCAAATATACATTATTCCATGTATATTTGAATACACAAACCAAATCAAGTTATGTCGGATAGTTTCTGTAAGTATCACTGAGTTTATTCATATAATTTATATCATAAACTTCAAATGCCTTTTACTCAGTATAGTTTTTTCATGATATTTTTCCTCTTGCCGCAGGTTTTCTCAGCAACGAGTGGATCAATTGGACTGGAATTTTAAAGAAACCTTCGGAATAGGTTTCCGAAGGTCATGATTTTTGGTAAGTAAACACCTTTAATTGTTTTCAAGGATATACTCACTTAATGCATATGTGTAATGCATAAAAGTGATGTATAATACTTATATATTAAAGGGGAAGTATAGTTTTTAGAGCACATATACATGTTAATTTTTTACAGCACTAAGATTTTTCTTTTTTTTCAAGTTTTAACCCTGTTATAATTCCTTAATTTTGCAGAGATAATCAAGACTAACTGAAATTTTTCTTTAAAAAATCAGTTTTGGGGTTTTCAACATATTGAATCATTCTGAACGTAGAATTATTATAGTCAAAAATTGTATTTTTGAAATATCTACAGCTTTTATCTTGAACATTTTTATGTACAACGTAAACCCAAAAAGTTTTATTACATAAAACGAATTATTTTAATGTGAAAATTCGATTTTAGTTTGTTAATTTGAATTCTAAGCATTTTTGAGTGTTCATGTAAATAGGAAAAAGTTGTATTTTGTTGAGATGTACAACATTTCCATTTAACTTTTTTGTGCAAAATGCTTAGAATTTGAGTTATAACCAAAAAACCGTTTTACGAAAATCCAAAAAATGCCCGCATATTTTTTGTATATACGGAATCAAGCCTAATTTTACACTGTCACGATATTAACATAAGGAGAGTTTGTGAAAAAAATTTGGCTCAATTGGAGTTAATTTCGCAGAGATAATCGAGACCAACTGAAATTTTTCTTCAAAAAAATCAGTTTTCGGGTTTTACAACATTTTGAATCATTCTGAATGTATAATTATTCTAGTCAAAAATTGTATTTTTAAAATATCTACAACTTTTATGTTGAACGTTTTTATGTGCAACGTAAGCCTAAAAAGTTTTAGTATGCTAAACGAATTATTTTAATGTGAAAATTCGATTTTAGCTTGTGAACTTGAATTCTAATCATTTTCGAGGGTTCATGTTAATAGGAAAAAGTTGTATTTTTTTGAGACGTAACATTTCCATTTAACTTTTTTGTGTAAAATGCTTAGAATTTGAGTTATAACCAAAAAACCGTTTTTCGAAAATCTAAAAAGTGTCCGCATATTTTTTGTATGAATGGAATCAAGTCCAATTTTATACTGTCACTTTCTTAACATAAGCAGAACTTACAAAAAAAATTTGGATCGATTGGGACTTACCTGACTGAGATAAACTTATTACAACATAATTAATTAAAAATACATGTAAAAATAAGCATAAAGAGGTCTCATTTGAACAATTGGCCGGTAATCGCGAAAGTAAAACAAACGTTTTTTTGTACATGGAAGAGTTGTATTCTCATAAATTTTCAGTCCGATTGGTCGAAAATTGGCTGAGTTATCGCAGATTACAATTTTTGCGATGATAAAACTATAAGGCATCCCCGCCTTGCGGTCGTGCCTAAAAATCGAGCGGTAACTACCTGAGATTATAAGACTAGTTTGATAATCTTCACTTACAGGACTGTGAATTGATAACAGTGAAAATGCTCCGATTTTCGTGATTCAAGTTTTGTAACTATAAGTAATCATTACGCATGAACTGACGTAAGCCAAAAATTACCTTTGTTTAAAAATTGTTTATTTGAAAATTGAGAGTAAAATTTTTTTCTAATGCTGTCTTAAATGGGTACCCGTATAGAGAGGACTAAGCCTTTTATGACACCAGTGACAGACCCTTGGCTAGAGCGTTCTAATGCGATTCGCGCCCGAGATCATCCTCTATAAATAAAATTTGTCCTTAACATTTTAAAATTTTTCATTATTATTAATTTTTGTATAAAAGATTAAATGTTTTTAAAGTTTACTGATAATAAAAAAAACTTGAATCATCAAAATCGAATAATTTTTACATAAACGTCGCTAGAAAAAACGGCTCACGTTGTTTTCGCGTTTTCAAAATTCATTAATGTGAAATTATCCGATTTTTATGATTCAAGTTTTGTTATTATTAGTAAATTTTAAAAACGAATAATATTTTATACAAAAATGCATAATATTGAAAAATTGAGAAACAAAATTTTATTAGTGGAATCATGAAAATCTGAGCACTCACTTTATCAAGTAATTACCATTCGATTTTTGTCATTCAAATTCGGTTAACCTTTTCTAGTTTTATAAATCGTTTACATCTATTAAATTTTTTTGTTAGCCAACTTATTTATTCAAATACGAATTTAATTTCAACGAAGGGACATTACGGCCTGTGACCCAGGCCTACCCACTAGTCAAGTAGTACAAACTGCCGCGCGGTCTGAGCGTTTGGTACCAGGTGGCGAATACGTGTACCAAGTTGTCGCTACCTTTTACTAAGAGCGTGGTACAGCTTGCAGCGAGTGGCTATGTACGCTTATCTCCGGTGATATGCACGGTGCTGAAAGTGTGGGTAGTAAAAATTTAGCATGAAAAACTATGGTGAAAAAATTCTTGCTCAGGCCGGTCGCGCGTACTGTTCGAGCTGCATTACCGATCTTCCGGGAAGACTTGAGAAATAAAATTCTGCGCCTCCTGTTGCCTGTCAAACAAATAACATTTTTCCTCTTTCTTTCTTACCCTCTTCTTACCCCTTCGAAAGGTAAAAGCGGAAGAGTTTGTTTGCTACACGAAGATTCGGTTTTATTCTTTCATGAAGCTCGAAAACTTAATATTATTGTGACAATTATATACCTTACATAAATTAGTTTACGGGTAAACTCTGTTTTTATGCGTTCTTTTCGTCAAATAACTTTTATAATGCATTTTCTCGGATGCGAGTTTTTGGACTCTACGCGTGCCGAAAACTATGCGAGCGCTCGAGAGATTCTGATCCCGGCCCTTGACCAGAGCACACGCACTTAGACGCGACTGCCACCGACGCTACCAACGGCTGGGGGGCCCAACGCTGCCGCGGGGCTCAACATCTTGCCGCCGCCAGCCTTGCCTCCCAGGATCGTCTCAAGGCCAACCTCCCCAAGGACGAAGGATCAAGCTGCGCTGCCCTTCTAGCTGTCCAGCCTCGCTCCAGGCGCCTATACACCGAGTCCCTGACCACCGAGGAGGAGACGTACGACCCAGAGGCAACCGACCAGGAGTCCAGCGTTCGCCGGCAGCACCTGTAAGTGTCGGCTGCGCGCCTCTGGCTCTCTCTCTCTCTCTCTTCCTCTCTCTCTCTCTCTCTCTCTCTCTCTCTCTCTCTCTCTCTCTCTCTCTCTCGCAACGAAACCCCGAGTCCATTGCGCCCATAGCGCGAACGTAGAGCAGGATTAGCCCGGGTACGCGCGAGCTCAGTCGAGCCTCATAACTCGCCGAACTCCATCCTCGCCTCGTCGAGCCCATTCGGAGAAGTGCGAAGATACAGCGCGAGCGTGTGCTTATGTAACATCATTTGCAGAATAAAGAAAGCAAAATTGATTTTAATTCATTTAATATTTGAAAATGTTACAAATAACAATTACACGATGTTTTTCGTTGACGGTCCAGGAAGATCAGGAAGAACATTCCTATACAAGACATTAATTCATTACTTTTTATCATTAAAAAAAAAGCATTAGAGATCGTTGATAAAACACTCAAAGATATATGTAAAAATAATATATCATTTGGAGGTAAATTAATAATATTAGGAGGTGATTTTCTAGCCTTGCTGTCATTATCACTCAAAACTATTGTTGAGGAAATTATAAAATATTCCTCATTATGGCTTTCTTTCAAAATTTCTAAATTAACGCAAAATCTTCGTTCAATAAATAACGAATTCTCATCACTTTTATTAGATTAAGGAGATGGTAAAATAAATTCTTTAAAAATTCCAGATAAATGGAAAACAAATGATATTTGTTTAAAAATCTACAGTGATATTAATAAATACAATTCTGTAGATCGTGTTATTTTAGCACCACATCGCTACCCCGTACAAAAACTATGTTATACCAAACTTGGAACGAAAAACATGACGAACGCTTAATCCCCGCGAAAAACATTTTAAGTCTAATTCTCCCAACGAAAAACATGTCAAGTCGGAATCTTCCAGGGAAAAACAAATTGGGGGTCTAAAAATTATGAAAAAAATTATTTATTTATTAATTATTTATATATACATATATATATCAAGGGGCGCGGTAGCGCCACGATGGCAAGTATAAGTACTTCAGTACGTACGCCGCCGTCGGGCGCTAGCCAGATCCTATTATACTTTAAACTTGCCCTGTTGAAACCTTGGCGTACGGTTTTCTTTGTAGTGACAGCTTCGTTTCTTACATATGAGCCCTTAAATGAAAGCTTGGGACGAAAGTAATAAAATCACATCAGGGTCATATTTTGTGAAATTGCTTCTATCGAAAGAAATTGTAAAGTGAAAGTTCGGGCTCCTCAATTCTCCTCAAGGGAGAACAATTGTTCGACGGATATCCGGTGACGTAGCATCTACGTATCTAGGCTATAACTTATAGATAACTTTAATATGACGTACATCTACATAATAATCTCCTGGCTATACATATAGATAACTTTAGTATACGTTGTTTTTTCGCAGACGACAGACGGTGTTTTCATACAGTGTTATTATTTTTTATCAACGTGGATATTCTTTTGCTATTTTATATTGCTAAATAGTGTTAAATAATCACATAAATACAGATTTTAAAACAGCTGTGCCAAATATCAAGGGACGCGGTACTTTTGTCTTTACACGGTTATGGAAAAAATGAATTACGAGAACGCAATCATTAATTAAGAGAATATAATCAGATAAGTATTTCGTTTCATGTTACATATAAATATATCATATATATATATAGAATTTTACGTACTTGTTCTTTGTTTAAATGTTATTTTATTTTTTCAGATTTTTATAAGTTATATTATTTCTCATGTGACGTTATATACTTGGAGGGAATATATTGGAAAACAAAAAATTTCCTGTTTTAGACCAGCAATTGGAATAGAGCAAGCGTAAGTTTTTTATTTTTGCATAATTTCTGATCATAATATAATTAGTGTCATTAATTTTATAACTTGTAACGGGGTGAGCTGTACTCGTTGACAATCGCACAAAAGTTAAGCGACGTGGGGACTTGAACCCACGACCTCGAGATCTCCAGGCACGCGCTCTAACTACGGAGCCAGCGTCGCACTGCGAAACGCTAATATGCCGACTAGCTTAGACGTCCTCAGACACTGTCACACCCCCCACCTTAAACGCGACCAACTTCTTCAGAATTGGGAGCGCCACCACATTCGATAGTTGAAGTCGGCAGGTGAGCAGGTAAAGAAGGACCACTATAGTTCAATCTCATTATCTACTGAGCAATACTCCGTAATTCAAGCCATCTTTAAGCCAATGGACAGTATTAGACATCAGAGAAAGAGAGAATACTCTCGGAAAGGAGAATCATTGGAGAAGAATCTTTCCGCCTGTGGATTTATTCATGTGGACTTATTAGTTGGGCGCCATGTAACGGGGTGAGCTGTACTCGTTGACAATCGCACAAAAGTTAAGCGACGTGGGGACTTGAACCCACGACCTCGAGATCTCCAGGCACGCGCTCTAACCACGGAGCCAGCGTCGCACTGCGAAACGCTAATATGCCGACTAGCTTAGACGTGCTCAGACACCGTCACAAACTTTACGTATAATTAAAAATTAAATAGTATTAAAATTTTTCTTTGAAGATCTCAGAATTTATTTGTTGAAGAGGTAAAAAAAAATCAAAGACTTGGGTTTAGTACCTTTTACATATTTTTTTATTAATTTTCATTATGATTTTCTTGATTTGCTACCTCAGCCTCTTCTTGAACTTCGTGCGTTGCCACCCTATTTAGCCATTGAGACCTGCGGGTCATTTCCACATTACCCATAGCCATCCGATTTATAAAATCTACAAGATTTTGTAGATTCTGCTGGTATGGGTTCAATGGTCTAATGTAATATGGTCTCCTCCGATTGCGTCCAGCTCGTACTCCTCTTCTACCTAAAATGTTAAAAGTTTTAATGTTTTCTTTTTTTTTAATATTCGATACTGATATTTAACATTCAACCAGTTTTTCAAATGTTTTTTACAATGACCAGATGTTTTTCTTTTAATTTACCTCGGACAGTAATTCGACCACCTCCTTGATTTTGCTGAGGCTGAGGATTTAGCTGACGCTGAGGATTCTCCACTCCTTATATAAATAAAATATAAATTAAAGTTTTGTTACATTAATTATAACTTATACTGGTGATTCTCTGTCAGATCCCCTGGCTGAAAATTTTTCTCCTTGAAAATTATATGATAAATTTCTTCTATTCAATGTCATATATCTTGAATTTTCTCAGATTTTTTTTCCGTCAAACTACAGATTTTTTTTCAATTTTCAAACTACAGATGGTGAAAGTTGGTCAGTCATATTTAACAAATCATGACAAAAATACCTATTTCCGCCTTTAAAATCATGCATTTATCTTTCCTAATTATTATTAAAATAATCATAGAATTATTTTTCTTCATATTTTTTATATTCTTTTCCATTAGGAAAATAAATATTTTATAACATAATCATCTAAATAGCAAATTTTATTTAATCAATGCATGAAACAAACAGTTGTTTTGTAAGTATTAAATCAACAATTAAAAATGTTTCTGAAAATAGTTGATGTTAGAATAAAGGGATGATCATTATACGAGCAAGAAATGTTTAACTAATAATTAAATTAAAAAGTAGTACTTACAGTGATAAATGATATTGGTTCAATCAAGTCTGATTATAATTTGTTTTTTCTTACTGTGTACGTCGAATCGCCTGTAACAAAGAAATAATAATTTATTTTAAAACAAAGAATTACGTACTATTATTTTAAAGTTAATTTATTTAAGGAGACTTGAAATATACGTATCTGATATAGTGATAGTTGATGGTATTTTCATATTTTCCATCTTTTCTGTAAGTGCATTTATGCACTTTAAACTATTAGCAGGTTCAAGTTTAAACACTGTTGCACATGCGCAGTATGAGTTTTAAATAATATAATTTTAATAAACTTGAGTACTAACATAGATGAGGTTATCAGCTACACTGTCAACTTGCAGACTTACAATGTCTATGGCTAGCGCAAGCGAAAATGTATTGAAACCAGTCATTATATCTAACTAGTATTAATCTACTGCTGATTTCTGCTAGTTTATAACCTCCGCTTGGGTACTCCAACATTAAGATGAATTATATTATTTAAAATGCGCTAAGAGCTGATAAAACTCATACCACGCGTATGCAATACTTAGTGTTTAATCTAGAACCTGCAAAAAGTTTCAAGTACAAAAATGCTTTTACAGAAAAGATGGATAAGGATATCAAAATACTATCTACGGATCTCACTATATCAGATATGTATACTTTAATTATCTTTAATTAAATTAACTTTTAAATAAAAGAACACAATTCTTTGTTTTTAAATATATTATTCCTTCTCTGTTACAGATAATTTGACGTACTCGGGATGAAAAAGCAACGTATGATCAGCAGACTTTACCGTAGTAGCTTTGTTTATCACTGTAAGTATTATTTTTGAACGTATTAAAAGGATTTCATCTATTAATTAAATGAAAAAAAAAGATGTGTAATTAATTATTACATATATTCTTCTCCTGATGGAAGAGAATATAAAAAATGTTAGATGTTAATTAATCAAATATAACTTAAGGTGATGCGTGTAGGCAATAAATTAGATTAAAATATTACAGGATTTTAATCATATAGCAGTTTGCAAGGCTTCATGGAGTTAAATAATAAAAATGCTGAGACACGTATCTTCTGATCCAGAGCAACGGAAGTGCCTAAATATGGCTAAAATCTAGAGTATAAAAAAGTGTTAAGAATATTTTGAACCATCATGCAATTTAACATTCATGCAAGAAAGTTTCTACGTTGTTGAAGTGGATATGAATAATTCATAACTTTTTCTATCGTCTCCTGGGAGGTAGACTTTCAGGCTGTACGTCGAAAGGGATCCTTATAAATAGCGACTATAGCTGGAATATCTATCAAGTTTAGACCAGTAAAAAGAAGGTTCCTATGACGAAGTGAAATTAGTAAAGTATTTTGAGTCAAGAAAGTCTCTAATAAATTTCATTAATAAATTTCATGAATAAAAAGTGTTTCTGACGTAACATTTATTACGGTTATGTATTCATAAATTATTTATGAGACATGCCGGAAGAACACAATTGACAAGAATAATAAACATTATACTTATAGAATAAAATTAGTGAAGTGGAAAAATATTTTGAATCAAGAATTTTTTCTAAGAAATGCCGGAAGAACTCAAATGACAAGAATAATAATTGTATCTATTTAATGATGGATCACTAAATATATGAACTTTAACAACTTTTATCCAGTGTAACCAAATTTTATATTTAAAGAGTATTTCTGTCGCAACATTTATTATAGTTACGTGTTATAAAATTACACAATTATTAAGATTAGGTGCTTAAAATAATTAAAGATTAAAGCATTCAAAATTTAAAAAGTCAAAGTAGGTGCAACCAATAAATATGAAAGTTGTTATGGAATCCCTGTGATTAATTTATTAAATGAAAAATTAGTTCTGTTCAATTGCCAGAGAGAAAGAAGTATAACCAGCTTCCAGATCATGGATCTGTTTGCCTTCTTTTAAAGGGAACTGTACGTTTTACTATCTAGAAGATAAAAATAGCTAATGAGTTGTGAAGCCCATTAGTCCAAGGGATACTATGATAAATATTAAATTGATACCAATGACTAGATTTAAAATATCAACATTTAAAGGTTTCAAAATTATAATATTCAAAACTAGTCATGGTGTCAACTTAAAATTGTTCATACTATCTTTTTGAGTGATGGGCTTAATAACTTATATGTTCTTTTTTTCTTTTAAATAGCAGAAGGTATACTTCGCTTGAAAAAAAGTCACGCTCATCTACATTCTGGAAGCTGGTTGTCCTTTCTACTCTCTGGAAATTGAAAAGAACTAAATTTTCAGTAAGTAAATTAGTCACAGAGATTCCATGACAACTTCCAGGTTTATCCATTGGACGAGCTTTGAGTTTTGAAATTTTGAAAGATTTAATCTTTGATTATTTCAAAAGTCATCCAATGAATATGTACACGTTCTTAAATTTATTTTGCGTTTAAATGTTATGTTTTATTTTTTCAGATTTTTATATATATATTACTTACAGTGATAAATAAGGCTGATTCAGTAAAGTCTGCTGTTTATAAATTTTCTTTTTACAAGTTCATCGGATCACCTGTAACAGAAAAAGAATAATTTATTTTAAAACAAAGAATCATGTTCTATTATCATAAAGTTAATTTATTTGAAGATAATTAAAATATACTTATCTGGCAGAGTGAAATCCATTGATAGTATTTTGATCCTAATGCCATCTTTTCTGTAAATGCATTTTTTCACTTGAAACTTTTTGCAGGTTCTAGATTAAACGTTATTGCACACGCGTAGTATGAGTTTTAGGGGTTTTTAACGCAATTTCAATAATATAATTTGTGATAAACTTGAAGATCCACGCGGAGGTTATAAACTAGCAGAATTAAACCAACAGTAGATTAGTACTTCAGGTTAGAGTGTTAGACATAGTTATAGTACGAAAGTTGGTTGACACCAAGTTATGGGGATATAGAGATCCCTATAACAAAGTTATGAAGTATTATAGTCTACTGTCGGTTTCTGCTAGTTTATAACGCTTCGTGGATCTCCAAGTTTATTATAAACTATATTATTTAAATCGCATTAAAAGCTCCTAAAACTCATACTACGCGTTAGATATTTCTTTTGATGTGAATAACATCTTTACGGACGTTCTAGCGCTTGAGTTGGTATGGGGGGTTCGCGTGAAAATTTGGAAAGCAGAGGAGGGGAAGGTGTCACAGAATTTGGGCAGAGTTTGAGGGGCGCGCAGTCCCCCACTACCGATAGTCTCTACGTAGCTGACTTACAGCGAGATCATAGCTTCTTGTATACTGTGTGCGTAGGTGGGGAGCTTCTCGCCCCCCACTCTCAGGCCCTTAACGCAGTGTACTACGTGTTGCAGCTTATACAGCGTTTCGGGCTTTCCCTATGAGTGTGTATGTGTGTGCAAGCGTGCGGGTATGCGTATGTGTGTGTGTGTACGTGTGTGTGTGTCCACTCCCTTTGCCTCTATATATTATGTATAATATATATGTATACTTTGCGAGTGTACTTATATTATCTATATATTAACTATTAACTATATTTACAGATATATATAGATAGATACACATCATAACTAAGAAGCTGTAAGGTGCTCGCTGCTTTTCTTTCTGTTTATGTGTTTTTGTTGGGGTGTGGGGCACAGTGAATTTATCGCGCTTTTCACGGATCCAAACGATGCATTAACAATCAGTTTGGTATCGGTGAGTAATTGGTGCAAATGTTAGAGCAAAGTTAATCATGTGCATGGCGTCGTTCGCAAAGCTCGCTTTTGAATATAACGTTATGCGTAAATAAACGCGGCTTTATTTAATGCGTAAAAAATATTGTAAAACCATGTCGTCGCTTCCAATAAAGATTAGCAACTTCAATATACGCCTAAATTCAATGCTACATTAATGTCTGTGAATAATATAAACTTATCGAAACTTAGATAAATTTGTACTTTCATCGACATGCAAAATTTACCATACGTTGCAGTAGCTTCAATTTATTGTAATACTCTAACCATTGAACGTCCGCGAATAATATAAACTTATCTAAACTTAGATAAATTTGTACTTTCATCCACATGCAAAATTTACCATACGTTGCAGTAGCTTCAATTTCTTATAACACTCTAAACATTGAAAATTGACCTTTCTGAACAGTGATTAGTCTTCGTTGGAAGCGACGCTATATTCTTTCATAATTATTTTCTTACATCCGTGCCTCACTCTTCCATTTCCAGTGCACAAATCAACTGATTTTTGTATTGGTAGATATGGTGGATATATTGATCTCGGAACTACTTCATCCCGCGAAGCAACTTTCACGCATATGAACGCTATATATTCAGCATGTATATATGTTATTCACATCTGCCGTGTGTGCGTGCCACACACTCTCTGTCGGTACACACCACTGCAGCACTTTTTTTTGAATAATAATGATCCAAAAATAACTATTTGCTGTACAGACGGTGTCGAAAAAGTAATTATTATTGCAATAATACACAAGCATATATGTACATTAATTTTTTAAATTTATAACTTATTTAGTTGATGTTAATGATTATTTGTAATTTAGGTATATATACCATTTAAAAGTAGTGAAATCTTCTCGCACCCCCCCCCCCCCTAAATAAACCTTTTAAAGGTAAAAAAGGCTGGCAAGTATAAGGTCGTCGTTTCTTCCTGTAAGAATTAAAGATTAATTTTATAACTTTTGATAACCTTAATGTCACACAAATTCTAAGGGTTTAACTCTATCTATATGGTTATTTCATTGTTTTAATGAAAGTTCATTTTCGAACTCTCGATTTTGAACCCTTATATGGTAAAAATTCAATCTATCTGTCTATGAAAATATTAACGCGTAAACATCTTCACGTGGTCAGACTACCATTTCTTTTGTGTTATTCTTCTATACCTTCGATTTTACATAAATGTCAATTTTAATTTTAGCAAAAGAAAGTTATGATATCAATAAATAGATTGGTAAGTTCTTTTATAAAAAGCAGTCGATTTAAAATAAATAAATAAGTGTTTAAAAGGGGGAGGATTATAAAAATATATGTATTTATATAAACACTTGACCAAATTGCAGCGTTGTGAAAAGGTGGATAGCCTGTGAAAAGGTACTTTCGGGTACAATTATGTTATTATTCAAAGTTTCAATTTAACCCTGTGGTACATGTAATAGAATGGCATGATGTTCTTACATATGACATTATCACATGACAAATGTGCCCATAATATGTGGTAATATCATGTTTGTCTAAAATTATTATGTTATTTAACACGATTGTTTCGCATCATGAAAACTTTTTCTTTAATTATGGAAGCAACGAGCGGATGTACAATCTATTCTACTTAGTAATTCAGTAAATGTGCTGCTATCCTTTTTTCATTAAAAATCTATGTCTAGGACGATAATATATAACTATTTATGAGATTTAAATTCTATTGATTTACATACATTTAAAAAAAACAGGAACAAATTCTATCATGTAGAACGCAATTTTTTTACGGAAAAACTTGCCGTCCCGTCCTATCATAAATAATCGATGAACTACTAAATGTCAGTGTAATTAACAATATCATAAAACTTTTAATATAGTTAATTTATCATCCTATTATCCTATATTGGGTACTACTCAAAACATTATATTATACTAAGAGAACGATGGCCTCAAATAATAATAATTGGAATTCCATTTTTTAATTAAGTAAAGATTGGAAACTAAAAGCTGTAAACTACATAAATATTAAGTTAAAATTTTTAAGCTTGATTTGTTTTCGAACTTGAGTCATAGAAATTTATTTGATAACATTTTTTTATTATGCAATAATAGTTACAATTATTTTTAATCAACATCCTGTAATCTTCCGCTAATAATAACAGAGTTTTGAAAACATACATATAAATAACCAAAAATCGAGCTTAGAATGATTGCAAGATTAAGCTTGAATTCTTCAAAAATTGGTTAAGGACAGTAATAAATACATATAACATGAAAAATCGATTAAGAGACTATCGAACGGTGTTTCATTAAAAAGTTACTTTGGTTAACCTTGCATAATTTGAAGATGGTATCCATCGTTATCTATAATAGGACGGGACGGCAAGTTTTTCCGTAAAAAAATTGCGTTCTACATGATAGAATTTGTTCCTGTTTTTTTTAAATGTATGTAAATCAATAGAATTTAAATCTCATAAATAGTTATATATTATCGTCCTAGACATAGATTTTTAATGAAAAAAGGATAGCAGCACATTTACTGAATTACTAAGTAGAATAGATTGTACATCCGCTCGTTGCTTCCATAATTAAAGAAAAAGTTTTCATGATGCGAAACAATCGTGTTAAATAACATAATAATTTTAGACAAACATGATATTACCACATATTATGGGCACATTTGTCATGTGATAATGTCATATGTAAGAACATCATGCCATTCTATTACATGTACCACAGGGTTAAATTGAAACTTTGAATAATAACATAATTGTACCCGAAAGTATCTTTTCACAGGCTATCCACCTTTTCACAACGCTGCAATTTGGTCAAGTGTTTATATAAATACATATATGTTTATAATCCTCCCCCTTTTAAACACTTATTTATTTATTTTAAATCGACTGCTTTTTATAAAAGAACTTGCCAATCTATTTATTGATATCATAACTTTCTTTTGCTAAAATTAAAATTGACATTTATGTAAAATCGAAGGTATAGAAGAATAACACAAAAGAAATGGTAGTCTGACCACGTGAAGATGTTTACGCGTTAATATTTTCATAGACAGATAGATTGAATTTTTACCATATAAGGGTTCAAAATCGAGAGTTCGAAAATGAACTTTCATTAAAACAATGAAATAACCATATAGATAGAGTTAAACCCTTAGAATTTGTGTGACATTAAGGTTATCAAAAGTTATAAAATTAATCTTTAATTCTTACAGGAAGAAACGACGACCTTATACTTGCCAGTCTTTTACCTTTAAAAGGTTTATTTGGTACATATATAGATACACACACACACACACACACACACACACACACACACACATATATATATATATATACATATATATATATACACATATATATACATATATATATATATATATACACACACATATATATACATGTGTGTGTGTGTGTGTATGTGTGTGTAAATATATATGTATGTATGTATGTATGTATGTATGACCCCCCCCCTTATAAATACCACCCCCAAGTTAAAATAATTTTTTTCATAATTTTTAGACCCGAAATTGTTGTGTTTGTTGCTGGGATTCCGACTTGACATGTTCTACGCTGGGAGAATACTACCTGACATGTTTTTCGCAGGGATAATACTACCTGACATGTTTTTCGCAGGGATAATACAACTTGACATGTGTTTCGCTGGGAACCTTGATTTGACATATTTTTCGCTGGAAGCGCTGTTTTGATTTTTTTTTCGCTGGGATTAGCGTTTAACATACTTTTCGTTCCGAGTTTGGTATAACATAGTCTTCGTACGGGGTAGCGACATAATGATGACGTTAGGAGAATTGACAATAAAATATTGAAATTGTTAAATGGAGAAACACAACATTATTACAGTATAGATTACGCTACGCACAAAGAAACAGATCAAACTGATGAAAACATTCATTTAAATTATTCGATTGAAATGGTTAACAACATAAAAGAAGGTCTTCCTCTCCATAAGCTTTGCTTAAAAGTTAATGCTATAATTATGTTGATAAGAAATTTAAGTATGCATGAGGATTTATGCAATGGTACACGTTTAAAAATTACAAAATTATTTAAATACAATATAGAAGCGGAAATTATAACCGATGAAAAAATGCACAATAGTTTTTATTTCTAGGATTACATTGTAAGGGTTCGTTGTTCTTAGATCAGGATAGAGAGGAATAAGGAGAGAGAAAATAAATACACAGGTTCGTTTATATTGTCACGTACCTAGGCTTTATTGATATCACTCGTCTATGGTTTCTAGGTATTGGAAATTCTCTTATTAATTCAAGCTTTGCTTCCTGAGCTTTTATTCCTTCAGGAGTAAGCGTAAAGCCAAGAAAATCAATTTCTTGTCTAAAGAAATGTGTCTTTTTAAGACTGAGAGTGAAATTATACTCTTCTAGTCTTTTAAACAATTTTTCAAGATGCACTAAATGAGCTTCTTCTGATCCGGAGATACATAATAAATCATCTACAAAATTTATTATGTTTTTACCGAGTCCTCTGATAGCAAAATCTAAGCCTCTCACTAATGCTGAGGTACTTACACTGGTGCCAAAAGGACAAACGTTAAATTCATATACTTTGCCTTCGTGCATAAAACCAGTATATTTTTTGCTTTCTTCGGCTAACGGTATCTGCCAAAAACTACTGGTTAAATCAAGGCTTGTCATCACTGCAATTTCATCACAAATTTGCAATAATTCCTCTACATTTCTAGGAGACTCATAATCTTTTACATAGCGCTTATTTGCCTCTCTAGCATCCAGACACGGCCTCACCGTTCCGTCTTTTTTTACTGGAGTCACTAATGGACTGATGTATTGACTGTTCGACCTTCTAATCACTTTCCAGTCTAGCATCTTTTTTATCATTGCTCTAACAATTTCTCTATTGTTAATTGCAATAGGATATGGAGCAACATAAAATGTAGAATCATCTTTAATCTTGATTTTATATTCAAAATTCTTTAATAATCCTGGTTTTTTACAAAAAACCTTTTTATATCTCCAGATGAGATTTCTGAGACTGTCGATAGTTTTCGGATTTTTACAGAGGCAATTCTGAAGTTTCTCTTCTACTTCTTGCACTGTAATGTCATACAGATCTGTGTCATCTGATGACAAATTATTAATTACCAGAGACGCCTCACATTGATTTCCATGCAACTCTGAGTAATTTTTATTGAGTTCAGAGAGAAAAGTCCGACCTGCATTTAATTCGGCTTGTTCCTCCTGACTCCAATAATCCTCAACTTCTCCAAAATCTTCGATTGCCTCAATGCAACGATGATTTATCTCTTCTATACTCAATGGAGAGGTTTTATAAATTAACCATTCCATATTATCTTTTGATTCTCTTAACTCCACTGTGCCCATACGAAATTTGATAGACATATCAAAACTTCCCATAGCATCAACTCCAATTATGCAATCCCTAGATAATCTCGGAATTACAATGATATTAAGATTTTTGCTTGTTTTTCCAATAGTAACTTCCGCAAAAAATTGAATCTTTAGACGGACAGACTGAGCTCCAATAGCCCCTTTAATAACTTGTCCTATAATAGGTAACGTTGAACATTTATTAAATTTATCAACATGCAATCTGTAAAATTCATCAGAAATGCACGTGATAGGGCTGCCTGTATCGATGAGAGCTTCTACCTCGACATCTTGCAAATTTATTTTAATCACAGGACACTCTGTGTTTTGGCATTTCTGAATTCTCTCCTCCGGAGAATATATCCCTTTCTAGAATCAGTCGCCTCATTACTCTCTCTATTTGAGATAAAATCCGGGGCACATGCTGCGACTGTCGTTAGTTTCCCGACATTCCGCATGCCTCTAACGGATTTTTTAAAATTTCTCTATCTAAAGAGTAAATGTCATGTCCATTTTTCGATTTAGTACCAGTACTCTTCTGTGGCATTTTCTTAAATATACTCTGTCCACCCGAAGTTTTCTGACTAGTCGCAGCTTCTCCGGATTTAGCTTGAATTTTATTAGTCTCAGAGCTCTCCTCGGATTTACTTTGACTATTCAGATTGTTACTGTTGTTATTATTAAACCTTTGATTGTTCCAAGGTTTAAAATTTTTCTGAGAATTCTGTACTGTCGAATTAGTACTAGCACCAGAATCCGTAGATTTATTGGATAATACAGATTTACTCTCTTTTTCCCTCTGCATTCCAATATCTTTGCAAGATAATAAATCAAGCAAACCTGATTTAGTTTCTATTTTCTGTGTAGAAACTGCAAATCTTACTTCGAATCCATGATGATCCGCAAGTTTTCTTACAAGCTCTTTCTCAGACATTTCTCCTATGTCTACAGCTTGACTCATTAATTCAGTAGTATATTCTACTCGAGTTTTTTTCTCCATATCACTGTATGTACCATATTCAATTTTTCTTTTGATTTGGTCAGTGATATCAGAATTCCAAAATCTCTGTTTGAATTCTTTTTCGAATTGATCGAATGATGAGATAGAATTTTCTATCATATCCCACCAACTACTTGCTGTACCTCTCAAAGAACGTGCCAAAATATACTTGACATCGTCTAGAGGCAAGTCCTCCGATCCCATATATCTTTTAATCTCCCTTAAAAATTTCATGGGCTTATCAGATAAATCAGCCTTGAAAATAGGAGCAGACATTTTTTCTCTCCGAAAAGCAGAGCGACTCGTATTTAAGAAACTCTGATTTACTCTTGTACTCCTGTCCGGAGACAAAATTAAACTAGGCTTAGTTATATTTTCTCTTAGCCTGTCTGTTATTGGTCTCATGGGCGAAGGAGATCGACTACTATTTGATAATCGTCTAGTCGAAGCTCTCCCATCTCTTATTTCATCATCTGACCATTTTATTGAGTTATTTCTAGTAACTCTAGATTTTTCATTATCTTTATTGATCCGACTTTTGAATAGATCAAGTTTCTGTTCATTTTCAATCTCATGATCTTTGACATTTTTCGTCATTCTCATGAGATCGTAGAGCTGCTCACTATGCTTATCAACGCTAAGCTCATGAGTGCTTAATCTGCTTTGCAGAATGTCTATTTCATTCTCAGCGTTTAACTTAAATGTTCTTAAATCGCTGAATTGCTGATCTTGATCGATTATTACGTCCTGCATCTCTGTTATTAGAGCGCTATAATTTTTATTCGAATTTTCAGCTTTTGTCAATCTGGATAGCAAATGTTTATTGGCATTTTCCAAAAAAACAATGCGCTCCTCTAGAGATTTTACTTGAGAATTATCCCTCAAGTTTCTCTGTCTCTCGTATTGTTCGAAATACTTTTGAATTATATGCTCCACAGCTCCTTCATTTATGGCTGACTCTGGAGTTATATCTTGAGACATATAAATGCGTAATTTATCCGCATCTTCACTTATATTCTCAGCATATGTTTTTATGTCATTTACATCTGTGGTGAGTTGTTGAATTTTTATATTAATCAATTCAACACCCCTAGATGCCTCATTACAATTATCACGACGCTCAAAATCTCGTTTTTGGCATCGTTTTTCAAGCTCCTTTTCACTTGTATTTAATTTTAATTCAAGTTCTTTTATTTGTTTAAGAGCTTCTTGATAATTTTCTTCGGAAGTTTGAACATTGTTTGTCAAATCTTGCAAAGCAACTTCATTTTCTTCTATATACAAAAGTATATTTTGCATATTCTCATTAACTTGCTCATTGAAAGCCATTACTTCATCTTCAAGAGCATTGTCGATGTGTGTATCGTCTTTTAATTTAGCAAGAGATTCATTCAAAGCATCTCTTTTTCCCTGCAAACTACCTTGATTCTTCTCAAGGAGCTTAGAACTGCGTGTTTTCACCATCATACTGTAGTGTACTCGGCACAGATAGTATATAACACCGCTGGTCTACTAAGAGTTAGATGGCTCAGAGGTAAAGCTCCCACCCTCAAACTCTCCGATCAGAGTTCGAATCTCGCTTAAGTCGAAAAAATTTTTTCTTCAGAAATTATTGTTTTTTCACGTGAAAAAAATTAATAAAATTCTCTTTTGCAAATCTTCAGCGAATTTTATTATAACTCCTTTCGGATATTATTTTTCGAAATTCATATATTTCATTAGTTCATATTCTATCGGCTTTTTGTCTCCCACACCATATTGCAATATTTATAAGTCATTGACAATATTGTGTATTAAACAAATTTAACCATGAATATTTTGAACTATTATTGAAATATATTATAATAAAGAAACCCGAGATTCTACTGCTGATATATAAATAACTATTGTTTTTATGATAAATTTTTTTTTACGGAAATAAAATACTATTTATACTCTAATGCTACACTGACAATTTTGGAAAAAAAAACACTTTTAGATAGAAAGGTTAGACATTTTAAATGTCAAAACGTCGATTTCTTCTTCGACCTTCTTCAGACGAGCGTCGACTTCAACGTTTCTCTGTTTAACGGTTTTCTCTAATACGTCTAACCGTTCTAGCGCCAACTTTAAATTCAATTGCTCAAGACGATACACTCTCTCCTCTAATAAACAAATCAACTCTTCCAGCTGATAATTTTCGGAGGCCAGTTCCTGTACTCTCTCTCCGAAATCATAAACAGGATTTTCCGGATGATTTACGAGCTCTTCTCCGGGCCACGGAAAACTCACCGGAAAAAATACAGGCACCATTTAAACGAATCCGTGTACAAACTTATAACTCTCTTTCTCTCTATCCTGGCAGGATCGCCAATGTAAGGGTTCGTTGTTCTTAGATCAGGATAGAGAGGAATAAGGAGAGAGAAAATAAATACACAGGTTCGTTTATATTGTCACGTACCTAGGCTTTATTGATATCACTCGCTAATATATAAGTCAGCGAGCGAATAATCTCGCACGAGTCTTATCGCCGCTTATATACAAAAACACGTATAATACACCGTGAAACAAATCAATCACACATTGATTTGCGCTCACGCACTCTCCCACTCTCTCTCTCTATTCATCCAACGCACACATACGGTAGACAAACGAATATAATTCAAGAAAAGGCGCGAATCTTCCTAACGCCATACATCAGACAACACGCACTATTTACATAGGAACGCTTTCTATTTACACGGGAAGGGACAGGACCGTTACAACATTGAGTACGCCAAAAACGTCAGCATCACCATTTATTTTATATCGCAAACAATTTCCAATAGTATTAACTTTTGCTATTACTGTAAAGAAATCTCAAGGCCAAAATTTTGATAGTGTTGGATTGTACATTAAAAACAATTATTTTCACATGGTCAATTATGCGTAGCTCCTTCTAGATGTAGAAATTCAAATAATATATATATTGAAAATGACGTATCAGAAAATGCCTCCGAACTTACTAACATAGCGTGGAAGAAAATTTTTGATAATTAATTTATGTAATATTATTATATTAAGGCAGTAGTATATTAACCAAAGCGTACCCCTTAACATATTTATCATTTATTAAAGTACTTATTTTAGATACGTCATGGAATGGGATCCGATTGAAAATGTATGGGTAAGAGTAGAAAATTATATTCAAAGAAATCATTTACTACTACTAAATCGCGAAGTTGAAAATCATTTAAACGAAGAATTAAATTATCAAGTTTATTTAAACAATATGATGAATACGATGAAGAGAAGCTTCAAAATTTTCATTCTAAGAGAAAATTTATGAAATTTCAAATAATACCATGATAACTAAATTTACCAGCTTAGATGAAACCACCAAATATTAGTCCACCAAATATTAGTCTCGACATAATTCGCGTTTTGAAATTTCGTAAAAGAGAAAATTTATTACCGAAAAATTTCAGACAAGAGAGAGGATAACGAATATGTAAGTTATATTTTAAAAATTAGTAATATTATTCATTACATTTATGAATTTAAAAAGTAACATATTCGAATGAAAGTCTGTAATTATTCCTAAAATTTAAAAGTTAATAGTTGTTACATATCGACGATTCCATGATTTGTCTTATTATTATTTCCAAAATTTTCAATATTAAATGTCATTGTGATTATATGGCTACAGGCGATGATTCCACAGTTTTTTTCTAAATACTATATATAAAATTCTACATTTCAAATTTTATTTATTTTCATTATGTTATAAAATTATTTAAAATTATAGATGAACTTTATAGATAGTGTTTAGAAAAAAATAAAAAAAAATAAACGCGCCAAAACATATAATATTTACACACGCTCACGCACACGGGCACGGGCACGCGCACGCGCACGCATGCACGCACGCACACACGCACACACGCACACACACACTCGTAAAGTATACCTGTATACATTATACATATACATAATAGACGTAATATAGAGGCAGAGGGTAGTAGACACACAACAAACACAAAAACACACACACACACACACAAACATACTCAAAGTAAAGCCCTGAACGCTGTATAAACTACAACTCGTAGTATACATATGTATTCTGCGTTAAGGGCCTGAGAGTGGGGGGGGGGGGCGAGAAGATCCCCACCTACACACACAATATATACAAAAGCTAGTTCTCGCTGTAAGTCAGCTGCATATAGAGACTATCGGTAGCGGGGGAGCGCGCGCCCCTCGTTCTCTATCCAAATTCTGTAATACCTTCACCTCCTCTGCTTTCCAAATTTTCACGCAAACCCCCCATACCAACTCAAGCGCTAGAACGTCCGTAATGATGTTATTCACATAAAAAAATGAATGCGCCAAAACGTGTAATGTTTATATGTATTATATAACGATTATATGTTTTGTTACAGTACCTCGAGGGTGGTGTGAAAATCTGTCACTTTAACTTCATAAAATACTTGCAATTCATTTTTTTACAGTTTTGACGTTATCGCCTTTTAATTCCAGGTATTACCAAAGATTAAATGAGCCTGATTAGTTTTTTATCCTGAAAATTGTGACAGTATTTTCAGTTGGTTCAACTATTGTCTTTTTCTTGATGATTCCATAGTTTTGAAATTATACATGAACTTTATAGGTAATGTTTAGAAAAAAATAAAAATATCAACGCGCTAAATCTTGCTCTACTTTTCAAACCATTTTCCACTTTCCTACGACAATCCATTATTTAAAAATATTTATTAAAAATTTTGAACAATTTTATCGAATTCAGTGGGGAATAATTTGATTCCATTTTCAATTCTGTTTTTGTGACATTAATGTCATAAACATTTTTTTTCAAATTCTTCGTTATTGGTTACGAGTCGATTGTTCCCTTGGAGAAATCGTATTATACTACAGTCGGCCTTTTCAGAAAAGCCAACCTTTATGTAATAACTTCCTAACTAATTCTTCAAATTCCAATCAAACACCAACGCCAAATAATGGTTGGCGAGCGAAGCGAACAGGGGGGTAACCCCCTAGTATATATATTATAGGTATATGTGTGATTGTGTTTACGCGAGTATATTTCGCAAATACTGTAAGAATGCGGCTAAATCGAATCGTAGGCATGTGCAGTGTATAAGTGCCGCGGCCTAATATAAAAAAAAAGCCCTCTACTACACATCAGCCAGGCGTAGACACCAGATCAGAGATCCTCGGCTGCAATTCATCGTGCATGCCTTGTCCGCAACCGAATCCTCATTCCCACTGCATAGTTTATGAGTATCCAGAGGCTCATACGGATGCAAAAACCTTCACTTGAACTCGCTAGACACCGCTCGATTCACGCTAAAACAATACTCACGAAATTTCAAATGCCACGACCATTCACTGTTTACACATGGAAAAAAATTGTCCCGTAAGTATTACTAAAAAGTACAGTAATTCCGTCACAAACGGTAAAAAAATGGCCTATTTACTGTACGTATAAGAATTTTTATTACACTGTTTTGAAAGAATCCTAATATTTTGTATCAAAAATTACTGTACAGTACAGTAAAATTTAAGAATTTATCAATTTTTACTGTAACAGTACAGTCATTTTTGATACAAAATCCAATGGTTTCCTAACGAATCAGTGAATGCGGTTGACGCGCATGCACGTTGAAGCGGCGTGGCATGCTTCAGGGGCCGCATGGTGTCTTAATTAACATTGCGTAATCTCGTGTTTCATGGCGTCACACAAAGGTCTTGGCGAGTGTAAACAAAGGCCGTTACAAAGCATGTACATACATTATACATATACAGATGTATACACATGTATGTATATCTGTACATTTGTATCACTTTCATATTCATTTGAACAAATATTGGAATCCCGTGAGTAGAGATGCTACTACTAGATGGCGTATCGATAAACACACAAACTCGCAACTTACAGGATTTCGCTCTAGTTAGTATATAATGCCGTTTCGTTAGGTGAGAGTTCAATTACGAGCGTAATGACGTTACCTGCGAAGCTTGCGACAACTTGCGATCTTTGTAATACAAGCGTTATCTGTTAATATCACTTATAAGAAGAGAGATGGACCCGTGGGCAACGCCATATTGAATTTGAAGGCCGCCATTGGCCTATCTAAATCCATGTACAAGAGAACAACTGTTGCGTATATCAAAAAAGTCCGAAGAGGTCTGTTCCGGTGTTCTATTTTTCTCGCGCCGAATGTGGGAGTGTATGCGGGGCGAGTGTACACGAGAGAGAGAGAGAGAGAGAGAGAGAGAGAGAGAGAGAGAGAGAGAGAGAGAGAGACGAACGGAAAGTATGACTTAACATACCCTAATAAAAGCCCCTCCGAGCTTCACTCTCCCTAGGTATCGAGAGGGATGAAGTAGGCCCCGAGAGCCAGTCTCAGAGCGACCTCGAATGAGTGAAGACCTACTTGCAAGAGCCCTTAGATAACCCTGATATATGTACACGAGTATTTTATTGAAAGAAAAATGCTTTAAGGGGATCTGATAGCCACTAATGACCCGTCACTAAACGTACTATAAAAAAAGTGCTTAGATCTAATAAATATAATCAATTACACAAATCCAAGAGATAGTTGCCCTTCGTCTCGATATTACCTATCGGCATACAAAGTTTGGAATCAAAATATTCAGGGATTGGGAAGAAAAATGCAAACGAAATTCAGTAGCGGTAACCTGACGTAAATGTTTCTGCTGACAGCTACTGATTTTCGTTCGCATTTTTCTCCTCAACACCTAAATATTTCGATTTCAAACTTTGCATATTAACAGATAATACCAAGACGGAGGGCAACTATCTTTTGAATTTGCATAATTCATTATATTTATTTTATTTAAGCACTTTTATATCGTATGGTTAGTGACACGTCATTAATGAGTATCGGACCCCCTTAATAGATTTTATTGTCAAACAAAAATATTTTGAGGAAGTTACTGTTCATGTTTATGTTATTTAATTTAAAAAACATTGATTATCACTTTGTTACATTTTAATCAAATTGTCTAAAATTCATCAACTTAACACAGTTACAAAAGTTGACAAATATATATCAGCAGAAATACCTGATCCACATGTTAATAATGAATTACAAAAAATCGTTATGAAAAATATGATACATGGAGCTTGTGACGACTGATACGTGGTAAAAGGAATGTGTCCAAAAAAGTTTCCAAAACAATTTCAAGAAGAAACAACGTTCAATGAAAGTATAGTTATCCTATTTATCGTAGAAGAATAACGGGAAAAACTTATGCGCGTCCTAAAAGTTTTAAAGTAGATAATCGCAAGTTTTAGCTAAGTACCTTAATTACGATGCTGTGCTGCAGTTGAACTATTATTATGTCTTCGAGCATATGAGTAATTTCACGGTATACTGGAAACTTCTGGGGGCCTGGAAGTCGCAAAAACTTTTGCGAGGGCACACTTGCCAGACCTATTTTTTCTGCTTTCTGGGACCCCTCTGAATAAGAAACCATGCGAGTTACTTGATTATCGGTTGCCACCCGGCTTTCCGATCGAAAAAATCCAAAAATGTTCATACATTTTCTTTTGTATTTTTACTGTCGAGCGTATTATTTGTATATTGTGAATTCTATGGGACTTGGCGCTATACTTGTTATATATAGAAAGAAAGTGCAGCTTAAGAGCTTTAAATTAAGCCTAAAATTTTTGAGATCGGATGCACTGGTCACGAGCTACGCACGTTTCAATACAGCTGATTACTTATAGGGCTCGCGAGATTTTCACTTTTTTATCAAATTCTCGTTACTTTTGATCAAGTCACTCGATTTTAAAGTTTAATAGCTTAAATTAAAGCTCTTTTCCTCTACTTTTTTACTGACAAGTCTAAATATTTGTAGTGAGCTATGTATATGCTTTCAAAAAACCGATCTGCTTTCTACAGGTAAATGGATAAAAAAATTTTAATTTAGACTTAAAAACCAAAAAGTAGAGGAAAAGAGCTTTAATTTGAGCTATCAAACGTTAAAATCGGAGCACTGGATCGACAGTAACAAGGGATTTTGAAGTTGAAGCAAGGGAAAAGTGTCTGGTTTTTGGAAAAATCGAGCTATTTCGTCAAAGTCAAACCAAAGCACTTTTATCAAATTGTCATGACTTTGGATCCAGTGATCCGATTTTGACGTTTAATAGCTTAAATTAAAGCTATTTTCCTCAACTTTCTGGTTTTTAAGTCTAAATTTAAATTTGGTATACAGTGAGCTGTTTATATGCTTTCAAAGTACCAATCGGCTTTAGAAGCATATATATAGCTCACTAAAAAAAAAATTTGTATCAAGAAAAACGCTGAGGAAAACAGCTGCAGAAAAGCTGCAAAAAAGCTGAGGAAAACAAGTGCAGAATCAGCGCGCAAAAATAAGCCAGCTGACTTCCGAGCGAAACCTTCCGAGAGCTGGCTAAATTCGTTGAAAAATAATAATGCCACCTCGGAATCGCAGTGAGCGCAGTTGAGTGTAAATCAGCCGTCTTGGGCTGGTGCAGGGTGGAGCCTTGGTGCAGCAGCCGACAAAGCGCACGATCACTCCTTTCCGGCGCAGCGTGCGGCTGCAGCCTTGCCCGTACGTTTTCTCGCTCATGCTGGGTGTGGTTTATGGATACGTCATACATGTATAATAATATACCTGCTATTGCGCTGCAATAGAGTATATTATTGCTGCGCTGTACAGCACGCGCTATACGTATACTTATAAATGTGCGAGAGTTCGCGGCTCGCTGGAAACTGGTTTTCTTCAAAAGTGCAAGTACTCTCTCGCTGATCGCTTGCCGAGTGCTGAACGCGCGCCCACTTTGTCTATATCCATGTACGTATATATGCGCGCAATTCTACGCTCGATAGAAAACTTCACTTGCCGACTCAACTGCCGTCTTACATTCTTATCTCTCTACATATAAACTATAGTGACTGCGCGTATACAGTATATACAGTATACAGATTATATACTGCACGGTGCAGCTCGTCTCATATATGGAACGTGTACATACCGATACGAGTAACATACTAAGTCTCGGCTAAATGATCAAAAATCTGCATTATTTTAACAAGGCGATGCGACATTTACCTCCAAAGACGCGTTATCGCACATTTCTAGAACTTGATATAGATATTTGGATTTAGAGATTTGCGGCAACTTTTTAAAAAATATTCTAAATATTGTTACGGATGTAACGTGAAATTACGAAAGAAAAAGGTGGACGACGGGACTCGAACTCGCGGACCCGAGAGCCAGAGGCCTGTGCTCTAACCACGGTGCTAACGTCTACGATACATTTTTGTACATCGATAGCGCTACTCCTCTTATCACTTAGCCCGTCACGTTGCGCCTATGCAGGCGCCTTAAGTCCGTGACACCACCCTGTTTTAGGCGAAGCCGTCCTCGTTGTTTTACTTGTTTGTACTACTAACTTGTTTTAGGCGCCTCTTACGTGTTTTTTCTGTATTGACACTGGGCTGGCAAGTCCGTTTTTACCGCACAGGTGGGTCCCGACTGTTTTAGAGTCAGGTGTTTTGTCCCGTGTATTTGTGGGCATCGGAGGAGACGGAGTTTTTGGAACAAACTCGCTGTGTGCAGGGTAATGCAGGAATCTGTTATGTTGTGGGTTCGACGCTCGGGAGATCTTTCAAGCTGGGTTCTAAACCAGCGCGATCTCCCCACAAGGGATGCCAAGTATGTTACGGATGTAACGTACGAATGTTTGGACGAGGACAGGAAAGTGAAAGAAAAAGGTAGACGACGGGACTCGAACTCGCGGACCCGAGAGCCAGAGGCCTGTGCTCTAACCACGGAGCTAACGTCTACGATACATTTTTGTACATCGATAGCGCGACTCCTCTTATCACTTAGCCCGTCACGTTGCACCTATGCAGGCGCCTTAAGTCCATGACAATATCATCAATTGTCGTACAAAAGCAGGGCTTTCGATTTGAATGGTCGCGGAAAAAAGGAAAAAATTTTCTAATCCACGAGACAAAAATCCTACATTCAGACAATAATTAAAGAATAGTATCGAAAACATTTTTACAAGACGACTTCCCAGCCTTCGACTATCCATTCGTGATCCATGTTAAAGTAAATCGACGCATCGAGATTAAATTATTATAATAGATATATAATTGTCATTTCATGAAAAACTATAATCTGCGTATTAATAATTTTTTAAAGCATTAAACATTTTTAGTTTTTTAAAGTGGCAGTTGTCTCGTTAACTGAGAAAGTCGAGCGCAGGCTTTAAATGAAAGATCTTTTATCCGTGCTGTACTTTCATTTTAGCAGCAATTACAATCGCTCATATATCTCGTCAGCTCGTGAGAATCGTAAGCTATTCTTATATATATATATATATATACACACACACACACACACGTCTTATACCTAAAAACATGGCCTCGAAATTTCTCCTCGGCTCGCGATCCACGTATTTTCAGCATTTAAATAAATTTCGTCAGTCCCAATAAGCATTGCAAATCTTCAAATGCCATCCGCAGATATAAATGTTAAATCAGCAATTCGGGAAAAATTATTTCATTCGCGGAAAGAAATTAGTCATTTCTGAATTGACTGTACGCTGTAATGAAGTTGAGCGAGAGATTTACTTCATGGTTTTGATTATCCTATACGACATAATTAAACTTTATTAGAGGAAACAATTAGAGATTTTTAAATTTTAACAGAATTTGAGTAGGTATCAAAGAACTTTACTGCAAGCAAAAAGTATTGTATTTTGCAGTGCATCTCACTGCATAGAAATGCATGCACATAAGCATTACGTATGTACTCGATCGTGGGTGTATGAGACGTCGGTGGCCGCGGCCCGACAAGGAAAAGGGAAGGAGGTTGGGTAGGGAGTGAGTGATCAATATCGCAATCATTGACTATATTACCACTTGATTTATAGGCACAATATTTATTTATTTATTTATTTGTTTATTTGTTTATTTGTTTATTTGTTTAGTTATTAAATTTCCACGGGACATAACCCTTTACAATAATAAAAATAAAAATACAAAGTGACGATAAAGCGCACATCGTCTTTCTTTACTCACAATCAATCAAAAACTTATATTCAAGCCAAACTAATCCATAATTAGGTATTAAAAGAAAATACAAAATAAACTAAAAGTACAGTATTCTTCACGCCCAAAAAATTGCCCAAAAGAAGTCTGTTCGCCATGACCCCAA
Organism: Philotrypesis tridentata; assembly: GCA_018906965.1. Taxonomy (NCBI): domain Eukaryota; kingdom Metazoa; phylum Arthropoda; class Insecta; order Hymenoptera; family Pteromalidae; genus Philotrypesis; species Philotrypesis tridentata. The sequence continues at coordinate 107,436 of JACCIB010000123.1, forward strand.
TCATACGCTGCAACGGGGAGCACTCACTCCTATACAACAACGCATCATGAATGCAGAGGAGATCGGTTCTCCTATCACTGCACCTAGTAACTCTCGGACTGAAAACAGAGGCAACCTTCTCCGACCAGATATGGCCCTTGAGCGCTTTAAATACAAAAGTATACTCTTGATACGTGTACTTTTCTATAACCATAGACAAACCAAACCTTATATCATATAATGTCTATGGTAATCGTGGCCATCCCATCTCATCGGGCACCCTACTAACCTAGATAAATTTCGAAGCAGGGCACGCTGTACCTTCTTTAAATGCATCTCACCGCCAAGATTGCAAGGAGACCAAACTGGAGAGCAGTAAAGCAGAGTTGGTTAAACTAAGCTCTCAAAGAGACGGTGAAAAAACGTATCAGAACCGCTGAAATCTACCGTTACTCCTGTACGAATAAATCCAAGCACTGCACTGCTAAGAGACTTAGATATACTATTTTTAATCCGACTGCAAGGTCTTCAAAGGAATCAACCTATGCTAATCTACTCGCCACTAATAAAATAATCAAATAAAAACATCTTATTCGCGGGTGCACCATATGACTTAGCACAGCATTTACCTATATTTAAGGTGAAGGTATTTAAGGCCATTTTGCTTTGACCATTCAACTACCGAATCCAATTATTCCTGCAGCGCAACAATCAACAATTTAGCCCTTCTAACACACGCAACAATATCATTTATAAAAGAAATGTAAACAAAATAGGCCCAAGATGGGCGTCTTGGGTTGGGCATTCCTGAGGTTATGTACAGAAAGGACTAGAAACACTGTCAGCCAGTTTAACAAATTGGGTGTTCTATACCCATTAAATACAAGGAAAACCAATCGAGGGGTGCACCCCCGAACCCCACCGACCTCAATCGAAAAATCAACCTACCTATGTAAACGCCTTACTGCAATCCAAATACAGTGAGTGAACTTGAGAAAATCTTGCTCTAGCAGAGGCCACGAAGTTCGCGCACGCATCGTACATTAAACTCATTTTTCGTCCGTTAGATAAACGTTTTTTTCTTCTTCTCCTGCACAAGGCAAGGAGGAAAGTCCCGTGTGAACCGCCGCGGCCGCCGTGTATCCTAATGCGCAATCTGCGACACAGTAGCCATAGCAGCTATAGTCTATCTCTCCCTCTCTCTCTCTCTTTCCCTTTAAATCTCCTTGTTCTTCGTGACGACAATAACATATTCCGGGGCGTCACGCGTGCACGATTTCGAAGCGGCGGAGAATGACTACTACAAGGAAAAAACAAGTAGGAAACTCCCGCGCGATTCGCCGGTGGTGCAACCCCTTAAATTATTTCCACATTAAATTATTCTGGCGTAAGTTTTTCACGGCGGCGATTTTCGCCGCCGTGATAGCTGCTTGTCTTTATGCTATACATTTTATGAAACATTCTGCGCTCCGTCTGCAAGAGCGTGCGGATCATTGACTGGAGATTATTTTTACAAATATCTTCTTTTACTCTTGTACAATAAATTTTTACTAAAAGTTTTCTCATTTTATGCTATTGCAACGAATCACGAGATCCATCGTTTTACCGACTTTCGCAAGCTTTCATTTTACGTGCGGCAACTGTGCGCGAGAGGAAATGTTTTGAGTCGCTTAATTAATTTTGCGTTGACATTTTGGATAATCGCATACGTTATGTTCACTCACGCCTATTCCATAGTATTGTGTATAATACTTTACTTCTGCTTTTAGTTCTGCAAGAAAATTGCTTTTTTTCACTCTAGCTGATACTTATATTGTGTGGCACAATATTTCGCTACCCCGTACGAAGACTATGTTATATACCAAACTCGGAACGAAAAGTATGTTAAACGCTAATCCCAGCGAAAAAAAATCAAAACAGCGCTTCCAGCGAAAAATATGTCAAATCAAAGTTCCCAGCGAAACACATGTCAAGTTGTATTATCCCTGCGAAAAACATGTCAGGTAGTATTATCCCTGCGAAAAACATGTCAGGTAGTATTCTCCCAGCGTAGAACATGTCAAGTCGGAATCCCAGCAAATAACACAACAATTTCGGGTCTAAAAATTATGAAAAAAATGATTTTAACTTGGGGGTGGTATTTATAAGGATGGGGGGGGGGTCATACATACATACATACATACATACATATACATACACACACACACACACACACACACATATCTATTTTTTTCGCAAAATTTAAAAAACAATAAAGTTAAGGATATGTTCAACTTGAACGTTCATTGATGTATATTACACTAACTGTTTTCGCGCAGAAGTCGCAAATTATTTTGATTTCGGTGGGAAAATACTTTTCATTAAAAACTAAAGTAAATGTTATTCTGCGGAAGATAATTCTGTACAGTCGATCTTGAACGGTCGCCGGTTAAAAGATCAAATCGCTACCCCGTACGAAGACTATGTTACACCAAACTCGGAACGAAAAACATGACGAACGCTTAATCCCCGCGAAAAACATGTCCGGTCCACTCTCCCAGCAAAAAATATTTCAAATTGATATTCCCCGCGAAAAACATTTTAAGTCCGATTCTCCCAACGAAAAACATGTTAAGTCTAATTCTCCCAACGAAAAACATGCCAAGTCGGAATCTTCCAGGGAAAAACAAATTGGGGGTCTAAAAATTATGAAAAAAATTATTTATTTATTAATTATTTATTATATATATACATACATACATACTACATACATACATACATACATATACATACACATATATATACATACATATATACATACATATATATACCTATATATATATATATATATATATACCTATATACATATACACACATACATTTTACCCCAATTTGTTTTTCCCTGGAAGATTCCGACTTGGCATGTTTTTCGTTGGGAGAATTAGACTTAACATGTTTTTCGTTGGGAGAATCGGACTTAAAATGTTTTTCGCGGGGATTAAGCGTTCGTCAAGTTTTTCGTTCCGAGTTTGGTGTAACATAGTCTTCGTACGGGGTAGCGATTTGATCTTTTAACCGGCGACCGTTCAAGATCAACTGTACAGAATTATCTTCCGCAGAATAACATTTACTTTAGTTTTTAATGAAAAGTATTTTCCCACAGAAATCAAAATAATTTGCGACTTCTGCGCGAAAACAGTTAGTGTAATATACATCAATGAACTTTCAAGTTGAACATATCCTTAACTTTATTCTTTCTTAAATTTTGCGAAAAAAATAGATAATTTAATGAGCTATAGCTGGAGACTTATTTTACGTGGAACTTTAGTGGTTATTATAGTGGTTTAATTTAACTTGCAGCTCGACTCTCATTTCGCAGTATTGTTTTCCTGCTTTTATAAGGAGAAAAAAATGATTTTCAATGCTTTGTGTACATAATATATCTGTGGCTTGCAGGAAGAACCACTTAAGTGACATTTTGCGAAAAATTTTTTTATGTCGAATTCGAGGTGCTCTTAGTACCCTTTTCCATTGTACAATAGTAGGTTTTCCGAAATGCACAAATATTTTAAATGCCAGCCGATTGGATAATCACTTAACTGCGTCTCTCGTAAAAATGTTACCGCAGAACCACTTAAGTGCACTGGTTTTGTTTATTTTTGTGCGAGATACACCGCGTGGAGTACATTAAAGCGGTATAATATATATCTAATTACCTATACCGATGTATTCGTCGGTTTTTTTAAATTAAAAAAAATTTTTTTAACGTTTTTAAATTTTTCAAAAATTGTCAATTTGCAAAAACAAAAAAATTACTGGAATCGCTCTGATAAAATTCATACGTATTCCTTAGCTGATTCTAAGAACTTATTACTCTTGAAAATTTTTTCCAAAAGTTTGTGGTTTCTGAATAAAAAATTCGTAAAAGTCTTCGTAAAAAATTTTCAATTATAATATGCGCCAGTTTGACCACACCGAGGTTCAAAATCAATCCCCAAATCACGTATCTTTTAGGTTTGGACATTTATCCCATTGGTTAGAGGGGTTCCAGATACATTGCAAATGAAAACGTTCTTGAAATCTCGAATTAAAACAAAAAATTGTGGAAAAACCATGCTTTTTTCCTTTAAACTGTTTTTTCTCATAGTTAATAACAATTTTCGAAAATTTTAATTATACCATTGGAAAGGGTATGAGTTAAACTTTAAAAATATGCCCCGCCCGAATTTTTTTAATCGCAAATTACATTAGTTACGAGCCCTCAAAGAAAGTGACTGCATAACCACTTATCTGCAAAGTTCCCGCAGAACCACTTAACTCGAGTAATTTGTTTAGCTTGAGCGTCGAGAAAGAAACTATTTACAAATGTAATACTACGGTTGTATCCGTATCAGATATATAATCAAATGAGCCAATACTTAGAGCTTTTCTCTGACATTTCGATCTTACATATTACTCCAAACATTGAAATCACTTTTTCTCGAAAACACGAAAATGTCACTTAAGTGGTTCTTCTTGTAAGCCACAGATATAGTCCAGTGTGAATAGAATATAGGTAAATATACGAAGATGTCGTTTTTACTTTCGTACAACGAGTACTATTAAGAAATCGCCTCAAAGACCGCGATGACCAAATAAACTAGCACGCGGTTTTTACTATTATTAAATTTAAATTTATATTTTTATTATTATTATACAAATCGATCCCACTGTTTTTATGATACAGTCGCAGCACACGACGCTACGACTTTCACGTGCGCACGATTACTTGTATTGCCCGAGAATATAAGAGTTTAATGATTGAGCCAAAGTATACATTATAATGAAGGAACTAGGCGGCTTTAGGAGAAACGAATCGCTGTTCATCTGGCAGTGGAGAGGAAAGCTCTGCATATGAAATTATTCAATTCTCACTTGATTATTCATTCGAATTAGGCGTATGTAGAAGCGAAGCAAATGAAATCGCTCGGACAAGCACGTAAGTATACGTATCCAAAGCAATGGCTTTGCAGAAAAGTTCGTTCCTCGCTCGGCAAAAGGATAGAGTGGGACGAGAGGAGTACGCGTCGAGGATAATTAAGTAGTCGTTAGCGCGAAAGCGAGCGATATCAGCTCTTATTTGTATTTCAGGCACACGCACTTGTGGGAAGCGGAATATCGAGACGTGTGGCGTGAGAAAATTCATGCCCATACATACAAACGCCGCCAATTAGCGGCTTTTTATGCCTGCGCGAGGACAATCGATCGAGTTTCTCCGGAAATTTTCTCTTCTTTGCTAGCTATTAATATTTAGATAGAGATCTCGCATCGCATCAGCTATCATAATTCGATTTTTCTATTGTTATAATAGTTGTAAACAAATCACACGGTTTTTCGCCTTAATTTCCGCATAACTCTGGCGCGAAATTAAAATTTTTCATAGACTTTCAGAGCTTGCTGCTTGTTAGAAAAAGAGAAAAAGGAAAGGCCGGAAAGAGGCGAATTAGTTACTTGCATTATACAGACTAAATACCCGACAAATAAGAATAACGCATCAAAGTCAGCCGCGCGACGAGTCATTAAAATCCAAAATAGATCAGACGAGCGACGAGGAGAGACTAACTCTCTCTCTCTCTCTCTCTCTCTCTCAACCCAACCCATTACAAAAGCATTACCGCTCGTAGAGAGGCCTTACAGTAGTTGTAGGAGAGATAACAGCGATTTCTATTTGAGTCTGATGTGAGTGCATAATACGACGTTATGTGCAGCGGTTTCGAAGTAGCACTACGAGCCGAGAAACGGTTCATGTTGTAAGGTTTCTCAAAAAATTTTGACCAGAATAATTGAAGACGTCAAAATATATGCGCGGATAAGCGATGAAATTAAAAAAAATAGCGAATCAAAAAGTCGATGTGTTCAAGTAGTTTCCTTAGAGCCAGACAACGATTTCTACTCTGCGCGAAACACAGCCGCATTTATTAAGACATTTAAAGCGAAATTGAAGCTCTTCGACACCGCGGTCTGCATTGCCATTTACAAAAATACAAAAATACAAAAATACAAAAATACACACGCACACATGGGTAACACCATTAAAAGTCGGGCAGAATTTGGAGGAGGAAAAGAGTTTGGCAACCATAAGAAGGCCCGAGGGAGCGCAAGAAAATGGACTCTGGTAGGCGTGTACCGCCAGCTCTGCCTCTCGGAAAAAAATTCACCTTCCAATTTCAAGCTGTTTCCAGTCTTGCTCCTGCGAATTCGCACGTGCAGTATATACCAGATACCTATAGCAGACCAGCTCGCTAACGACGCACAGCCATTCATTTAGCTGTCGGATCATGCTTACCTGACGCACGAGGAAAAAAACAATGGTCTAACACTACGCCTTATAATTTCGTCCAATAATTTTTCGAGGTGAATTACGCGAGTGCGCCGATAATGAAGATATTATAATAATGGACCAGCGTGTGCTTTTTGCCCGCGAAATCAATCATAAGTACCGCCGACCGAGTTTTCGTCGGCAATTTTGCTCCGCACATGTCATGTATTCTATAGGTATTTTCTATATAGGTATACACGACCAGCTATACTATATACATTGTATGCCTTTCGAAGCTTGTAAAAATCAGAATCTCTCAGTGATTTTCGTGTACTACGCGCGGCCACGGCATAAAACTATACAGGCCTATATTTCCGCATGATTTTTCCTTCTCGACTCGAATTCGATCGGCTCGCTAATACTCCAATTTTAGCGATTTCCGCTTCGCTGCTTGGCTTTACATCATCTGATCGCGTTACTCTCTCCTAAGCTATTATATTATATATACGCGCTGCATGCCGTATTACAGCTCTGCATCTCGCTAGAAAATACAAAACATCCCGCGGCAATTGCGCCGCATTACACGCGGCTATTAAAATATCGAAATTTCAAATTATTCCTTGGTATATACATATTTTGAAAATAGCATACACACTTTCTCGTTTGTATTTCTCTTGATAAGTCGCATTAGAAATCCCGACAGTGCGGGAAAAACTATACATGTATATATAATCGTCTTGAATCGAAAAATGTTCTCGAAATAAGAAATGGGTGCCAGATAGAAGAAAAGACTATATGTAGCTATTTGTGAAACATATGTAGCTCTGCAGCATTCTTTTATACTGCAACAAGCCAATTCGTTGAAAAGATGGGGAACAATGCTACTTTACAAGGCGCCTTGTAGTCTAAACATTCTTAAAAATTGTCTTAAGAATTTTTATACTACAATGTGTGTCGAAGAAATTTAGAATCTTCATGCGGGGAAACGAGTACTTAATGCTTCAATTTAACAATATATTCGCATTAAATTAAATAACTTTTCGCTGAAGTGCAGGAATAACATACTTTAACTTAAATTTGACGTTGTGAAATTAGATTTTTCAAAATATTTCTTGATTTTCAATAATCCACGCACGTTATACGCAGCTCTTACATTATTCACACTATTGTAAATGTGCGGAGTGTGCACTAATATAAATTAACTAGTGCGTATTAATTGCTTATATGTGAAACTTGATGTAGCTGCAAAATAGAAATAAAATTATTTCTGTAGTTAGGAGCGCGAACTGCGCGTGCGGAATTTTCGTAAGCGGCGATGGCTATGTAATTTCAGATGTAAATTCAATGCATTGCAGGGCGCAAAGCACCGCGGCGGCACATAAGTTTCGAATCGAGCCTTTCGGGCTTTCGCAAACAGTGTGAAAGAGCTTGGAACGCGCGAAAATTCTATGTACGCAACGCAAGGGAAGACTGCATTTCATCAACGCCCGCCGCGATCCTATTAGAGCCGGTCTATATAGCTGTGCGCTACAGTGTGTGTAATGTGTGCAGTATGTGCATACCTAGATAATTCTATACAGCCTATAGAAGCAGCAACAGCAGTAGCAGCAGCAGCAGCAGCAGCAGCAGCAGCAGCAGCAGTTCATTTTCAACCTGCAAAAAAAATGTAATCGGAAAAGTCAGACGTAATACTGGTACCTGGCACATAGTAGCATACTCGTGAAAATGAATGCGGCCTGGTGAAACGAGGGACTAGATTAAAAATACACTTTATAATAGCACTATAACTGCAGCACAATTCGTAATAGTTTTGTAAAATCTCAAAGTTTCAAGGGAGTGCTGCAATATCTGATTTAAAAGCACTGATACAGAAGAAAAGCGATTGCGATTGTCTTGAACAACTGATAAGGTTACGTATAGTCCGTTCGTCCGATACAGCCCTCGGCCTCGCTAGACATCACATACACCGCATGCAGTCGCGCTGTGGACTCTAAAACGGGCATTTCTCTCCCTCTCTCTCCTTCTCTCTATACTATAGCCGGTCATGCGACGCTCAGCAATAATAATTCCGCGCCACACTTGCACGGGCGTGGGCCAGGAAGTCAGTGCGCCTCGGCGAGACGTTACGTAGTCAGACTGTATGTCGGCCGCATGTACGTCGCATTGCGCCTATGCATTCTGGATCGCGCCTTTTTTCTCCAAACTGCATCTTGGGAAAGAGATCTCTTTCTCCCGTCGACGCTTGGAAATTTCATTTTATCATTTATTCCAAGAATAAAAATCCCGATTACCGTTAATGACCATTATATTGTTATCTCGCGATATTATGTATTTATTAGATTTAGATTTAGATTTAGATTTAGATTTAGATTTAGATTTAGCACTGCCCGCGCGTCGCATCGTACCTCGATCGCCATAAAGGAAATGTAAATGTATTGTTCAAATTTCGCGCCCCAGCAATTACTGCGGACGAAAGACCAACTACGCATGAATTGCGCGGCCTAATGTGATAAAAAGTGTAAATGATATTACGAAAAATGCAAACGATGATAGTTCACCCCTCCGAAACGCAGCGCAATTACGTGCCTTGCAGGAAGAGGCTGTAATATCCGAATGGCATTGAAATTGCATGATTTTGCGCGAGATACTATTCAAATGCTATTCCACGAGAATGCGGTAGATGATTGCAGCGTAACGGCGAAGGCTCCAACTGTATCATGCATTTCGATGATTTTCTTCTCGTCGCGGCCCTATAACTAAATTCCTGCTTGTCTTTTCCACTGCTTCGCAATTCTCGCGCGAAATTTGAATATTTCTAATTGCTTGATATATATTGTGCGAAAGTAAAAAATCGACTTTCAAACGCAAAAACATATCGGATTTGCAAAGGAATTTCAAAAAAGTAAAAACAAGCCTACTGCTAACTCGTCGTGCGTCGTTGCAGTAACGATGTAAAGCGGCTGCGACGAGAGTGCGCAGCGCAGTTTCACTTTATAAAGCGGGGTCACCGCTAGAAATCGAAAGCACGTGCACACTCGGCTTCTCCTATGCCTGTCATCGCAACTCGCAACATTCGCAACGCCAATATGCCAGTCGCACACGCCAGTCACGAACACGTGTGCCTGTATAATGTATATATGAGGAAATCTACGGAGAGTTGGACATTTTTTGGCCGAAACGTGGGAAGTGAGTAATTTTCAGGGCACACACTAGCCGGACTAGGTTTTTTACACTCGTAAAGACATACAAAAGCAGGAAACTCACCGACTTTCTTCTTTAAATCCTCTTAACTTTTGATCTAGTCATTCATTTTTAATGGTTCATAGTAAGTCTAAATTAAAAACTTTTAACGTAGTGAGCTATATACAATATACATGCTTCTCATGCAAGTAGATCATTTTTTGAAAGCACGTCTACATAGCACACTATATGTTATATACAAATTAAAAGTAGAAGAAAACAGCTTTAATTTGAGCTACTAAACATTGAGAACGCACAACTGGATCAAAAGTTAATATAAGCATTTGAAAAATGGGAAAAATCTCTGTATTTGCCAAAATCGAGTGCGATTTCATGGAAGTAAGCGAAATTTGCCTTTTCTCAAAACCTCGTACCTTCCGATTTCAAAGTTTGATAGCTCAAATTAAAGCTCTTACCTTCTATTCTTTTACTGGTTTCTCATGCGATATGCTACGTATATATGCTTCTCGAAATCTGTAAAAAACTATCAACTTGAGAAGCATAATATACTTACAGCTCGTGACATAAGAAAATTTTGAAACGTTGAAAACCCACGACTGGATCACAATTGAGAAGGACTTCATTGAAGAAACGTAAAATTCTCTGGATTTTGTCAAGCATTTACATGGAAGATAGCGTTAAATTAATCCTTTTTCTTATTTTATTTTAGGGTACCGCACGAGAAACATCAACTTCGCAGACGAGCGAGTGAGAAAGTAGAAGATAAGAGCTTTAATTTGAGCTATCAAACTTTGCAATCGGAAGGTACGAGGTTTTAAAAAAAGGCAAATTTCGCTTATTTCCATAAAATCGCTCGAACCCTTTTCCCTTTTCGCTTTATTCAAATAACTGAAACTTTTGAGCCAGTTGTTTAAATTAAAATTAAATCTCTTTTCTTCTACTTTTCTGTTAGTCAGCCAAATTTTAATATAACATACAGTGTGCTACTTGAGAAGCATACATATTACATATAGCTCACTACATTAAAAATTTTTTATTTAAATGCACTCGCAGAAAAGTAGAAGAAAAGAGATTTAATTTAAGCTATATCAACCATTAAAAACGAATGCCCGGATCAAAATTAGTTAAAAGGATTTGAAGAAAAAAGCGTAAAATTGGCTATAGTTTCGTAAGCGCCTGAAACAAGGTGCGCATCTTTTGATCAGTGCATATCCGATCCAGACAAATTTATATGAAAATTAAAGGTCTTTTCGTCTACTTTAAAGTCTGGGTGTATGGAAATAAACATTCGCTTTTTTGCCTATAGCTCATTGTTGGCATAGGGTTTGGACTAGGCACATATCAGTTTATTGTTTGAGATGAGCTGCCGCAAAGAAAACTAGCATGGTCCGATCGGTGAACCCTCAAAAATAAGAAAGTGCAAATTTGGACCGAGTTGTGCTACACTTTCTGCTGGATTTCCACATATGCGCGGCTCATGGGGCTCTCCGTTTCGCCAACTATATAATAATATCGACGCGGACGAAACGATCGAGCTACTTTAATCTCCCGCGCTCCTGTCTTGATCGCCTTGTAGCCCCGTGCTAGCGCCTCGACGAGGTCCGCGTCGTACCCCCGACTTTTTTTTCCAGAGTTCGGCCCGCATTCCCGTCGATTTTCATAGCTTCTTGGGGAAGCTATGAATATACACTTTCAATTTCACGTCTATACATCTAATGTCCAAACTAACAAATCGCTCAATTCAAGGCTTCGATTCGCAGGCTACGATAATCAACAGAAAAGAATTTATCAAATTATAAAAGTAAAAATTTTAGCCTGATGAGAAAGTTTGTATCGTAGCGCAGAAATAAGCCATTATACATGATCGTCGCGATGAACGCAATGTTTATCCTTTTCCGCATAATAAGGCGCCCTGCGTAGTAATATCGTCAGGCGCGCTCTTTACATAAGCGGGGCCGCATGCAGCTCAATGCAATTTCAATTAATGGCGTTATTGCCGCGCGCGCGCGCATTAAGATTTGCTCCCCGAGAAAAAGCCAAGAGAATCGCACCATCGCGCGCAATTACGCGCTCTTTATTTCTTGTCCCCATTGTAACATTATCTCATTCCCTCGATATACGAAACTCGACGTATTCGTATAGCCGAGAGAAAAGTCTTTGTTTTTATACCTAACCCCCTGCCGAAGCGAAGCCTAGTAATCACGCACTCGCGCGCATTAAAATTAATGTGAAACATTCGTCGTCGCGCTTATTATAGTTAACGAGATAAGACGCGACGGACGGGCGCGAATATAGCCGCACACGCGAGACTGCAGCTAAAAACTTTCGTCTCTGTCGCTTATAGACGGGCCTCTCGAGCTTTCAACGCGATGGGTATAGGACATTATTCACTTGACGACCGACAAAACTGCAGTGCCTCATAATAAAAGTAAGAATAACGGAGCGAGCGAGCGAGCGAGTATGACAAGTAGTTCGCCGAATTAAAAAAATACGTCTATGCGGAATAAGTGAAAGAAAGCCGCGTTCTGCTGTAATGCAGTAAAAAGACGCGGACGACAGTCCTTGGGAAATTTATTCTCCGGGTCTGCGCCTTGGATCACTCCCTCCTTTTGCCGCATCATTATACGCGCTCTATACCTCATTCGATTAACCAATTTTATTCGAGTAGAGCCCGGCGCTAATCGTCATCGTTTTTAACGTTCTGTAGACCGATCCGAGTCGAGGAGGGGCGGACGAATTATCAAATCGTGTACTTAAAAAATATATATATATATATATTCGCGCGCTTTCACTCGCCACAGATATTCAATCTACCCTTGATGGACATTACGAGAGGCAATATAACGAGCACCGCCCGCCGTCACAATTATTTTCAGTAGTGAATTCAGAGTTGATTAAAAGCCACGTGTGCTGAATAAATCGATCGATTTTATACGCGACGTCGCTGCGCAGTATCGCTCGCATGCGTGTATTATACCCTACTGGTATCAATTAAATGGCCAATAAATTCTCGGCCGGCACCTAGCGGCTCGCCAACAGCGGAAATCCCTCCTCATTTCTCACGCATGCGCGTACATTTCTCAACACTACATTTATATATATTTACCAATTATACAAGTTATAGATATATATTTACCAATTGACTATAATTCAGAGTCTTAATCTATAACTAGCCTTATTAACAACTATAACTAGTATATTATATACAAGTAAAAGATAATTCAATTAATACAGTGAAATGTAGAATACAAAAGTTATGAATATTTTATTATATTTGCATTATTTTAATTACATATTACCTTTAATTTTAATCATTGTAGTTCACATTTGGACCTTCGCAACCCTATAGCCAGTGTTTGTAACCATCATGTACGCTTTCACACTTACCATAGAATTTCAGACTAACAAATGAGTCTAGAGGCCCTGGAACAAATTGGAAAATGTTTTAAATACCTGGCATTCTCTTGAGAATCTAGGGATTTTCATTTAGATGCTTAAAATATTTTTGACCAAAAAAAATTTAATTTTTCAATTTTGTCGAGTACAATTTCTTATAAAAAGAAAAATGTTCCAAGCAATCAAATGAAGATCCCTACATTCTTATGAGAATGACAGGTATTTAAAACATTTTCCAATTTGTTCCAGGTCTCTAGACCCATTTGTTGGTAAAAAATTCTCTGGTAAGTGTGAACGTCCATGTCAAAACCAGCGTAGATGGTTACAAACACTGGCTAGGGTTGCAAAGGTCTAAATCTGAACTGCAATAATTAAAATTAAAGGTAGTATATAATGAAAATAATTTATAAAATATTCATAACTTTAGTGCTCTGTATTTTACTTAAAGTTAATTAAATCATTGACTTGTATATCTAGTTACAGTAGTATTTTCACTATGTATAAATATTCTTTTTATAAAAAGTAAATTTTTCATTTTTTAAATAAATAATTTATTATTTATTATTCATAATGTAAGTTTCAATGTTAATTATAATTAATACTTAATATTATTGGCGAATTAGGGCTTATTTTAGGTTAGTTTAAGTCATGAATTCATGTCCTTTTTATCGTAGTTATATTGTTGTTGTTGTTATTATTATTATTATTATTATTATTATTATTATTATTATTACTATACAAAGTCTAGATTGTGCAGTTTAACGTACCCAATAATGATTAATTTTTATGTACTTACACTATCAATACGACAGCTGTCGATCAGAGTACATCACTGTAGATCTTACTTAATAAATTGTTTACTGCAAACGTTAATCGATACTGGAGACGACGCAGCTGTGTGGTTATGCATAATAAAGAAGTTGCGGCTGTATTTATGCGACTAATCATTTGTGAACAAAATTTTAAATGAGAACAAAAGCGACAATATAATAATATATTTTTTTTTAATTAAAATTTTATTGAAATTTATAATTATAGAAAACGTATTGATATCACACATTTTACGACTCAAGTTATTAACAGTATAGAATCGTCGACGCATAAGCGATTTCTCCAGTAAAATAATTAATCTCTTGCGAATGAGATGATTTTGAATAGTAAAGAATAATAAAGAATACAGTGGAGTAAGTGCAGATCAGCCCTATAGCATAATTCAACTGGGCTGGCAAGCAGTACTCCACACAGCTCATCTTTCAATTAATCTAAACGAGAATAAAGAATGGCAAGCGCAATGAGGAGATAATGCGCCCGCCACCCTTCGCAATTCACGTAACCAAATTATAGACTGAGGAAAGTTTTGAAAATTGCTCTCAAGCTTTCTATCTTTCTATGTTTACACGGGCCTTCACAAAGTAACTCGCAGTGTAATACGGGGCAACTATCTGGTGCTTTTTTACCATGATCTGCTTCTGTTCTGCCCTGCATATTCGTGCGGAAAAGCAATATCATCGACCGGGGTGTGCATGAAAATTGAAAGACGGAAAGAAGGGAGAGATGACGTGCAGTGTACTATATACGTATACGTGCAAGCATCATGCCTTCCTTTGGCCGCTTATCTGTCGACTGCGATCGCTCCCGAGAATCCACGCGTTTTCCAAGCAAACATATAGGTACACGTGACGCATAGGCCGCAGATGATGTACGTATGGACATATTTTAATGTGCATCTGCCAAGTAATCTCCAGGCCAATTTATTCCGGGATTTTTCCTCGCACCTGCATCGTATACGGGAGTATATTCTCCGGGAAGCGAGAGAGAAAAAAATTGAAGCGCGCGCATAGCTGCAGACACGTGTGCGCGCATCGGCGGGAAAAGCGAAATCGACATAATCTTCGAGCGGCGCATTCTAATTGTAATGATTACATCTGAGCGCGAGTTTATGTAAGTGACATGCTGTATATAGCCTGAATTTTTTCGCGGCTCTTCAAGGCGAAAGAGAGAGAGAGAGAGAGAGAGAGAGAGAGAGAGAGAGAGAGAGAGAGAGAGAGAGAGAGAAGTGTAACTGGTTCTCGCTAGAAAATTATCCAACAGTTTCTAGCTTCGTCGAAATGGAAATTACTGGCTTTTGCCGCAGGGGGTCGTGCGCGCGTGTACTGTATCGCGAGAAAATCGTTCGTATATGATATCGCTAGAGGCTCGCGTTTTGTAAGCGTTCCATACCCGATCTCTGGCTCTATCCTTTAATTCCGATCCGCAGTTGTCGCGCGAACCTCCAATTAATACAATACAACTTAATTTTACAATAGTTGTGACTTCATTTACGCATACATGCCAGGTATATGTGGTGATGCGCGCAGTGTCGCATTCTTTCGCACACTTTTGCTCGCATTCTTTTTATTTTCATTTTTTGACAGAGACTATATATTTGTAACCTTGAGAACAGACCTATGTGCAGTGAGAACATGGCGTTTTTCTGTCGTCTTGCCCATGAAGCTCTTCGACTATCGTAAAAGTTCAAAAATATTAAACTATAATTTTAAAAAAATACATTTAGTATAAGTAAAATAATAAATAAAATAATAAATTTATACAAATAATAATTAATCTGTATTTCGTTAGTAGTCGACCAGCTGCATGTTTTATATACTACATAGTACATATACTATATGGTTATGTGGAATGTTTTCGAAAGCTCAAGCACTATAAATGTTGCTTTGATGCGCTAATCCGCATTTTAAGCGTTTATTTAAAATGAAGATAAAGACGACTGGTTCATCACTGTTGGTACTTTTTCATTTTCCAATCAAACAATATTCAATTTTTCTTATAAAAAATATTGAATTATAAAAATGCAAAAAATAAGCACATTATTTTTCAATATTCTTCGCGATTGGAGCAAATAAATTTTTTGAGCTTACCCGCGCAAGTAATCGCAATTCTCATCGTTTGAATCTCGACGCACGTCAAAACTGAATCAGCAATGAAGTATGCGGAATTGCTTCTAGGTTATTAAACTACAAATTTATCAGCTTAACGAATTAGATTAAAAAAGTTAGGAAATACTCGTATTATCGAGCGAGTAAAAGATCGACCTAATTTAAAAACATAAATTCAAGAATTACGTGTACACTGTACAGTACATATAGCTACTACCTAGCATCAGCTAACGCATGAAGTACGCGCTGACTCCAAAATTAATAGAGGCTCTCGTTTTCTTGAATCATATCGCGCATCCAACGCGCGTCGAGGCAAAATATCATACGCTTTCGCGTAGCAGTTTGAGATATAATACATCGCGGCGGTATAATAAAATCACACGTGCAGCACACGATGCGGTGCAGATGGTGCGAACTTGAAGGGTTCTGGAAAAGCAACGATCGTTCCACTATAACCGTCCTTGGAAATTGATATACAGCGCCATATTCATATACCTATGCTGGACTGCCGTGAGACAGTATAGTGGTGTAATATATATATATATATATATATATATATATATATATATATATATATATACGAGTGTTTGTGTGTGTGTGCGTGTAGGTATATACTTAATATACGTACAGAAATACGTTATTTCGTAACGACACGGTGTCGACAGTCGAGCGCGAGGGAAACAGTTGCTCCGTGCTCAGTTGCTCGCGGACCAGTACGATATATATATACACGCGTGCATTATGTACTTGTATGTTTGTGTGTGCGCGTGTGGGAGCTATGATAAGCACAACTGCACAAGCATAAGCGGCGGCGGCGGCTGCGCTCGTTGTCATTATATTTTGATTTTTCTTTCCTTATTACTTATATATATACTGAATGTGGTATAGGTTGGCATGTGCGCCCGTGCGCGTATGTACAGCTTTTTAAGACTCCACAGCTATACTGATACCTAATAATCAGCGCGTTTCGTAATTATATACGACTGGGAGATAATGAAAATTGGCTAGATTATCAGTGCACTTTCAGTTTCTATTTCTCACGAACTGATTCCGATGTGCCGGACAAGCGTAACAATTCTACACACGTATTTTTGCTACGCGGCTGTTTCTTTAGGCGTATTTTTAATTCGGTTCTTTTACGACACACGTACACACTATTGTGCAAAACACTCGTTGCTGCGTGAATAACAGACGTACAGCCGTGCTATGGGTAAAATTTTCAACTGCGTATTTATTCTCAAACTTCATTCAAACATGATTAGTTTCTTTGAGTAGCTGTAACAAATTAATCTAATTGGCATTTATAAAAAATCGCATGCCATTCTAATGAATAACGACCCGAAGATATAGAGTAACAGAGATTGAAATACAGTTTGATGTATGATCGAAATAAATTTTGAAATAACACATATTTGAACAATCATCAGAAAACACAATCGAATCATCAATTATGCAAAGAAAGAAAAACGTGTGAGAAATATAAATTTCTTACACGCTTCTACAACATTTCCGAAATTCACAATTCAATCTATTGAATTGTCACGTTATTGCGCGTACTACCTAATTAACAGTATTGCAATAATTGCTGTTATTTTTCGCAAAGTATGCGAAATGAACTAAATTTAAGTATTACATTTGTCGACATATAGATAACATTTATATTCCTAATAGAGACTTACAGTAATAGAGATGTAGAAAGAAGACATGCTTGCTTGTTGTCTATTTATGTTTATATTTACCTAATTTAACGGTTTCACTTGTACTGAATGTAGGTATATAAGTTACTCCATTAATATATATGTATATATATGTATATATATATGTATATATGTATATAATATATATATGTGTGTGTGTGTGTGTGTGTGTGTGTGTGTGTGTGTGTGTATATATGCGCCAGAAATCTTATAGATTTTGTTGATTTCATTAGATTTTCGTTGAATTTCGTGTATAAGATGGCTGAATTTGGGCGATCGAGAAAAAGTGTACTGCTGCATAAATAGATGATTATCGTTATTGTAAGCATCCAGGCGATAAACGAAAATATAGGGTGTAAATATGGTTTTAAGACATTTTGAACAAATACATTACTATGAATTACCGGGTGTGTGTGTGTGTGTGTGTGTGTGTGTGTGTGTGTATAGCCGCAGCATACCCGAAATAAGATTGCCAAGTCCCAAAAAAAGCAAGAAGATCATGAAGCAATATCAAGAGACGTAGACACGGCAGTCGCTAATGTTGTGAAAAGCTACGAGGACACTTATTCTCCAATAACATTTATGATTACCTTCGCAAAATGTAGGATATCATGTTATATTTTAATAATATATTATATAAGTAACGTATTTCTTGCTCCGCATTGATTGTCTGTTATTGTTATGTCGGTTATTTGTATAAATCCAAGTGTAATCTATATCAGCAAATATTACTGAAATTTAATGGATTTTGCAGACTTTGGGGGAAAAAATTTTTGAGAAAAGTAATTTTGGGAAAAACATTAACTGCTCATTAAAAAAGAATTAGTTGCGGCTAAAAAAAAGCGGCAATTTGTAAAAAAATGTTGTTCAGTAAAGACGCAAGAATACGACTAAGTTATGGACGACACGTGGTAGGAATTTAGTAGTAAAAAGCGACGCATTGACCGGTCAAGCCCAACCTCTCGAACAATATCGGTATCTCGTCTAAACGCGAGCGCAGGAAAAGGTGTAAAACAGTCCGCAGCGTTGTCTGCTCTCGCAGACTGCATGCATGGCGCGCGGCAGGCTCTGCACTTATATAGAGAGTTGGTGTAGAGCTCGCTCGGGACAGCGGCGGCGTTCTATCTTACATAACGCGGGATAGGACACATAGCTTTTCTTTGCCTATACTCCTGTGTATGAATCTATAGATGCGTTTATAGCTAATGCTCGCTGAATTACATCCTGCGCTAAAAATATCTAGAGAGAGCGCGCGCGCATTGGCGAGAAAAAAAGTGAAGAAACACCGCGGGAGCTGAGCTGCGCGCAGCGCAAAACGACTATGATGGGGAAAGGCCGGGCTCGGGTCCGATGCTATCGCTCGGGGCGCGTTCTCTCTCGCTCGGCTCTACGTAGATCGTTTTCCCGCGCGCGCGCGCGCGCTCAACATTGGTCAAGGCTCGCGCTCCTGATTTGCTCACGCTACGCGCGTCGCCATAGAGCTAATGCTCCTATTATACTTATATTATTCTCCTCTCCGTCTGCACAGTCCGCACTCGCGCTGCTACTTAGACTCCGTAATCCATACGACGTATTTAGTATTGCATTTTTTATCTCGGGACTCTCGCTGACGATCTACGCTTTTTCTTTTTCCTTTTCTACAGTACCAGGCCAGAGGACTGCGCGTTACCTTCTGAATTTTCATTTAGGCTCACTCTCAGGCTTTACGAGCGTTGAAAGCTGCGTCCTGCAGCGGCTAAGGTTCACATTTTCGAAGCGAGCAATGCAAAATCAATGTTTTATTATGGATGTTGCAGAAATGCGCGATCGAAAGGATTTGCGTATAAAAAAAAAAAAATGAAAAAATCGAAATGGCCGAGGATCCTTTTACGTACGTATAAATATACATGGTGTGTGTATACGTGTGCGTGCGTATCTGCGTATACTATGTATATTGTAGATGTGCGACTATAATAGTATGACGCAGCGCCGCGCTTTGCGCTGAATACATTGTCCGAATTGGAGCTTGATTTAAATTCTTAGGACTCTCGTAAAAAGGAAAGTTGCACGCGAAGCACACTTTGAATTACGCGCGTTCCTCGGCGCTTACGCGAAGTTTTCATTTTTCGACCGTTTTGCACGCATACCTCCGGGACCGCCGTTGCAACGTCATAATACTGCCGGGTACTGATTAGCGTTTAATGATCATCAATTCATTGCCAATTACGATTAGTCAAATCAAAGTTTAAGAACCCGAGAAAATATAGTCCAGTGCACTGGCCATGCCTACTCCCCTCCCCCCGCAATCAAGATACAACACGACTCGTTTCGTAATCGTTAGCAGCGCGCCAAGCACAATTTTAAACTTTTACTCTCGCGGTAATTACGACTTTAAAGTCCTGGCGAATATGCGCCGACGACAGAAAAAAAAGTCAAACATCGTCTGCATGATGGGAAAATGGAAAATCGGCCGACGCTGAAACGCATATGCAAACTGCCTCTAGCGTATAGGAGCCGTAATTACACATTGTAGCTCTGCGCGATAATCTCGGAAAATCTGTACTGCGAACCGATCGAGCGCTTCCTCTCAAGATTTTCGTGTGCAGCTAGAAAATTTCCCTTTCCTTCCAATATTCTGCAAGAGAATCCCCCGAACCGCGTCGGAGAAAAAGAAACTTCCTCGAACATTACTTCCGAAACTGCAGCCATAATGGGCAAAAGTGCAATGCGCGCGATCATCGAGCGTAAAAAAAAAACGCCGCCACGCTTTCACATCGCGCGATAGAGCGAATTAAGTAGCACCCTGCGATTCTTATATAGATCTGCAGGCTGATTTGGAAGGTGCTTTTATACTTTCGTTTGGCGAATACCGCGTGGATCCTGGAAAGAGTTTAAATATATGTAGCGAATTTTTAGTGCAGCGCGACGCAAGTCTCTTTCACCGAATGAGCGACAGGAGCGAAGACTCTCGCGATGTCTTTGTTGCGGTAAATTCATTCTTTTCTCTTCATCCCGTTGGCGCTCTATTCTGGAGGAAGGAGCTAGGTTCCTTTCCGGCCGTCACGTCTTCTTAGTCTTACACGAGATTCTCACTGTTTATTCTCACCACTTATCTACATGTACTTCACGATATCCTTATAGAGGAGCTTAAGGATCCGTTGAAAATTTAAATTTCGGACATTTATGAAAGCTAATTTTTTGCCTTGGGTAAAACCTACCTTTTTACGATTTACCATAGTTGCGATGCAAGTGGAAACCGACATTTCAAAAAGGTATGTGCTGCGCTGAATTATTCATGGAGCAAACTTTTCAAATTGAATCAAGATAACGGTATCTCGAAAAAGTTTCCGGCGTTAATGGAAACACGCAATTTTCGTTCAGCTTTGAACACGCGTTTATCTTAATTATACGCGCTAATTTTTCTATTTCAATGGCGAATACGACTTCTTCTTACTTTTATTGACTTTGCGTATTATTCTGCAGACTGAACTACGCTCCGGGATAAAATAAATAATTTAAATATTTAAGTAGCCTGCAGGCTTTTACGCAGATTTCATGTATAGCAACAATTTGTTTGCAGCTTTGGAGAAGAGAAGAGATATATCTGACGGTCAAAATTAAATTGTGACAAAGCGCGATGAGATGCTTACCTGCTATTATGCTGCGGCAATGTGCAGTAGGCGAAAAAGCAACTTTAAATAAATGCGACTCTGGTATATATACTTTGTTGAAGATTGCTCCGATTCGAAAACGACAGAGATGTAGGTGGCTAGGATGTCCCGGCTCGCTTCACAGTTAACTTTTTATTATTCGCATTGCCAAGAAACTGTATACAGATATACTTAACTTACGCGCGACGGTAGCCCCGTGAATAATGGAAGGCGAACTGGCGAAGCCACGCGCGACAGCAGAGCTGGCTGCAAGGGTGTCCCGCTAGATAATTAGGTACCAATATAAGCTAATAAAGGCCTCGGCTAATTTCATTCCGCGCTTACGCAAGCCCGTCATTGCCGTCCTCGCCAATGACGGGCCATTGTCCGCGGGAGGAGGGAAAAATCACTTGAACAACACAAGTCGTCGCAGGCATCACCGATGTCTAATCGCAATGAGTATTCCAGCCCCGAACTTTTGTAGAGACGCGCGCATGATACTTACAGCTTCGCTCTCGCGTAAATTACGAAAAAGTCGTCGCGCTGTTACAAAACTGACCCGCGAGATGGCCTTTGCGTATATACTGCAGAGACAGCTGGACTCTGGAGAGAAAATAAAAAGAAAAGTGAAAAGTAAAGTTAAAACTGCAGGGGACCAGATCAGCGGCACGGGCACGGGCACGGTAGCGGCGGTCGCGGCGCTTTTCTCACATCTTATGCTGCATTTGACACGGCGCGCGGCATTTAACCATTAATATAAAATCGATCGACGCGGTCAAGCGAAAATCTGGTCGTCGTCCAAAGTGCGCAATGCCCGCTTCGATCTGCAGTGATAGGAGAGGCGCGGGTAAGCGCGCGAAAAACGCTGCGGGAAAATAGTGAAATAATAGCAGTTGTTGGATCCTAGGCTGCACTTAGGCGAGCGCGAACGCTGGAAAAGTACTTATGAAGTGCGCAGGCAAAGACACGCAACTCACCCGTTAGAAAATAGAGCGACGCGCCCGTCACCTGGCGCCGGTCTTTGCCGCAGCCGCTGCTCATCAACGCAGATTTGAGTCAGCTTCCTCGGCTCTCTCGCTCGGCTGCAGTCTTCCTTGCGGCTGTGCAGCTGATAAGTACTCCTTCGGCCCCGTCCTCGGCTTTCTTCCGTTCCTCCGCACGAATACGTCGCTTTCGTACGCGTTAGCCCACTTTCTCCCGCACTTTCGTTCCAGCGCACACTCTTCCACTCTTCAGTCCAGCTCTTCCTCGGCTTGCAATTTCGGAAGAAACTGTATTTGAGGAAGAAAAGAAAGACTGCGACAACGATGTAGTAAAGTAAATATTGTCACGGGTCGACGGTCCGCGTGCTGCGCGCTGCGCGGCTCGAGTGAAGGCAGAATGGGCGAGCGCGGCAAGTGAGTGTACCGCCAGCTCTGCGCGGGCAGGTATTACAGAGGTAGAGAGACGAGACGCGTGTAGGTAAGTGGTAGCGCGGAGAGCGGCGGGCCCGGGCGCCACTCTGCCGCGGCCCCCACCGTGGAACCGCGCAGCTTTCCCACTGCGCAGCTCTTCTCGCGGCTGCGCTGCTCCAGCGGCCTCTCCTGCTCCTCGATACTTCGTACACATAGTTGCCCGCAAACATCTCCTCTTGTGCGTCCTAATCGGCAGCTGGCAGCTAATTGCTTATACCACCCTTTGGCAAATGTCGCGCCGCACTGCAGCAGACGCCAGACGACGCAAAGCCGCGAAAAATTTCGAAAAATCGAGATGATTGTTCAAACGCACTACTACCGTACTACTGTAAGCTCCAAACTTCCTCAATTCAGTCGATAATCGTCGTGTGCAGTGCAATGATCAGCACCGCACAGCTAGGCTTATGCATTTATGCTTTAAAATTCTTCAGAATATCTGTATCGTGCAGCTGCGGATCGCGACAAATGCTTTTCCCTCGATCAAGCTTTTCGCTAAACCGTCTGCGATTATTGCCAATTATGCAGAATATGATTTTCGACCTTTGTCAATCTACTGCAGGATAGTTATGAGCAATGAGATACTTTTTGCAACTTAAACTACATTGCCATTCTTTAATAAGCAAACATGTAGTCTTTTCAGTTGTTATATTGAAACGTTTATTCTGAAGTGCACTATATATACGCGTAATTATATATTAGGACTTTCAATTCGACTGCCGCGGTGCCTGCATTATATATATATATATATAATAGTGCGCGCGTTAATTGGCGTGAGAATTTGTCTATGCAGATCGTGTCGGTGATGCTAGTTGTAATGAGACGGTTAATAAATAATATTCAAAGCCTCGCATTGTCGTACGCATATCATTTTTACCCTTTCACCTAGATTTTCAAGCTACTAAGCTACGAAGCTATTAGCTATACAATGCCACCTTTTATACTTAGTTTTATATTTCAAAGACAATGAAAATCTCGAAAATTAGACTCTAAAATCTGACAAAAAAAGTTGCCAAAATATAAGCCAGAATTTTATTTGGCAGTAGAGATGACATACTTTCAAAATGTTTATTATTTTAAATTTTGCGCGCTGCATAATTCGAAGCTCCGCTTAAATTAACGTTCCAAAACCTTGCGATAAGTTATAGGTCAACATACATCAACCACACTGATCAGCGTAAAAAGAAAGGAAAAAAGAAACAGAAGTATACTTACCGAATTCTAAGCGAGAAACAAATGTAGCGCCTCGCTAAAAGAATATCTTTCCGATTCCACTGCCGGTTGTGTCCCAGCCCGGCGCAATCCTCTGCAGATCCTCTCCTCGCATTTTCTCGCCTTATAGCCGGCGAGCGTGCATATAGCCTGATCGCGGAAGCTCGTCGAGATAAATTGAAAATCCCATGAGCGGCTGACTAGAGAATTCGAGAAAAGAAGGAGAGCTACCGCGGAGTAGGCAATCCAACACCTTAGTGCCCCGCTTGGGCGAGAGAGAAAGACTTGGCGTGGCGCGTACGTCTATAACTATAAGTACTTATACGACTGCGTACACCAAGGTATGTCGCGTTTCGGAGGACTTTTGAGTAATCGAGCTCATAGAACAGGACGATCACGTTCGGCGTGTGCGTGTGCCCATAACATATAGAGTCGCTTTGTCAGACACAACTGGCTTGATTACGCAGGTGCAGTGCATCTCAGTAGGCGAATCGTCGAGACCAGTCTTTGGGTCTCGGCACGTTTTAGGAATAGTGTTTCGGAGAAAAACAAACAAATTCCCTTATGAGCTCGTTGCAGTCCTATATGAGTCATTCCACGGGATACTGGAAACTTCTGGGGGCCCCGACTACCGAAAAATTTTGGGTAGGGCACACTTACCAGACCTATTTTTTCTGATTTCTGGGACCCCTCCGAATAAGAAAACGTGCGAGCTGCATCATTATCGGTTGCCACCCGGGTTTCCGATCGAAAAAACGCAAAAATCTTTATACATTTTCTTTTGCTTTTTTACTGTCGAGAGTATTATTTGTGTACTGTGAATCCTATGGGACTTGGCGCTATACTTTATATATACAGAACGAAAGTGCAGCTCAAGAGCTTTAAATCGAGCCTAAAATTTTTAAAATCGGATGTTCCGGTCACGAGTTACGCACGCTTCAATACTGCTAACTCTTTATAGGGCTCTCGCAAAACTAATGGATTTTCACTTTTTTTTTTCAAATCCTCGAAACTTTTGATCCAGTGACTCGATTTTAAAGTTTAATAGCTTAAATTAAAGCTCTTTTCCTCAACTTTTCGATTTTTAGGTCCAAAATTGATTTTTCTTATCTATTGAGCTATATATATGCGTTCAGAAAAACAATCCGCTTTAGAAGCATATATATAGATCAACAGATAAAAAAATTTAAATTTAGACCTAAAAACCAAAAAGTAGAGGAAAAGAGCTTTAATTTGAGCTATCAAACGTCAAAATCGAAGCATTGGATCGACAGTAATAGGGATTTGAAGAAAGGGAAAAATGTCTGGTTTTTGGAAAAATCGAGCTATTTCGTGAAAGTCAAATCAAACCACTTTTTTCAAATGGTCATAAATTTTGATCGAGTAATTCGATTTTGACGTTTAATAGCTTAAATTAAAGGTATTTTCTTCAACTTTTTGAATTTTAAGTCAAAATTTAAATTTGATATATAGTGAGCTATATATATGCTTTCAAAGAACCAATCGGATTTAGAAGCATATATATAGCTCACTACAAAAAAATATTTGTATCAACAAAAAAGCTGAGGAAAACAGCTTTAATTTAAGCTATTAAACGTCAAAATCGAATCACTCGATCAAAATTTATGACCATTTGAAAAAAGTCGTTTGGTTTGACTTTCACGAAATAGCTCGATTTTTGCAAAAACCAGACATTTTTCCCTTTCTTCAAATCCCTGCAACTGTCGATCCAATGCTTCGATTTTAACGTTTAATAGCTCAAATTAAAGCTCTTTTTCTCTACTTTTTGGTTTTTAGGTCTAAATTTAAATTTTTTTATCTGTTGATCTATATATATGCTTCTAAAGCGGATTGTTTTTCTGAACGCATATATATAGCTCAATAGATAAGAAAAATCAATTTTGGACCTAAAAATAGTAAAGTTGAGGAAAAGAGCTTTAATTTAAGCTATTAAACTTTAAAATCGAGTCACTGGATCAAAAGTTTCGAGAATTTGAAAAAAAAAGTGAAAATTGATTAGTTTCGCGAGAGCCCTATAAAGAGTTAGTAGTATTGAAGCCTGTGTAACTCGTGACCGGAACATCCGATTTTAAAAATTTTGGGCTCGATTTAAAGCTCTTGAGCTGCACTTTCGTTCTGTATATATAAAGTATAGCGCCAAGTCCCATAGCATTCACAGTACACAAATAATACTCTCGACAGTAAAAAAGCAAAAGAAAATGTATAAACATTTTTGCGTTTTTTTGATCGGAAACCCGGGTGGCAACCGATAATGATGCAGCTCGCGCGGTTTCTTATTTGGAAGAGTCCCAGAAATCAGAAAAAATAGGTCTGGTAAGTGTGCCCTACCCAAAATTTTTCGGTAGTCGGGGCCCCCAGAAGTTTCCAGTATCCCGTGGAATGACTCATATACGCCAGTTGGAATTGAATTCTGCTAATAGGATTATGACGGTCTGTAACCGCGCAGTCTCAGCTGTAATACTAGACTCCTCCTAAAACACGTCTTTTGCACGCAGTGAAACGATACTTGCGCGTTTACACCGGATCTGGTCGTGAATTGTGAAAAATACTGCAAGAATGAATAATAGTACATTTCAATGCACAGATGTGGAAGATGATTATTTTCCTTACGCATATTTTATGTATTATGCCAGCAGGGGAGTCTAAAAATTATGTCAAACTTGCAATCTTCAAGTTGCTGTGGCATAAGCATTGATGAATCTATCTTGGAGCCACCCTATTATAGGTCCGTATGAAGTCATCTATACTTATATAGACTTAATCGCGATTGAGTGCGGTGACGTTCACGCGCGCGCGCGCGCGCGCTGCGGAAAACAGTCTATTTCGATTTTGGGGACACCTCTTTGTTTACATAAGTGTCTATACATCATCTGAGCTCCAGTGTGGTTCGGATTCCACTGCAGTATATTTCAATGTACATAAAACTGTAGGTCCCCATTGCTCTGCGCGAGTACTTGAAAATAGTAGACTCAATGGAAACTGAAATTAAGTACTCTCATATAAGGAGACTCGTATATGAGGACTTGAAAAGGCTGTAAAAATAAAAAAAAATACTATATAATTTAAAATGAGGGTCACCAATCGTTTTAATATTTCTAAATATTAACAAAATAACAATTGTATTTGATAATTGTAAGATTAACAATTGCAAGATGGATCTTAAATTTAAAACGACATATCTCTACAAACGAACTGTAAAATTAAAAGTTGTAATAGTACTACCCTGCTCGCTTGGCACGCCAACTCCCCAATTTCGTTTTGACTTTGATTTAGATTTTTTAAACAGGTTTAGAATTGTCATTTTGCTTTTTCGAAGACAAGACTTCGTAACTGTGAAAATTATCATTTCGAAATTTTTATGATTTTGTGGAGGAACAAATTTTTGGGATATAAACCCCGCATAGCCGTTATGAGCTCCAAGTTTTTTATTTTGGTAAGCTTTTTAATTCGAATGAAAAAAATGTTCTCTGTATATCTTTTTTGTATGAATTAAACATTCTGGAAAAATTCTCACGGGTGATGCAGAATAAATAGAGCAGTACAACAACTATAAAAAATTCATCAATCTAGACCAAGAGCAGCGCACTTCGCGCGCTCTAATTTTTCTCACAATTTGTTTATAATTTAATAACACTAGAAAATACGAGTTATTTGATGAAGTTATTTTAATCCTCTTTAAAAAAAGTGATGGCCTTTGTTGTGAAGCATTTAATACGGGATTCTGATTGGTTGCTAAGTAAACATGATTATGGTTACCATATTCATGGTTTAATTACTGATATATATTTATAAAACCAAAACATAACCCAAATCGCGCGCGAAGCGCGCCCTAAGTTCCTTGTGTAGAAAAAAAATTATTAAACAAAACCAAATTAAATAATTCATAAACAATTAATCGTCCATTCTGCTGTGCATAAACTTTTTAAAAAATGTAATAAAATTGATAAAAAAACTTAATATTGACAGACTGGAATCAAATATCTAGACTTCAGACTTTACAGATGAATTTACTAAAAGTCTTTTTCTCAATTTTTTACAAAAAGACCTGCGCTCTGCTTGCACGCAGATATCTTTTCTGCTATTATGTTAGGTTATGCATGAGCAAAGATCGAATCATATGGTCGAAGTGTACCCAACCCAACCCAACCCAACCCCCTGGTAGAAACGTTCAGTAACAATTGTAACTGCAGTTGGACAATAGGACTGCTTATTTTGTCACGCTCTTTTGCTCGTCGCTGACCAACGATTTCCCGTTGGCCAATGATTACTGTAAATCATCTAATAATGAATTCGAATTTTGAAATTATATTCTATGATATATTTTTATGAACGTATGCGCATGTCCACACTAAATAAAAAATTATGAATTTGAAGTTTATGATAAGATGTGATTTAACATTTTGTCTTTGTATTGAAGTCAGACTTATGCATTCTTGTGCAAATAATGTTGTGTAATTAAGATAAATCCGTATTATTGATCGACCTCCACAAATTGTCCATCGATCCTTTCCTTACAAAACTCCTTTTCAAACACCTTCGTCACCTAAAAGGCTAATTTCTACTGCGTATTATAAAGATATTACGAACCTTTCAACTTGAATTCTATAAATTTACCTACATCTTTATTTATTTATTTATTTATTTATTTATTTATTTATTTATTTATTTATTTATTTATCTATTTATTCATTAATAATAGACGAGCTCGAAATCCAATTATATATAAGTAAATTATCACAGTAACACTAACGCAGGTAACACTTATACGCGACAAAAATTCAATATTATAAATCCAAACTAAAAGTATATTTTATAATTAAATCAAAGTAATTCTATTAATTTAGCTCCTAAATAAATTAAAATTTTTAATAACTTTAACATTATCCGGAAGACTATTCCAAAGTCTACGCAGCTTGGCCATAGGTGAAAAATAGAAATAAATAATATAAAATGTTATAAATATATTGTAATATAAAATTTATAAAAAGCATACTGTATAGTAAACAATGTACGCATATGTTTGAATATGGACAAATAATCTATACCTCCAGAAATAGGAACCAAGCTTTAAGACATAAATCCATAATCTAAAACATGTAAACTCTCCTGATTGACATGGTGCAATGAATCACGTAAATTGAAAAAAAGAACTTTCGACTTCTTATTCGCGTTGATATGTGCACACAACTTGTACATTTTAATGCAGTACCCAGTCATAATAAATCAAAAAATAATCACCAAATCTAATAACACCATCCTCAATATCAATACACGCTGTATACATGTAGGTAGCTTGCGAAAATGCCTCAACTCATATTATATAGCAGCAGCCTGCACCTTCCCGCAGCAGAGTACCAAGTTGGTGAATCCATTTCGAGCCTATATAATCAGCATCGACTTCAGTGTACACCACGACTTCCGTTTATCCAATAGAAAGATGTATACCTATAAAAGATTCTGTACGACTCGATCCTCCTTTCTGTACTATTAGCAAATCGTTTGAAGAGAAAGAGAGAGAGAGAGAGAGAGAGAGAGAGAGAGAGAGAGAGAGAGAGAGAGAGAGAACGTGACGGCTCGTCATGCAGTATACACCGAACAGCAGGCAGTACATACAATGTATATAGGTATACGCCCTCGAGAAAAACTGATGAATGAAAGCCGCATTCGCGCTCTAACCAGGTTAACCCAATGCTTTTATCAGCAACGAATAACTGGCCTTATGTATACGCCACAGGATTTCCTTCAGCAGCTGCTAATGCATTGGCTGCTACGTGTTTCTGCAAAATACGAGCTTCAAATCACTGCGAGATTTTTCTCGCTTTTAAAATCTGGGACGATATTACAATATCACCGATGAACGCATAAAAGAAATGATGAATATTATATTAGGTATGCGTATGACCGAGTCGAAAGCTGATTCGGCTTTGGGAGATCTACATCGGAAATAAAGAATAGTTACTTGACGCGCAACGAAATTTCATTCATTGCAAGATTAAGATCTGAGGTAAAATGATGATTTCAAAACCTTTTCGTTTGACACGATTCTTAACGTATTTCATATTCGAATCGAACATAATGTTAAGTATACATTTAAAAGAAAAAACTGATATGTATTCGAATTGAAATAAACGTGAAAAGCACACTTGCAATGAATAAAATATAACGTACCGGACGAGAAACTTAAACTTTAGACGGTTTAGAAAAAAAGTAGAAGATGAGAGCTTTAATTTTAGCTATTAAACTTTGAAAACGGTCAGTTGGATCGGAAGGTACGAGGATTTGAAAAAAGGCAAATTTTGCTTTTTTCCATGAAATCACTGGATATTTGAAAATCCAGAGATTTTTCCCTTTCTTCAAATGCTATTAACTTTTGATCCAGTCATGCGTTTTCAACGTATAATAGCTTAAATTAAAGCTCTTTTCTTCTACTTTTGTGCTTTTTAGTCTAAAGCTTTTATTTATTTCGTAGTGTGCTATATATATGCTTTCAAAGAACGATCTTTTTGAAAAGCATATATATATATATATAGCTCATCATAAGGGAAAAGAAAAAACCCGCCCAGTAATTAAAAAGTACAAAAACAGACCTTTAATTCGACGTATTGAACGTTGCAAATGGATACTTGGATCAAAAGTTAGAAGGATTTTAAGAAAAAAAAGGTAAGAGCGGTCATTTTCGTAAAAGCTTGAATCCAAGTTCATTGTCTTCTAAAATGCAAAACTTTTGATCAGTGCATCCGATTTAGACAAATTTATATCCAAATGAAAGGTCGTTTCAAGTACTTCACTTTAATTGATTGGAAATTTGATTTAACGCACGGCCTGCTCTTAAACTTTGAGGAGAATGAAATAAACGCGAAAAAATTTCCACTTTTTGGCCGAAAAATTGCCACCTGGCCGTAGATTTCGTCACATACGAGAGCCGATGGTGCAACTGTTGAGAGCAGGAGAGAGACAACTGGTACTCACAATACACCTGAAACTCGCTTGCACAAACAGCAATAGAATCGCGGATCGCACCCTGGACGTCCTCTCGCACCGCACGGGTTGACCACAGGAGTCGTTCTCGACAGCACCGGGTATGGCAACACGAGCACAACACGCCCGAGCGTTGTCGCAAAATACTACCGTAGGAAGAAGC
This sequence comes from Philotrypesis tridentata, assembly GCA_018906965.1. Taxonomy (NCBI): domain Eukaryota; kingdom Metazoa; phylum Arthropoda; class Insecta; order Hymenoptera; family Pteromalidae; genus Philotrypesis; species Philotrypesis tridentata. The sequence continues at coordinate 138,376 of JACCIB010000123.1, forward strand.
ACTTTTACAAAGCCGTTAAGGGGATGTCGGAGCCAGCGTGACGGGTTATGACTCTGGCCGTTCTCATTATTTGTTGAGCACGTGCTTAATATCATCAATAATCGAATTGATAATTGTTCGTAATCGTACAAGCTACCTCGGAACACAAAGCTTTTCTCATTCAATATCTAAAAATTTTTAAATAATGAATTTATTGCACAAAAAAGTGACGGTCACGTTACTGATTCCTAAAATTCATATCGGGCAGCTGTTCCCATTATTCGCAAAAATTCTGAATATATACAGAAATCTGAGATGGAGTAAATATAAATAATTATAATAACTACCTCGTAATACTGCGCTTCAGTGCAATAAACAAGAGTATCTTCTTGCTATTTATGATCAAATACAATTTTTGAGGTTATGTAATATCTTATTTAATTTGCATGGCTCCGACCTCCCCTTAATAGCTGAAAGTGCAGTAATCACGCTAATTGCCGAAAATCAAGGCTATGTCCGCTCGCGTCGATAGCTATAGATCGAATCTAACGCTCTGCGCCGCGACCAATATCTCTCTCCGCCCACCACTCACCTTATAGCTGCGTCCAGCAGTCCATGAGCTGTCATTTGAACCTGCTTACAAAAATTAATAAATTTTCAAATCATTCAGTAAATGCATTTGCATGCAGATGTGACACGCACAACTCGTCACAATATATATAAATATACATATATTAAGACGGACATTTGAATGCGGCCCAATTTAGGGGTTAGGGTTATTTTTTTCGTGGACATTTGGATGCCGAGAAAACTGATATTTTACACACGATATACATCCAATTGTCCGCTTACATATATATATATATGCGTGATGATCTCTGTAAGATCGCCTGGCCGCAAATTCATCCCCGCCCCCCCCCCCTTCCCACCCCAAATATGATAAATTTCTTCTACTGACGGTTATACATCCTGAATTTGTTTCAGATTCTTTCCTCCATTAATTTTCGAACTACATCAGATGGTCAAATTTCGGATTTTAAGCAATTTTTTTTTTCATTTTTTGCAAATTTTCAAAAATTCATAGCTGCTCAGAAAGCATTTTTCGTCGAAAATGCATAGAACACTTGGCAAGGAAATTTTCTCTAGTTTCTACGACAGAAGTTTCAGTATACGTTTCAGAAGTTTTGTATGCAATTTAAACATTTAACTCCCATTAAGTCCCAAATTGTAAAAATTTAATTCTTACAATTAAGCTTGAATAATTTGATGAAAACAAAAACGATGTAGTGGTTTAAAATTTTAAAAAATTGATTTTTAATGAATAATTAACGAATTAAAATAAAATTTGGGTTTGTAGTCCTGAAGAGCAGCCGTAACGGCTCGAAACGTCGGCTATATCAATAAAAACATAAATTTGGCTCGAAGAGATGAATAATTTTCTCTCCTTCAAATTAAAATTTTGTTATTTTAAGCATTTTTTTATTTTTAGGGTCGAAAATATACACAATAATATATGATTAAAAAAAAATTTATGATTTTTTTGGACAAAATGGCGGTGGCTTTTGTAAACCAACGTGATGTTAAACTTCATGATTTTTTTCCGCAGAAATATGAACTGAGCGAAAAAATGTAGAATGAAAAATGCTTAAAATTGCTTAAAGAATAGGTATGAATTTTTTTCGAAAAGTTAACAGCAAATTTTGAATTTTTTCAATTTTCACAACTTTTCAAAAATTAAATAATGGCTCAACAATGTTTAAAAAAAATAGTGCCTTTTCCTTGAATAACTGAGTACTTTTTGTTCTATAAAATTTTTTTGTAAAATCCATTCTTCTCGAGAAAGAAATTATGATATTCAAAAAAACCATAAAATTTAATATAACGCTGTTTCATAAATTTTGTTACTCAAAAGTCATTGACAAAAAAGCTCGACCAATTTGAAAAGCTTAAATATTTTGTGCACTTTTATGCATATTTCGACACTAAAAAAAAAAATTCCTTTCCCCTCTAAAATCGGATTGAAAAAAAAACGCTAAAAAACGAATTTTTTATTTTGATTCGTTAATTATTAATAAGAAATCAATTTTTCAAATTTTTTTAACGATTGCATACTCGAAAATGGTAGGAATGACTATGCCCCCAATAGCTTTTTCGTTGTTTTCATCAAATTATTCAAGCTGAAATGTAAAAATGAAATTTTTGCGATTTGGAGCTTAATGGGTTAATTTTCGTCACGGCTTATAACGTGAAGGTATTAAATTTGATCGTTCGCCGACTCTTCTCCCCTTGTGGGCTAGATTTTTTGTTATTAACTGCCCAACATCCGTCCAACGTGTTAGAAAATCACTATTTACAATGATTTCTTCTTATTTTCCAAATTTTCCTGATCCGTTTTAGTATACATTGATCAATTTCGAATATAAGATTCTAAATTATGTAATCTAAATTGAAAACCCGTGGCAAACTCTATGTGGACGACAACAACGCATGGGTAGAGTTGATAACTGATGCTACGCAATTTATTATACAGTAATTAGTCTTTACGAAGGCAGGTGCGGCGAAAAAAATGAATTAATTTGCTGGATTTTCCCGTGTACATATGTCCTACGACTAAAATCAAAGCAGCAAAGTTCTTAATTACACACAAGCTTCTCGCTATAACTGGATTCCCAAGCGACGATGTCTCAGATCCACACGAGGAGATCATATAATAATAGGCCGTAAGAATTAAACTCTGAATTATTAGCAGGGTCGTCATAATACGTGTGTATGATATGTGGAGGTACGTATGTATATTGTATATGCCTCACACACGCGCGTGGTAAACAACTCAGCAAAGAAAGCTACAAATACCTTACAAGACTTTCTAACGCTCTCATGTTTCGTGCATAATGTAACCACATGTACATTGTACACTCATGTATGTGTATTGTAGGGTACGTAATATAATGTTCGCGTGGGTGCGCGCGCTCTTGTACTATTCGCGCGTACGTTTATCTGCAGGCAACGCGGGGCCGGGGACCCGACTATAACGGCTTGTTTGCTCGTGTGTGCAGTATATTGTATAAGTACGCACTGCTCTGTGACGAGGGCCATGAGGAAGAATTTGAGGTTCACGGATTTGTATATATGCGGTGCAAGAAAAGCTTGTATTCAAATGTGCCTTGCACTTTGTTTTTCCCTCTTTGCAAATTCTCTGAATGAACGACAGTGGACGATGAAAGGTGAGTTTATTGAAATTCGAAAACCATTCTTCGCAAATCCATTCTTCCTGATTTCATTACCTCATTTAGGCATAGCGCACATAATTAAAATCTATGCTATAATTAAAAATTATCGTCGATCCCTTTGACTGTTACAAAATTACGCTACCTAGCTGTGGGTAAATAATAAATACAATATCTGCACTGCAGCACCGTTTCAAGAATTTCATACTCCAAAATTGATCACTTATCCTTGATACAGAGCTTACTCGGCACTAATATGAAAGTACTTTCGCTTCAATCAATCGCTGAAATTAATGGTTCTCCATGTACACCGATATCGCGCGCGTTTAGCGGCGGAGCTATATTCAACGCAGATATAGTTGGACTTTAAGAGTTGGAATTTTCGACCTGTCCACATCATTATTTTCTTGGAAATATCAATTTTTCAGAGTACTTTTCAAGCTCCAAGTACAGGATAGATGAAAAATACAAACGACATGCAAGAGTGTACAAAGAGTACTTGGACGAAGATTAACAGATTGTGGTTACTAGAATGAGATGGGACCGACTGAGCATCCTTGAAGGAAGTTTGAATGGAAAGCTAATACAGAAAGAAGACTTAAGATTGTCGGGACGACAATCTAAAGAAAAAAGGGAGAGCAATGTTATGACCAGCGCGATTCGAGATGTTCGAATCGCGCATAGCAACCGCTGCAACTTCGCGGTTGTTATTGTTTTCGTTTATCAGTCTAGCGCAGACAGCTATTTGATTTGCATGTCTAAACTTAACTAATAAAGTCGTTCTTGTCTATCTTTTCTATATATAAGAGTGTCAATAATTATTATCCCAACTCGATCATAACAATATATATATATATATATACACACACACACACACACACACACACACACACAAACGCGCATGAGCGCACAATTAACGCTCGCTTGATATCGACGGAGAAAGTGCGCGCAATTGCAGGTCTTGGCCCGTCCGTCCTCGTGACGGAAAATCCAGTGCGTCGACCTTTCGGAATCCTGACTCGGACGATTTTAATGAATCGTTTCGTCGGTATAAGTACTTGATCGTTAAAAGATTCCGCCGTCAACACTTTGAAGTGAAGCCGCTCTATAGTACTTCTCTTTCTTGCTGCGCATGTATAGGAAATATGTGTAGGAGAGAGTAATTGCCCAAACGTTTTACCATTATACAACCATTTTCAGCCAATTTTTTCGACGATACAATGAAGATGCAAATGTGGATTCTGTTTCGTCAAGTGACGTCATATTAAGTGTGAGAATGAAAAGTGGCACAAGTCGAAATCATCAACAGTTAAAAGGTACAGTTTACGATCTTTCGACAAATTTTATCCTGTGTGTGATGAACTTCTATAGTCGGCGGTTCGACTTTAATTATTTTTTTTATTTTAATTTCGATCTTGTAAGATTTCTTTCACAGATACATTATATCCAAGGAAAATTTAACCTATTAGTCCATATCAGTTAGTGCACGTCAGAAGCGCATACTTAGCTATATAGGGCGTTAGCCATAAAGGGCAATCCATTCCTAATTTTTTCAAAATTAATACTATACTACCTACTGTGAAACTTTAGTTTTTCAAGAGAAATGTCGTGGTTCATCTTTTGACATGTATATCGCGTTAAATTAGAGCCATTTTATTTTAGCTGAAAATAAAAAGCTTTCTATCTTTGAGAAAGCAAGATGAAGAAAATAGTTCTCTAATAACTTATATAGTATTACCATAGGAAGAAATAAAATGTGGGAGGATAACCCTGGCATCCAACAGCAAAAATATATGAACAAAAGATTTCTTTTCAGAAAAATCGGCGACGGTTTGTCCTTGGTGAGGAGCTCTTCAAGCATTTATTACAAAAATATATATAAAGATTGTATCCCAATACGTAAATCACCAATATACCAGTTGTTTTTTTACAATAGAATAAAACAATGGTCATAGCATAGTTATTATTAAACTATCTTAAAATAAAAGACAAGTACGTCTCTAGTCATATGTTTAGCCAGTCTATGAATATTCCTAACACATATAATACCAGATAATACGTATATCGCGAGTGAACACGAGTATCAGCGGAGACAACCGAGAACTCACTTATTCAGCGATACATTGATATCTTCTTGTTCATTGGTATTATTACTGTTCACATTAATAAATAAAATTTCAGAAATTAATCTTAATTTTCTTCCCTATTTTCTTCCCTATCTAAAATTATAAAATTTTCGAAATTAAAACTATGAGACTAATTATTATCATGTGAAGGGATAGGTAACAATTTGTCGAACAGAGTTTTTCCGTGTTCACCTATCCTTTTTTTTCAAGTTTCTTTTCGTTTGGCCGTCATGAACAGCATTACAACCATTACACTGAATTTCGTACACAACATTTGCCTCATTCCATTTATTAAGCTTATCTTATTTGTTTTCTTCCTGTAAGTATCATGTAATTAGGGGATGGTCCAGGGGTCTCTGCAAGATGTCATCTCGAAATGTGGTCCAGATGATCGAGATGCTGCGAGATGTTTTCGGCAAAAACAAAATACTCCGAAATATTTTTTTCTTCGTATATATATTTTATAGTTATATATCATTATCATGGGTCATGTTGAACATCGCATATATTTAAATACGCGAGCGAAGCGAGCGTTTGCTTTCAAAATTGTTTCGTGTATATGTCGAATTTCACAAAATAAATGCACTTTTCTTTGGTCTGGAATTCAAACAAAAATGTTTTAAGCTAGAGCTTTCGGACTGATGGGACTTTTTTCTGTAAGCCAAAAGATAATAAAAATGTTGAGGAACATGGGAAATAGAAAAAATCTCAAGATGGGGTCCAGATGATCGAGATGCTGCAAGATATTTTCGACAAAAATAACATATTTCGACAAAAATAAAAAACAAAAATTGGAAACAGAGATTTATAAAAAGTGTAGACAGAAAGGGGGTTTGTTTACACGACATTTCAACAAATATTATTCATAAAATACTAAAATATATTAAAAAGTTTATACATTAAAAGTTTTTTTAAAGTCATATTGCAAATAACATGACTTTTGAATACGCGAGCGAAACGAGCATTTACTTGCTAGTGTATATAAGACTTATTATCATTATTATTATTATTATTATTATTTTCGAATTACTAGAGCTGTGACATTCAGTACGGTGATATATACACAACTGTCAATAAATTTTGTTGTTGTATTATTTAATTATGAAGATGGTATGTTAAAATATTTGTATTAATAATTTCGATCCTATTACGCGTTCACTTAAATAAAGAAATTTAAAAAAAAATGGTTTTTACACGTATATATAATTCCGATTACAAATGGCTTAACTAATATAATTACAACCATTTTTATATTCATGCCAATAAATTTTGTCTCGCATTCTTTCTGACAAGTTAATTTTTTTCTTACATATTTGCGATGACGATGTCGCGTTGAATTTTCAAGCGAGTGAAATATTTACCGCGCAGGAAAATATTTCCACATCGCGAATAGCCGGATATGGAGGAAAACACCTTATATTGTATTACGAAATGACGGCTAAAAGTATGTTATACCGCGGATAGAGAGCGCCATATAAAAGTGAAATTGAATTACGAGGATCGAAAGCAGCCGCTGCGCTCGGCTCGCATACATATATAAATACACACACACACACACACTGCATACAGACTGTAAAGAATAGATTCACGAGTGCACTCTGTATTTTTTTCTCGCATCCATTTTTATCCAGACCTCCACCGGCGAGAAAGTTTATTTCTTGGTTGCCGCGGGATAACTCATCGCGCAAAAAGCAAGAAATAAAAATCTATCGCCGGCGCCGGTGAAATTTTTATATAGCAACAGCCAGAACGAGACTTTCGGCAAACGCGCTTCAACTCTGCTTGATTTCGAATTTCTTGAATGACTATTTTAGGTCGAGAGAAATGTATACTCCGGTCAACGAGCACTGCAGAGTAAAGACACGCTGGAAAAGTTAGCGAATTATGCATTGCGAGCGTTGCGCAACGCATCGTGCGTGTTACGTGCCTAGACGCTTGTACGGTTCGTTAGAATTGTTTCGTGGTTGTAAAAATAAATAGCACACATGTCAACGACGAAAAACAGAATATCCAAATCGCTCGCGACTGACAAGCCGATCGCGAGCGACTACACGCGGCCACGTTCCGAGTGTGATCGAGAAGAAAGTTCGTCCTAGCTAGTCCTAGAGAAAAGAGCGCGCGTACGCTCCAGAAATAGTTAGAGCTCGGCAATAAAGGCGACGCGCAAATTATTTCGTATATTCGCTAATAGAGCTCGCGAGGTGCGCGCGAGCGCAGAGCGGCTATTAGTTAGCCGCCTGTCGTCGCGTCGAGAAGCTCAGAGCGCCGCAGCTTGGAAAATTTATGGATATACCTCTCGAACCCTTTGCCGCACGCCAGCGCAATTACCGAGCGATTAAAGACCAGCAGCGCCAAATCCCGCGATCATTTCGAGTGAAAGTTGCACCGGCGCGATGATAAATTTTCCGCTCGGATATCGATAGAGCCGTAAATAGAGAGCCGTGCGTGCGCATATATTCATAATAAATATGCAATGTGACTTCGATCTCCAACCGATGATTCATTGCTCGTTATTTCTTCAAACTCTGATGGGGATGTAATGTGGGTTATTCTAGAGCGAGCTATACTTATTTTTTTCAGATTCTTTTTTTTATGTGCGATTTGTCAGACAACGCATTCTGTACTATCGACGCGGATATAAAGCCTATGAATTTTTTTGTAAATTTTTCAATTCTTCCCCGCAAATATTCTACTAAACAATGAAGTAATTCTATGTGAATGAAAAAATATTGTTGATAAACAAATAAAACGTCTAGATTAGAGCTAAATGATCGAATCGTCAAAATATATATATACTAAAATAGTATTTATTTTACGAGTACCAAGTACCAATCCTAAGGATGCTTTGAGCTCTGGTGAAATATAGAACTTGGCTTACCTTGTCTTCTATATATATAATTGTTCATAATGTCTGCAGAAATGGCATTCTTATACGCCGCAGCAATCGATGTGTCCAAGAAAGCTTCTCTCCAAAAATAGTTGAGAGAGAGAGCGAGAGAGAGAGAGGGAGAGAGAGAGAGAGATCTAGAAAATCGATATGAGACTCGGGCTCAACTCTTGGACAAAAAACGGTACATTTTGAAAAATATATTGGTACTTAAGTACTCCCACACGAAGTCTTCCAAGCTCATCTTCTCAGCTCATTGAAGTGATCGTGTGGACCGAGACGGATCTTGAACCTGCAGCAAAGAGCTGAGTAGGAAAGTGGAAGAGTCCATCGCGAATTCAGCACGCGTCAGTCACTATAAGATCTAGTCGTCGATGTTACCTGTTAGGTTAGCTGGGACTGATCTCTCGATCAGTCGAACCAAAGCTGTCCACTATAGATGGGCTGTTACAGCTGTAATTGGCGAAAGTGGAAGGTATCGATATCGAAATCAACCTTACGAAAACATAATGCACAACGCAAATAGTTGTTTATATGTTACAGGTTTGATGTTTCATTTTCAAAAATCGGACTATGCTACGAGTATTCACTGCCGTGAAATGTAGGCCGTAATTAATTCAACGAGGCGCGACACAATTTAAAGTTATACTATAACTGTAACGCCCGAAATGAAATTAGCAACGCTGCATACACTATATCTGTAGCCTGTAGCCCAGATTTAGTTAAGATTGATTCGTGCTCTTGCATTTGCCTGCCTGCATATATTATTATTCTTTATAATAACAATAATCCGCCGAATCGAGCGCATTCCGCATTAATTTAGCATTATACAATTAATTTTGCAGCTTAGTGTATAGAGTATGAGCAAGCCTTATTCCATCATTTCCAGATTAAACAATTCCTACTCCAACCCAAGCAATCGGTATGATTACAAATCCCAAAGACGAATCCAGTAATTTGGGGCCTGCGAGTTTCAGAATTAACCTCGAACTATAAATTTTACGATACCAACAACAGAGACTATCACACGCTGCACAGCCAATAACGTACAGCCGCAGCGAAATTAAATTCTGATCTCTCGAGTGAAGGAAAAAAAAAGAAAGTAAAAAATCAACACTGTATTACAGATGAAAAGCCATTAAGCAAGTCGGTGGTAGTCGCCAGTCGGTAGTGGTCCGTCAAATGAGCGGCACAATCGTTAGTGAAACATTTAAGTAATCTCGCCAATGAAAGCTTAGCTTGCAAAAACACAGCTTGATAAGTATACCCAGAGAGCTACACATAATACATCAAATTTACATATAATAACTGTACAAATCGCGTAACCAACGCTCCTCTGATCCATAGAATAAGTCCAAAAGACAAATTCATTGCACTTGCACGTCGGAACTCTTTTACCGCATACAACTGCTACACATCTGTATTGCGCAACCTGCATAGTGCATACATACCTGCACACGATCATCCTTTTACGTCCTAACCGCTATCGCATCATCGTCAGCTGCTCGCGCCTTTTAACGAGGGAAATTTTTCTCTGCACGAGGCAAATCGCAGCTTTCTATTCTAATTGTTTCAGGCTCGAGGACATCGTGTCGTTGCTAATTTTCGTCTACTTCCATTTCAATTTCTCTCCTCTGCCCATCTCAGGCAAGCCTTATGCATCGCAAGGAAAACCGAGGGGTTATTCACACAAAAAAAAGTGCTCGAGTGATTGCACTTTTTCTGTAATTTCATCCCGATTTCCAAATGATTTCATAGCCAAATTTTGTAGTGATTTCCAGCGATTTCCATTGATTTCATTAATTACGATTAAATCGATTTCATAAATATTCTAGATATCATTTATAAATTCTTACTAATTTCCATATGAAATAAGCATATAAAAATAAAGAACAATATTGAGTAAATGTTAGAAGTATTTCTTTATTTCTTGAAATACACTACTTTCTAAAACTAGATTTTCATTTTGTACAGTTGGTGATGGAACTGTTAAAATATACTGCTCTATGTTTATGTAACCATGAACATCCATGGGAACGCTAGTTAAAATATTAGTGTCTTTTAAAGTGTACCATTGGCATAATACGCCAATAGGTTTTACATTTGCCTGAATCTTAGCGTAGTCGCTTGAGTACTCAGTACTTTTCCAGTTTTTGCCAGAGCTATATGCGAAATGAAGAATGAGTCCTAAGTAACATTTAGATTTACTGTCTAGACGCTTAAATCGACTGATTTCACCAGTGAATAACCCCTCGAGGAAAACCCTACATTGCAGCCTTTTAAATGTGACTTTTGCACTTGAATTGCACTTGATTCGATGAGAATTTCGTTTGTGCTGCACATTGCGCTATCGTGGAGGAAAAAGATTTATGTTAAAGTACATTACATAACACTGGCTTATTCGAAAATTTTCTCAATCTATTATATAATACTCGAGAGTGCGATTCGCGAAAGAAACTTGATATATAACGTTAATTCAATCCCCAACTCGAGTATATATATTTTCTCTAATCAAACATGTATAATCCATTCTCCTAAAAAAATGCACTTTTCGGAGGTGCCGAAATCGAAAATTTTTGTTTTAAAGCTAGAGGTTTCGGACCAATCCGACTTTCTTCTATAAGTCGAAAGAGTAAAAAATGCAGAAGAACATGGGAAATATGGAACATGAGAATTTAACTTCGGGAGGTATGTGGAGAATAAAAGAAAATCGGCATTCGGATATACATTTATTCATTTTTTTTTAACGTACATAACTTTTGATCAGAGCATCGAATCTGGGAATATACATATATTATAGATATCTTTTTTTTTAATCGAAGCTCTATTGTTTTATTTGTGCGTTGGGAACATTGGTAGTTATTATTATTCCAGTTATTCTCTCTCGAGAATTCGTGTAAAGGAACAAAATTAATCACATGAAATACTGATAAAATCGGTGTACACTTAAAGTGTCTATAGAAAAGCATTGGTCTTTTCAGTACCAAATACAAAACTATACTGACTGCAGACGTCGCGTCTCCAGCACGTCGAATAGAAAAAAATACTTATTTCTGTAACGCATGTGCATGTGCATATCCACCACATGAAACAACTTTCCCCAAAAGTTGTAAACTTTTTTTTTTTTGAGGCACACCTACTAGGCCTACTTTTTTTCGTTCCTTAGGTCATTCTGGACGAGAAAAAATTCGCGTCACGGCCAATCCAAGGCTTTTTTCCGGAGTTAAAACGACTCAAAAAACAGGAAATATAATCAAAAAACAAGAACTCATAGATTTTTTTTGCATTTCATTACAACAAAAATGTCTTGAAATTCATCAAAGAATGCTCTAAAATTTTTTCAGTTTTTTCCAAAACATTTTTCGAAATCTCGATTTTTTTGGATTTTCGAAAAATCAAAAATTGTATTGGATCAGTCTGAAAACAATTTCAGAACATTCTTTGATGAATTTAATGATATTCTTGTTGCAATGAAATTTTTATAAAAGTCCATAGTTTTCGAGAAAAGAATCGATGAATTCATTTTTGTTGATTATTTCTCGTTTTTTCGAGTTCTTTTTGCTCCGGTAAAAAAGTATACCCTATAATCGACATGCACGAGAGTGCTTTCTCTTTCAGAATGTCCTAAGTAATGAGAAACAATAGGCCTGGTAGGTGTGCCTTCGAAAAAAAATTTTGCTATTATTGCTTCCAAAAATTGGTGGACATGCACACACACACACATATTACATATAAGCATGTAAATAAAGGGTCCCGTTCGGGACTTTCGCCGCGCTTAGACTTCGAGTCCGAGTCGTAATGTTTCGGCTTAGCGCGACCGTCTCTGCTTTCCTTCGGGAAAACACTTTCGCTCGCGCCCCTTCGCATCGCAGTTGATGTTTATATAAAAAATATCATTTACGCGTTTCTTCCTCTCACATTTGCCCAGGTCGTTACGCGATTGCTTTGCGCATCGACTATGGGAGGTAGCGGCAATCACAGATTTGTAGACTGTGACCCGTGAGCCATTCACTACGTTGTCTATAGAACCATAGTGGCGAGACATTTACCCTGAGAGTTTATGCGGGGTGTCGGGAACACCAGTATAAAATGGCTCAGAAATATGGTTATACTAGTAGCTTTCCCCATTATGCAGATCTCCAGTTTTGACTATATCTTTGAACTTACAGAAGAAAGTCTAATTGCGCACGAAAGTGTGCGCTTTTTTGCATTAAAGAAAGTTATTAGTTGTTGCTAATGCACGCTATTCGAGGTAGACATATCCGTCATTTCACACGGTGCGTACAATGCGTGATAATTGAGCTGAAAAAAAGCAAACACATTGTCTGGACGACGGCATTCTGAATTCATGCAAATAAATTTATACAATTTAAAATCATTAAAAGTGTGAGATCAACTCTTTGAGAGAGTCGCGTATTTCCTCTGCACTCATTAATCTCTTGTCTGCAAAAAGATAGTATAATTTTCTTAGTATAAAATTAATTGAAATGATCGGAAATGGTAAATAATAAATTCGGCCAACTTATTCGAGGAGCTGCTCATAGGATATCCGTTATTTTATCATTCATAGAAGAAAAACTATCAAAATAAGCATCTACCAGGCTCATAAACTTGGATCAAGAGACATATCTAAAATATACGTGAAATTTGCAATGAATTATACAAGTTGGTGCAATACGCTCGGGACGATCGAATGGGTAGGAGAGAATACTTAGACGTCGCACATGCAAATTCAAACGAAATTAGTAATCCCGCACAAGCGAGATGCGACAATAGCAAATTCATTATCCTAATTAATTAAATTCTTTTCTGAACAGTACTGTATTGTACCGCGACAAAAGTTAGCCAAAAGAACGGAAATTTCGTTCCGATGCGGATTATAGAGAGTGCACAGATGTGCCTTAACTTAATATAATTAATTGTAAAGTCCGTGTAGAAATCTCCCTGACTTGTACATACCTATTTGGAGCTAGATTCCAATCAGCTGTACTAGCGATTTTCCTACCTGCAAAAAACTAGCCAGAAACCAAACTGGATCTAGCCTGCTTTACTTGACATAGCCTCAAAATTTATGGCCATTCGTAAAACGTAAGGTTTCCTGGTCTGAAACGGAGTAGGAGTGCTAATCGTTTGACATAACCTCAAAGTTCATGGTCATTCGTAAAACGTAAGGTTTCCTGGTCCGAAACGGAGTAGGAGTACTAATCATGTTCTATGTAGGGAAAACTAGCTAGAATCCAATCTGGATCTAATCTGTTTTACATAAGCAGAAACAACATAACCTTAAAGTTATGATCATTCGTACAATGCAAGATTTCCTGGTAGTCCAGCAGCCAACAATGTTATTCGTAACAATTTTTGCTATTCGGCTACACCAAAGTTTTTTGTACGTATTTTGAGCTGCTGAACACGAAAAACTTTGGTGTTTTTGCCGCAAGTGGTGCCATTAATTGTAATACATTGTTAATTATAAAATTTTAACCCGGGAACCAGTTTTTTAGGTTAATTGGACAATTTTGAACACAAAATAATCACATGCATTTTTTCTCAAAATGCATATTTTTCAATCGGAGTAGGAGTTCTACTCATGCTCCACGCAGGGAAAACTAACCAGAATCAAATCTGGATCCAGTCTACTTTACTTGAGAAACCATAACATAACCTATGTACAAATACTATGAATCAGATTTTAACGTCGTCAGTGGCGCAGCGGTTAAAGACTTTGCTTCACATCTAGCGGATCCGGGTTCGATTCTGCATTTTAAAAAAACTAAATGGTCAAGTTTTCAAAAATATCTCGCGAATCGCCATACCTCTGCCGTTCCCGCGAACAAAAATCTTTCAAACAACGAAATTGACTTTTGCCTACTTAATCTCAACAATACTATTATAAACAGTATTGAAAAGATCGTCCCAAAATTTAAACCTATCAATAATACGCTCCTATACGTTAATCGGAAAATTACCGCTCTTCACAAGGATAAGTCTTTTCTTATAACTACACTCAATAGACTATATAAACATAGGAGATATAATCCTTATTCCGAATACCACATACACCATATAAAATCGCTCGAGAAAAATGCGAACGAAAATCAGTTACGTCAAGTTACGGCTACTGATTTTCGATCGCATTTTTCTCCCCAATACCTGAACATTTTGATTCCAAACCGTGTATGCCGATAGGTAATACCGAGACGAAGGGCAAGTATCTCTTGAATTTGCGTAATTCCTTATATTTATTCGATTTCAGTACTTCTTGATCGTACCGTCAGTGACGGGTCATTAGTGGCTATCCGATCCCCTCAACACTATTATCAAAGCAGAATACAAGATAGCCTATAATAAATATTGGGAGTGCCAGCACCACGTAATCGATCACCGCAACCCGGATAAATTCTTTCCGAAAATTAACCGTTTTTTCCGACCCAAATCACTACCCAAAATTGATCGACTCGAAGTAGCCAAAAACAGCGATTCAATACTCCAGAGAGCCCAATGCCACACCGACGCTCTCCCCACCTTCAATAATAATTTCTTAATAGAAAACCCGCACGATATCCTCAACGTAATTGGTTCATATTACGAAACCATTAATGCACCGCGCTACACTAACGAAAATAAATTACTCAAAACTCGAATCGACCGCTTCATGGCCCCCATTATCAAAACCTTTAACGAAAACTCCCAAAATAATGTCACTATTACCACATTTTCAGATTCCAATCCAGCCTCCAACCCTAAACAGCCCGTAAAAAACACGATTTTATTCTCCGACCCTCGCCGCACCCGCTTCATTTTCAATAAACTACCGAACAAAACCTCCTCCGGTCTTGACAACATTCCCCCAATATTTCTCAAACATTTACCGCCTGCCATTATTACCGATTTTACCATCATCTTCAATAACTGCATCAATAATAAATATTACCCGGACGCCTGGAAAACGGCTAAAATTCTCCCCATATTGAGAAAAGGCAAATGCCCGACCGACACAGCTAGTTACCGCCCAATCAGCCTCACCCCCGCAATCAGTAAAGTGTTCGAAATTATTATTATTAACTCATCGCTCAAAATCCAGACCTACAAAAACCATATTATTCCCGATAACCAATTCGGTTTCTGTCACAGTCTCTCCACTACACACGCGTTACATAAAGTCACTCACGAGTCACGACATTAACTCTCACCTCCACGAAAACCGCGTCGTCGGAGCGTGGCTTATCGACCTGGAAAAAGCTTTCGATTAAGTTTGGATTACCGGCCTCCTATGCACTCTTATACAACTTAAGTTCCCTAAGGATCTAGTGGAGCTCGTATAGTGCATGACCTGCGCGAGAAAATTCGTAACTTATAATGGTGAATTAATATCCGCGCTAGTATTCTCAATAGAAGAAGGCCTGATGCAAGGCACGGTCAATTCCCCCGAACTTTTCAATGTTTATACCCCCTAACCTCTTCGAGCTCAACTCCAAAACCAATAACACCCACTCGGCAGCCTTCGCCGACGACTTTATTATCCTTGCTGCCGTCCCCGATCCCACCATCGTTCAAGAAAAATTAGAAAACCTACTCAGTAAACTTAATCACCATTATCGTACATGGAATTTGCGCATAAATCCGCAAAAGTGCGAAACTATCCTGTTTCACAAGCCACTTGAATTTATCTCTCCTTAAATCCGTACCGACATAAAAAAATTCCAAATTTCAATCCATAATACCAAAAACATTACTCCCATCGAACACAAAAAAACAGTGAAATACCTCGGGGTTCACCTTGACTACCTGTTTAGATTCAACCTTCATATCAATAAACAGCTTACAAAAGCTAAAAGCGCCTTTAAAGCGCATCGCCCACTCTTCTACAATAAAGCCCTATCGCATAGGGCCAAAGTGATCTGTTACCAACTCCTAATCCGCCCCATACTTACATATGCGGCTATACAACAAAGCCGACATTCCTCGTATCGATAGTTTTATTATTAAGCTGATGACAGGCGATTACTTTGCATCAATTAAATTTATAAACAATACCTACCTCCATTTTTATTGTATGTACCGGCTATTTAGTCCCACAAGTGTTTATGTTTTTCGATAGCACTGGTTTTATCACGTCATGCACTAACACCCCCATTATCTACCACACTTCTAGATACAGCGCAAATAAAAAAATCAACGTAACAGCTCCTCCAACAAGCGCGGTCATGAAGTACTCTACAACCATGCCCGACAGAGATCGCATTATCTCTCCTATAAATTGTTAATTGTAAAAGATATTGGTGGCTGGCTGCCGACAATGAACAGAGAGCCGATATTAGACGCCGCGGGTTCAGGTTAAACGTATAAACAATAAACAATAATCAATTAAGCGAATGAATTTACCGATTCTAGCCACCACTATCTCAAATATCACCATTATACAATTGTTACTCAAGCGTATTAGCCGCACAATCCGACAAACGGACTTATATTATTTTAATAGCTCCCTCTAACCCTTCCCCGCCCTCACCCCCCCCCCTCAATCTTCATAGTGTCCTAACAGTTTTTTTAAATTTTTTTTACTGTTACATAAACTAGGGCCTGGCACCGGACTGATTCGTCCCCGCTAACTAGCAATTGCTCATATTTTTTTATAAAAAAAAAAAGTGCTGCAGTGGTGTGTACCGACAGAGAGTGTGTGGCACGCACACACGGCAGATGTGAATAACATATATACATGCTGAATATATAGCGTTCATATGCGTGAAAGTTGCTTCGCGGGATGAAGTAGTTCCGAGATCAATATATCCACCATATCTACCAATACAAAAATCAGTTGATTTGTGCACTGGAAATGGAAGAGTGAGGCACGGATGTAAGAAAATAATTATGAAAGAATATAGCGTCGCTTCCAACGAAGACTAATCACTGTTCAGAAAGGTCAATTTTCAATGTTTAGAGTGTTATAAGAAATTGAAGCTACTGCAACGTATGGTAAATTTTGCATGTGGATGAAAGTACAAATTTATCTAAGTTTAGATAAGTTTATATTATTCGCGGACGTTCAATGGTTAGAGTATTACAATAAATTGAAGCTACTGCAACGTATGGTAAATTTTGCATGTCGATGAAAGTACAAATTTATCTAAGTTTCGATAAGTTTATATTATTCACAGACATTAATGTAGCATTGAATTTAGGCGTATATTGAAGTTGCTAATCTTTATTGGAAGCGACGACATGGTTTTACAATATTTTTTACGCATTAAATAAAGCCGCGTTTATTTACGCATAACGTTATATTCAAAAGCGAGCTTTGCGAACGACGCCATGCACATGATTAACTTTGCTCTAACATTTGCACCAATTACTCACCGATACCAAACTGATTGTTAATGCATCGTTTGGATCCGTGAAAAGCGCGATAAATTCACTGTGCCCCACACCCCAACAAAAACACATAAACAGAAAGAAAAGCAGCGAGCACCTTACAGCTTCTTAGTTATGATGTGTATCTATCTATATATATCTGTAAATATAGTTAATAGTTAATATATAGATAATATAAGTACACTCGCAAAGTATACATATATATTATACATAATATATAGAGGCAAAGGGAGTGGACACACACACACGTACACACACACACACATACGCATACCCGCACGCTTGCACACACATACACACTCATAGGGAAAGCCCGAAACGCTGTATAAGCTGCAACACGTAGTACACTGCGTTAAGGGCCTGAGAGTGGGGGGCGAGAAGCTCCCCACCTACGCACACAGTATACAAGAAGCTATGATCTCGCTGTAAGTCAGCTACGTAGAGACTATCGGTAGTGGGGGACTGCGCGCCCCTCAAACTCTGCCCAAATTCTGTGACACCTTCCCCTCCTCTGCTTTCCAAATTTTCACGCGAACCCCCCATACCAACTCAAGCGCTAGAACGTCCGTAAAGATGTTATTCACATCAAAAGATGGGACCGATCTCAACTAAGTGATCTATGTTCGTGTGGTTCTTTACCAAGAACCTTGTTCATTTATTTATAAATTTTATTATATTGTTCAGGTTTTGACGTGCGTAGTTTGCACCTGACTACGTCTCCTTTATGTACATATACCGATCTTTTCTAAGCAAATAAACGACTTTTAAAAAAAAAAGAAAAAGCCTCGATTCTGCATCGGGGCAGAATTTTTTCTTCAATTAATTATTAGTATCATAGCAATTCTATAATCGAAAAATTATACTTAAATAAATTAAAAATAAATATTAAAAAAAAAGAAGTACAAGAAATAGAAAAATAATTAGAAGATGTGGATATCTAATAATTGAAATAAAAAATAATAAATATATGAATATTAAAAAAGACAAAGTTGTAAAATTTTTTATATTTTTTTAATATAGTTTCTTTGTTAGATTGTGTTGCAGCCGAATATTTTTTCATAATAGCGTCTATTTAAGTTATAAATGGCTAACATTATTAAAAATGTGTATTATACAAGGAATGCAAGATCAGTTAGTATTTCCAGTTGGTTATACTGACTAGAATCGAATGATCGTTACTGACTGGGATCCAATGACAAAAGTATACACATCTTCTGCGGATCGAATCAGTTTTCATAGTTAGAATCCAACCAGACTTAGGGAACACTGGTCAGATTCCCTACTGTATTCCTACTTGAATTTCTACACGGGGCGCGCGTGCTTTGTTTCGAATTTTTCGTTGTACTCCAAAGAAAGTCCGATTGTTTCAATCAATTGCATCTACTGTTGAGTACTGAGTATCGGCTCATTTCATTAGGTATATAATACGAATGCAACGGTAGTATTAAATTTGTAAATAGTTTCTTTCGCGACGCGCAAGCTAAACAAATTACTCGAGTTAAGTGGTTCTGCGGGAACTTTGCAGATAAGTGGTTATGCGGTCACTCGCTTTCACGGCTCGTAACTGATGAAATGTGCAATTTAAAAAATTCGGGTGGGGCATATTTTTAAAGTTTAACTCATGCCCTTTCCAATGGTGTGATTGAAGTTTTCGAAAATTGTTATTAACATTGACAAAAAATGGTTTAAAGGAAAAAAAGCATGGTTTTTCCACAATTTTTTTTTAATTCAAGATTTTAAGAACGTTTTCATTTGCAATGTATCTAGAACCCCGCTAACCAATGAAATAAATGTCCAAATCTAAAATATACGTGATTTTAGATTTTAGATACGTGATCTAAAATATACGCATATTGTAATTGAAAATGTTTTATTCAGTAGCCACGCACTTTTCGAAAAAATTGTCAAGAGTAATAAGTTCTTAGAAAACATAGGGATTTTATCAGAGCGATCCCAGCAATTTTTTTGCTTTTGCAAATTAACAATTTTTTAAAAATTTAAAAAACCGCCGAATATATCGGTATAGCAGGTAATTATATGTATATTATACAGCTTTAATGTACTCCACGCGGTGTATCGCCGACAAAAATAAAAGAATACGAGTGCACTTAAGTGGTTCTGCGGTAACATTTATACAAGATGAGCAGTTAAGTGATTATACAATCGGCTAACATTTAAAATATATGTGTATATCGAGAATGTTATTATTGCATAATGACAAAGGGTACTGAGAGCACACATCGAATTCGAGATAAAAGAATTTTTCACCTCGTTTAATTTTCACAAAAAATCACCTAAGTGGCTCTTCCTGTAAGCCAGAGATATTTATCAGACACATGTGTTTATGCAAGAAATTGGACAGAAAACCTGGATAAAAAAGGGCATATTTATTTTGAGTCGGTAAGCAATATAAGAAATGACTAATTCGTGAAATCTTTCCTTAATTGACATTACCCACTAGCTGTATACTCATTGGTTTATTCGCGCGCAGGCGTAGGCAAGTAAACCGCTGAACCCGCTCGCAAAAGTGATTTTCGCGAGCGAACGTCGCGGCATTATTGCACCGTCCGTAGTCGAACAGTCGAAGCGCAAAAGATAAATAAGTGAAGTATATGAGAGCGCGTAGGAATAGGAGAGAAGAGTAAACGGCCCAAGCTGTAGGCTCGAATGCTCCTGCGAATCGAAACCGATTGCACACTCAACGGCTTTGCAGACTGCGCACATCTCCGCGCCATCTCTCCTCTTGTCACGGTTCACTTGCTCTCATTCTTTCGCGCAAACCATACACTTACGGCTCGCTTACCAACGGCTGCAGTCGACTCGCCGCGACTCGGACGGAAAACATCAAACGATCAAACGCTGCAGACTGAAAGGCGCGTCGCGCTCGATCCTCTGCATAACAACTGGAGCGCGGCGCGCCCTGAAAATTGAATAGCCGAGGATATAGGTACGCTCATAATTGCCGGCGCTGAAACAATTTGAAAAACCGCGGCTGGAAAAACTTATTGGGCCAATACATTGGTCTGCAGAATTCTTGCCGCACTGCAGCAGCTCTGAATTATGCATTTTAGAAATTTCGTGATATTCACTGCGTATGTAATATGTATAGAACAATAAATAAAGCAAACCCCCTGATGGCTTTTCAAATCCGATGCAGCTAATGTGATTTCCATGCAAATCGACGGCTGCGCGCTACATCTACATCTACATCTGTGCCGTGGCTAACTTTTTCGGAGCGCGAACAAAATCGTTTAGAGCTTTGAGCGCAGAAACAATCAGAGCTGAAACGCAACGGCAATACATTCGATAATTCGATCGATTAGCTGGACGCTTGAGCTACTTTATTACATTCATTTCATTCAAGTTTCTCCAATTGTTTAGCATTTAATTCTACTGATTTAAGCATTTCACTCCAAACATTATTCACTGTCAGCAGTAACTAAAACAATTGCAGCCTATATGCCTATGACAATTGTGTAAATCGGTAAGAAAGAGCTGGGCGAACCAGTGCGCATCAGGGGTCAAATTTTGTTTGCCCGCATTTTCAAATAAGATCTTCATTACAAGAAATGTTTTGGGACCGTTCTTGCACAAATGTTTGACTTTAACTTCTGCAGGAAACGACAACATTACTTATATCTTCAAAACAACAAAAGATGGTCTAAACAACAAGATTACTTGAACCTTTCGAAGAATGAGATGAAAATTCTCGTTCGCGAAGCTGCAAAACGCAAAGCTAATGGTTTTGCCTACTAGGCTTATCGGACTCGGAAGCAAAACACTGAATGCACGACAGCAAGTCTCGTAAGACTCGAGAAAAATGCCGAATTCTTCCAATTCCATGAGAAGTGGAGAAAGAATGCGTCTACAGTGCTTGAGTTGATTAGGCAGGAAAAAAGAGTAAAAACAAGTATAAGTATAACAGTAAGGAAAAGCATGGTGTAGCAGCAAGCGAGGTAAGTAGAAGTGCAGGCGGGTCAGGGGCAGGGCAAAAACGCCGCGTATTTATGTACAGTCGTTATAGTAGGCGCCTCTCTCGCGGCCGGCGTCCGCACGCTGAATATACAGTTACTCAACCACTGCGCTGCTTTTGCGCAATTTGCGTGTATAGGTGTATAAACGGACGAGCGCGTTTATGGCTACGCGTGTGGCACTATATAGCTGCAGACAGCTGCTCTACGCGCTCGTATAAGAATAGGGTTAGGGGAGTGAAAAATCGTGCTTTGCATTATGCATTGGCGCGATAGACTCTCATCTGTTTATTTTTCGAGATGCGTCTATACACGCGGTATAGGTACACTTATACCGCGCTCTGTTTTCTGCCCGCGGATTTTATAAGTATACTTACTGCCAATGCGCTTAACTCTCCGCACAGAGGATTTTTAAGCTTTTTCGTTTCTCAGCCGAAACAATGTGCATAGACTCGCGGAGTAATGCTGCTCAAATGTTTTTTCATTTATGTTGGGGCAAATTACTATCTTACGCGCCAATCGAGAGGCATTCTTATACTTATACTGCGAGCGCATACACGTAATACAGACATTATTCAAATCAGACATTCTATACTATGTGCACCATGAGATAAAATTTGAATAGCCCAAAAATCGGGTGAATAAATTTAACTTGTTTCACGTAAAAAATTTCAAAGAAAAGAGCTGTGAGCCAAAGACAATGCCTACGTTATCCAAGCCTTTGTTTGAATAAGATGCAATAACTTGGAATACTAGAAATAAATTAAATAAAATTTTCCTCCGCTATATGTGAACGTCGTTATTACACGCGTTCCAAAAACAAAGATAGATATAAAACAATAAGAATATTCATTTAATTCATGCGTTTTCATCTGCGAAAGGGAAATTATTAATAAAAAATAGTTATCCCCTGCTGATCTCATAAACAAATATAAGATCTTATAAATAAATAAAAGAACGACTGCGCATATAATGAGATCGGCTATAGGTGAATCAGAGTATCGAGAGAGAAATATGAATACTATCCGAACTGTGGCAATTCGTCGCTTTTCAATGGCTTCATATTCACAACTTCATTCATCATTGAATTGAAGCGCGTAATAACATTTCAATGATCCTAAAAATAAAAGAGAAAAAACACTGGAAGATAACGTTGTGCATTGCAATGCATAAAATAAAGTGCGTGTAACGATTGACCCGCACAATACATAGATTGGACAAACAAAAAGAAGCGTGCTATACGTAAAAACTTACTATTGAATTAATAAATTATTGATAGGTTCCTACCGAGGGCGACAATGATCGCCGAAACGTCGACAAGAATAAGAAAGGTTTAAAATATTATTTAAGTACCTTTTTTTATCCACTGCTCGGGAAGATACGATACGACTTAGCAAAATTAGCACCAAAAAATAGCTTCACAGCAGATGTTGTGATTCTCACTTATCTACATATAAAAATTACCTAAAATTCAAGACATTTAGTGAAACCCGACCCAACCCAAGCCTATCATTATTACGTAATTAGCTACTTTTTTCATAAAGCTTGAAGCTTACAGCACTGACATGCGAATAATATTCAAATATCTCAATATTTTTCGGTATGCTGATTCAATTAGATGCGATGATGATGAAGAGTTACGTGAATTACTATGTTTTGATTTTTTACAATTTTACTTAAGCTCAATATATACCTTTATTATTTTCAGCTGGTTCTTTTCGTTGCTCCCAACGAAGGAAACATATTTCAAAAAAATCCTATTTTATTTTGACACTTTTATAGAGCATCATCGCAGGCAACATCAGTTAATTTAATCAGGATCTGATAAATGTATTTAGATAAGTGTGTGTACACTATCTAATATGATTTTATCCCTCGGTAATTTTGTTAATATTCTTTTGTTGACTTATATCGATCTCTCCGAGGCAGTGGTTATGAAAGGGTTTAAGAAAACAAAATCCCTTTCTTAAACAAAAAAAAAACTTCCTCACTTCCGAGACAGTAGATGACAAAGCCGCATAAACAATAGCTGTGTCACTCGGCCTCTCTCTTCCGCCGCTGTTAAATAGCCGGGGGAAAGGATTATCGAGATGTACACAAATCATGTCTGCTCCAATATGTAAGTTTCAAAAATATCGCTTTTGTATGTATTATTCTCTTCTTCTGAAATTTGTATGTTTATTGTTATCTAATAAAATTTGACAGTTTCCTGATGAGGGCGACAATGATCGCCGAAACGTCGTTTTTTAAGAAAGGGATTTTGTTTTCTTACACCCTTTCATAACCACTGCCTCGGAAAGATCGGTATAAGTCAACAAAAGAATATTATAGGATCTGATAAAGTTGAAATATCATTCATACACTTTACATCCATGTCATATTGTCCTGGACTAATTCATTTACTCTACGCTGTTACTCTAAAAATGACAAATATGAAATAGGCTTTTTATATGTAATATATTTTTCTTGGTGCATGGCAAATGACAAGATATTTTTTAAATTAATTTCCAAGATTAATTAATTGACTACCAGCACTCCGTAAATGCTAATAAAATTTATGGGTAATATCAATGCTTATTATAAACTTATTGAAACATTTCTCGCAGAGTATAAAATTGTAAACAGAAATTCGTAATTCACTGCTAAAGTATAGAAAGTGTTGTTTATCATGTAATGTAAGTATGTATAAAATTAAATTAGTGTCCTTTATCTTTGAGACACTTCTCGCTTTGTAAGTCAAAAAAATTTCTGTAAAAGACCATAACAGCTAATGGGACTCTCTCATCGTCGGCCGTCGCGTCCGTAAGCCTCTCTGCTCCCACCCGCTTCTTTTCGAAAACCGCACAATGCAGCTCTCGCAAAAAGTGCGCGAACGACGCCCGCGGCCGCGACCGAGAGCCTAACGGTTCTTGGAAAAAGAATAAAAAAAAAACAAACATGACATCCCGCGGAAATGAAAAGACTTGGATTAAACAACCTGTCTCTTCTGTAACTGTCATAAATTCTCTAATTAGGTCCTTCACCGAAAAGTAGTGTGTCTTCATTTTTTTCTCCTGTTCAGTATATCCTGCAAGTACAATAAACTATTATGTTAACAAAATAAAGGCCGATCTACCAGTCTCTCTCACTCTTTCAGCACACGTGGATTGCACTTAATATCCACGCACTCTTATAATATATACATACACGTAGATATATATATTTTCGCATAAACCATACAGTTATACGCAGGTAGGATCGTTTTCATTCGCGCTACGACGGCTCCTGACCGCGAATCTGTGCTAACTCTCGCGAGAACGAAAAGTAGGTGAAGCTCCCAGTTGATAGCGCATCTTGTAATACAATTTCGAGATCGAGAGGAAGAAATGATTATGCGGCTTTCTTTCCACCGCGCGTGTTACGAGAGATATTCAGATGGCTTTTCGAGGAAATGAACGGGATGGATATTTTAATAAAGCCTTTGAGCTCTTCAATATTTTTTTTCTCCATTAAATTTAAGAAGAATAATCCTCGTGACTAGAACGGGATGTAAAAGTCAGCGTGCTTTCCTCGCACAATTGTTACATACATGACGTATGCGTGCAGCCTTGGCACCGCTTATTTTCATTTTTTTCTTATTTTTTATCTCGAATAAGACTGAGTATCGAACAAATTTTTCGAGCCCAAGAACCTCGCGAGAGAGGAGCGAAGAAAAGAAGAAAAAAGCGAGTGCATCGTTGCGCCACGCAAGACTTCACGCCCGTTGCTCGGAATAAGGAAACGTCCGGTGACGAAGCACCGCTAATGGAATTAACGGAGCGGACGTTCGCTCGCTCCTTTTTTCTTTAACGAGCTGGTCTCGCGGAGAGCTTACATCAGTTGACGAAAAACGCGACTAATTAGTCCTCGCTCTCTCTCTATATGTGTGTGTGTGTGTGTGTGTGTGTGTGTGTGTGTCGTAAAATGTCCCTCTCCGACCTGCAAACTGCATGTACATACGTGTATATGAGTATGTCCAGGAAATTTCGGAAACAACTCGGACGGAACAGTTACAAAAAATTTTCTTGAAGGCACACCTACCAGCATATTTTTTCTCGTTCCTTGGGTCATTCTGAAAGAGAAAAAGCTCGCGTGCACGGCCGATCACAGGGTATACTTTGTTCCGGAGCAAAAACGACTCGAAAAACGAAAAATAATTAAAAAGCAAGAATTCATAGATTTTTTTCTCGAAAAGTATGGACTTTTAAAAATATTTCATTAGAACAAAAATGCTTTAAAGTTCATCGAAGAATTCTCTGAAATTTTTTCAGATTGATCTGATACGACTTTACATTTTTCGCAAATCCAAATAACCGAAATTTCAAAAAACGGCCTTAAAAAATATGAAAAAATTTCAGAGCATTCCTTGATGCATTTTAAGACAGCTTTTTCTAATGAAATTTTTATAACAGTTTATAGTTTTCGAGAAACAAAATCAATGAATTCTTGATTTTTAATTATTTCTCGATTTTCGAGTCGTTTTTGTTCCGAAAAAAAAAGTACTTATACCCTACGATCGGCCATGCACGCGAGCTCTTTCTCTTTCAGAATGACCTGAAGAGCGAGAAAAAATAGGTCTGGTAAATATGCCTTCAAGAAAATTTTTTGCATCTTTTCCATCCGAGTTGTTTTCGAAATTTCCTGGATATACTCGCATATGTGCGTAAGTATACACACGCGTATTGTCGGGCGTACACGTGCAGTTGAGATCGTTTGTATCATATATGGCGGAAAGGAGAGGAGAGGAGAGGAGAGCTAGGAGAGGAGATTCTGGGTTAACTGCCGCCTCTCGGCTTTTCTTGCGACTGTTATATACTTAGTCTCTGCGGCTCGGAGATAAGAGCAGCCCACTGAGACAATGAATAGTCCGGAGATAAGGAGAGCTGACGTGATCGACAAAAGGACGTGATACGCGAGATCATTGCCGCTGATGCAGACTTTGCCGATACGCATCGAAAGCGATTTTGGAATTAGAAGATCGTAAAAGGCCGCTGGGCCGCTCGACGAGGTTTCTGCGTGCAACCACTTTTTTTTAAAGCTTTTAATAAATAATCCGGTCTACAAAAACCTAATGAAGCTAGCAACTAATTCTATATTATCTATTTATAAAGTGATGTGGATTTTGGACACTAGAAAATAGTTAGTGATTTTTATTAGTTTTTATTATGTTTTCAATATAAAACAATTACAAACTTTTGAAAAAGCTGCTAACAACTGCGAATAATTAGCTTTCGTAATAGTAAATAATAATTTTGGGATATTATTAACTACTCAAAGCTCTTTTTATTAGCTTTTATTAAGATTTCAGTATTCAACAATCAGAGAAAACGCTTGTAGTACAATTTAAAAAGCTAATAAATTCGAGTAATTTTTTGTAAATTTTCTGCATGCAAAATCTCAAAATCTTAAAAACATTTATAAAATCTAAAGAAAGCTAATAAACATTTATAAATATTATCAAACGCAATATCAATAATTAAATACTATCCGAAATCTATTGTGGGAGTGTATGTGTATGCGTAGTGAGTGTATACGAGAGAGAGAGAGAGAGAGAACGAACGGAGAGTATGAACGAACCCCCCAATAAAATCTCCTCCGACCTCACCCTCCCGAGGTATCGTGAGGGATGAAGCAGGCCCCGAGCAGCAGTCCCAGAGCGACCTCGAAAGAGAGAACAACTGAGAATAAGAGCCCTAGGCAACCGAGCGACGCGAACGAGTGTTTGTTTCCATAGACTTACATTTAATACAGTTTTATTCTTTATCAATCGTGTTTAATTCCTTTATTTAACACAACCCTGTACATCACGAATCCCACTCTATACTTTATAAACTGTTATGAAAATCTAATATAAGCTATAATAAGTTTTATTAACAATTACATTCTCTTTATAACCTGTATATGAGTCATTCCACGGGATACTGGAAACTTCTGGGGGCCTGGACTACCGAAAAATTTTGGGTAGGGCACACTTACCATCAGACCTATTTTTTCTGATTTCTGAGACCCCTCCAAATAAGAAACCGTGCGAGTTGCATCATTATCGGTTGCCACCCGGCTTTCTGATCGAAAAAACGCAAAAACCTTCATACATTTTTTTTGCATTTTTACTGTTGAGCGCATTATTTGTGTACTGTGAGTCCTATGGGACTTGGCGCTATACTTTCTATATACAGAACGAAAGTGCAGCTCAAGAGCTTTAAATCGAGCCTAAAATTTTTAAAATCGGATGTTCCGGTCACGAGTTACGCACGCTTCAATACTGTTAACTCTTTATATTTATTTTCTTTTAATAGGGCTCTCGCGAAACTCATCGATTTTCACTTTTTTTTTCAAATCCTCGAAACTTTTGATCCAGTGACTCGATTTTAAAGTTTAATAGCTTAAATTAAAGCTCATTTCCTCAACTTTACGATTTTTAGGTCCAAAATTGATTTTTATTATCTGTTGAGCTATATATATGCGTTCAGAAAACTAATCCGCTTTAGAAGCATATATATAGATCAACAGATAACAAAATTTAAATTTAGACCTAAAAACCAAAAAGTAGAGGAAAAGAGCTTTAATTTGAGCTATTAAACGTTAAAATCGAAGTAACAGGGATTTGAAGAAAGGGAAAAATGTCTGGTTTTTTGAAAAATCGAGCTATTTCGTGAAAGTCAAACCAAACCACTTTTTTCAAATGGTCATAGATTTTGATCGAGTGGTTCGATTTTGACGTTTAATAGCTTAAATTAAAGCTGTTTTCCTCAGCTTTATTTTTTTGTAGTGAGCTATATATATGCTTCTAAATCCGATTGGTTCTTTGAAAGCACATATATAGCTCACTATATATCAAATTTTAATTTTGACTTAAATTTCAAAAAGTAGAGGAAAACAGCTTTAATTTAAGCTATTAAACGTCAAAATCGAATCACTCGATCAAAATTTATGACCATTTGAAAAAAGTGTTTTGGTTTGACTTTCACGAAATAGCTAGATTTTTCCAAAAACCAGACATTTTTCCCTTTCTTCAAATCCCTGTTACTGTCGATCCAATGCTTCGATTTTAACGTTTAATAGCTCAAATTAAGGAGGTTCACTAGTAAACAGAAATAACGCTAAGATATTTCTGAAATTGTGTATGCGGCTAGATATATACGCCAAAAGCCTCTCAAAAAATTTTCAGAAAGCTGGGGTACTTCCAAGTCAAGAAATAAATGTTTAAACTTTTTTCATTTTAACATGGGTTCTTATGGGGCTGTATGCTTTTGATACACCTCACACAATTATTAACGCCAAGTTTGGGTCCGGAATTTTTTATATGCTAGAAAAACATTCAAAGAATGCGTATCAATTTAATAAATGCTCCGAGGGTACTCACAACATTAACAATAAATTCCGAAATGCCGAAATAGTAGGTCTTTTCTTCTGCTATGAACGCAACGTAAAAGAGCTGGCAACGCTGCAAGAGAGGTTAGGTAGCACGCGCGCGCTTACATTTTCTGTGAGTGCTATATATCTATACACGTGTATATACGGGATCATCTGTTAGTTATTGAGTTTTAATAAAGAATATAGTATGCAAATATAATAGGTATATTAAATAATGTAATATAATAAGAGTATGAACTAATAAAAATCAATTTTATTTTAGTATCACAAAACACTTAAACGTAAACGAACATACATTTCTTATTTAACCAATATTATTACTAAGTACTTAAGCTAATAAATCTTGCTTTATAAAAACACTGAATAAATTAATAAAACATTTGAACATAGAATTATTTAAAAATTCTGGATATAACAAAACAGCATTTTATGTTACTCTTACAAATAAATGATATATATTATTTTACTATACTTTTATAACGCAAGCTAAATGCTTTTCTAAGAAGACGTATATTTTGTTTATAACAGATTTATTGACGGTAACTCTCACACAGCCTGCTTCATCTTTACCAAACAACTTTTGTAAACCAATTAATCTTTCTTCGTCATACGCTTTTTTAATCATTTCATAATTTATATCAGCTGCAACTATTTTTTTTCTCATAGTTAATGACGTACATTCGGTTATCACATTCAGTTCTTTTAAAGCATCAGGTAATTTTTTGGCAAATAACTCTTTGTCTTCAATTTTTTGGAAAGTAAGAACTTTTTCAAGAATATTACTTTGGCTTATACTAAAGTTTTGTAAAACTGTATGTAACAATATTACATCCCCAAGAGCATTATGCGCTTCACTTATATCTATACCCATATGACTTGCAAGCGTTTCTAATTGTTTTTGACCCTGACCTTTTCTTTCATTGCGTTTTTTAATGAGTGGCAATGTATCTGCAAATCCAGAAACAATTGACTTATAGTGCCTTTCTAAAAACGTAGTTCTCATTGCTTGTAATAACCGAGGATAATCAAAGTTAACATTATGGGCAGTTAATACACATTTTTTTTTAAATAAACACAAAAATTCGTAAAAGGCAATCATTGCTTCTAATAACGAAACCGTCTCAACTACATTATTATGCAATGTCAAATAGCCATCGTCATACCGTAACCCAGTTTTTGAACTGGCTTGTTCATCTATTCTTTTAGTTGGTTTGATGTACGTAGAAAACGTGAAATCTTCGAATTTTGCTGCGATTTGCAGGATATCTGCACTCTTGCTAAGGCCGCCGGTCTCTAAATCAAAGAGTATCACAATTGATTCTCCATCATCAATATTTGCGATAGGAATAATTAAATCTATACTGAGAAGTCCCACATCAGACTCCTTCTTTAAGTTGGTCCTTCTTTAACCTCTTTGTTTTGTCGTAATTCAGTCTTACGTTTTTTTAAAAATAAACGACGCTTTTTGAAAGTGCGCGTTAATGATTTTTCATATCTTTCCTTGGAATATAAATCTTTTTTTGCAGTAAATTTTTTGGTATGTTTACCTGGTGATAGGGATAAATTTTTAGCTAAATTGACTATGTACTGCTCACCATCATTCTTTTTATTAATAACACAAGCTACTCTCATATTACCAGATATAGACATGCTGTATAACTTATTTTTTGGTGCTTTACTAGCAATTGTACAGTTGAGGCTTTCATTGGCATTGCTTGAAGCGCCAGCTGAAAATAAATTTGTTTTCTTTGAAAGATTTTCAAATATTTCCTTCAACCTACAAAACAAATTAGGATCTGTGAAGCCTTCTTTAATAACTTTATGAGAGTAGAGTTCTGGATTATTTTTGTAACCGCACCAAGAGCCACAATTTTCGTGGTCATTAAAACAATGTCGTGGAATATTGTTTATATCACGAGCCATGTTCACACTATTACCAATATTCTGCGATATACAAAAATTGAAACATCTTTGCAAGTATTTTATAGTTTGCGCAGTGAGTTCTTTAAAATTGTTTTTGATTTTGTATAACGCGTTTACCACGCCCTTACTCGTATGATTTTTATCGGCTTGCTTGACTACTTCGTGTGAACAAGCATTTCGAATAGCATGAATCGAGCTACTATCATTATCAGCGATTATAATACCGACTTCAACATTAACTTTTTTAAGAATTGAATTGTCAGTAACTAATTTCTGTGCGGCATAAGGTTCCATACCTTTCGCAGAGCCTTGAAAATTAAGCCGACAATCATGGTCACTCGGTAACCTGCCTCTATCACACGTTTTACACTTTCTATTTAGTGTCATATACGAAATGACTTTTTTGCTAAAGTGACCAACTAATGCGGCAGTGCCTGAAAGACTATCGTAAGTTCGACCGGTGCCTCTAGTTGTCCAACCCATATCGAATGATGAAGCTATTCGCACAGTCTTATCTTTAGAATACTGAAGATTTTTACAATATTCAGGAAAAATAAAACTACGGTCTAAATGACTAGGCCTGAAAAAAAGGAAAAAAATACAATAAGATTCAAATTCGTTTCTAGTTTATTTTCTGTGATATACAATTGTTTTAGTTCATGAAATATCGTGTATAGATTACATTTTATTCTCAAAATCCATTATACGATATTTATCATTGTTATAAAAAAACAACATTAATAAATACCAAGCTTTCTCTTTAAGAAAGCAAAAATCAAATGTAATTAGTGCAATTAATTGATCAAAATATTTATTTATACAATTTAAAAAAAGAGAAAGAAAAAAATCAATAGATAAATTGATTTAAAATAACCCCGCACATTGTAATGCTATTGTTATAAAGCTTACAATAACTTAACAATGTCCTTTTCATGTTCTACAGTTTTCATTCTTTCTTCTTCAGCTGCACGTAAACAACTACTGTAGGCCATACTCTCAATGACTGAACCAACTTCCTTCTCATGATCCTTGTATGTTGCCTAGTGCAGATTTGGAATATTTAACGAAGTCAACACTGTGTTGATGTGCAAATTTCCAATGCCAGCATTTACGATACCTTAAAATTTTTAATTATTGTTAGAGCTATATAATGTACGTCTACATAATTATACAAATGAACATTTATACGTACCTATTACACCTTTTGTATTCGTATCATAACGCTCGTGTTGTCTCGATTTATCACCACTTTGTTTTATAGAGTCTAATTTTTTATCAATACACACATGCTTTTTGTCCGTTTCAACTGTAGTGATCACTTTACACTGTTGACACTTGACTTTGAATACGGACGCTAAACCGCATTGCTTCTCACTTATAATGTTTGTTAACGAGAGCACAGATTTACACAATTTGCAAAACAATTGTTGTCCAAGTGTTTTTAGATGGATTATTCTTCTCCCTTCCAATAAATCATCGTTACTTGAATGAATGATTTGACAATTTCCATCGTTTTGCAGCTTACGACTGTTGAGGTTAGAATTGACTCCGACTGTGTGTCCTTTAGTACCGTAAATGTTTCGTAAATTTTTACCCAAGTTTCTGTCCAAACATCTTTTCTTGTACACTTTTTCTGTCACCCTTTTTCCTTTCCAAAAGAATCTTGCACGTTTGTTTTCGCTATCCATTTCTTCTAACTTTTCACTTTGCTCATGCATATTGACATTAATGCGTCGCACCTATAGCTTTCTACACGGATAAGTATACCTATATATATTACATGACGCGCGCGGGGTTGCCAGATCTACTACTAAGCTAGTCAATCGAGTTGTTCAAGCATACTTTGACTTATGCAGTCACTAGTGAACCTCCTTAAAGCTCTTTTTCTCTACTTTTTGGTTTTTGGGTCTAAATTAAAATTTTTTTATCTGTTGATCTATATACATTGTTACGGGGGAGGGTCGATGGATGGTGAGGATAGTTAGGTGTGGGTAAGGTTCGCGCCGATCACGGTTCAAGCCCGTGATCGTGGAGAAGGGTGCTCGGTGAATAAACGACGCGAAGAATTATTGGAATGATCGGAAGCTTTATTTAGGCTTCAAAGAGAGATTTGTGTGAATGTCAAAATGTTACGTGAGTATATATATATGTCCCGATGCGCGTTACCGTTCTCGCCCCGAAGTCGTACACGACAGTGACCGTGACCAGAGAGTGGTGGGTCCCAGACTGGCTGCGCGGGTAGCGAGCCTCCGAAAGGCCGCCCGGACTGGTCGGCACGGTGCTCTGCACCTGCCTTTTTATTGATGTGAAGACAATGGCTGTGACGTATTGGATCGATATTGATAAGAGCGGTTGGCAACTGTCCGTCGCTCACCGGCCCGCGATGCACATCCGGCCATCGTGTGAGGCCTTCTTATCGTCTGGATGTTTAAGGGTCGCATTGCTCAACGTTCGCGAATTAGCGTACGTGACAATATGCTTCTAAAGCGGATTGGTTTT
Source organism: Philotrypesis tridentata (assembly GCA_018906965.1). Lineage (NCBI taxonomy): Eukaryota > Metazoa > Arthropoda > Insecta > Hymenoptera > Pteromalidae > Philotrypesis > Philotrypesis tridentata. The sequence goes on from JACCIB010000123.1 coordinate 171,749, forward strand.
CTGAACGCATATATATAGCTCAATAGATAAGAAAAATCAATTTTAGACCTAAAAATCATAAAGTTGAGGAAAAAAGCTTTAATTTAAGCTATTAAACTTTAAAATCGAGTCACTGGATCAAAAGTTTCGAGGATTTGAAAAAAAAAAGTGAAAATCGATTAGTTTCGCGAGAGCCCTATAAAGAGTTAGCAGTACTGAAGCGTGCGTAACTCGTGACCGGAACATCCGATTTTAAAAATTTTAGGCTCGATTTAAAGCTCTTGAGCTGCACTTTCGTTCTGTATATATAAAGTATAGCGCCAAGTCCCATAGGACTCACAGTACACAAATAATGCGCTCAACAGTAAAAATGCAAAAGAAAATGTATGAAGATTTTTGCGTTTTTTCGATCGGAAACCCGGGTGGCAACCGATAATGATGCAACTCGCACGGTTTCTTATTCAGAGGGGTCCCAGAAATCAGAAAAAATAGGTCTGGTAAGTGTGCCCTACCCAAAATTTTTCGGTAGTCCAGGCCCCCAGAAGTTTCCAGTATCCCGTGGAATGACTCATATACATGAAATTATTTCCGTGTGGGTAGCGAATCAGTTCTCTGCTCATTTTTATCAATTTTTAATAATAAAGCAATATATAAAATAATTTGCTGTGATATGCTGAATAATAAATACTCTTCAATAGCTTACTTCATCGAGTAATTGTATTTCCACTAAAAACTACATAACATTATAGGAACCTTTGAAACGAAAAATTTTAGTTGTCTTTTAGTCGATCTTAAAATTTTTATAATTTTTTGAACATATTACATACAACAATTTAAGCCCACATCGAAAACAAATAAAAATTTTGCTGCGCGATCGATAGAAACACTTTTAGCAAAACTAGCCACACATGGAAGAATGGTTTTGCAGTTCTTAACTCCATGAATGAATATCTGCAGTACATCGCATACATATGCCTACTTAATAAAATAATTTGATCTTCGCCTATAACCCTCAAAATCATTTCATGAATATAGAGAGATAATAATAATAATAATAATAACAATAATAATAATAATAATAATAATAACAATAACAACAACAGCAATAATAATAATAATAATAACAATAATAATAATTTGCATACAAAAATAAAGTTAGAAACAACTTTTTTTGTTTTCCCAGAGAGAAAGCTTTGTAACGGTGCAAATTTTGAAATGAAACATTCCGGTTTATTTCCACGGCTTACGCGTTTCTCAGTGAGAAAAATATATTTTTAAAAAATGTATGTATGTATGTATGTATACTCAAATTTTGTGTGCCGACTGATCGAGTTCCAACTTAGATTCTATTAAAATTTGGAAACAATTGGCTACTATTTATCACATCTTTTTAAAATTTATACGAAATTTTGATATTATTTTCAAAAAACTAAATTTTTCGTCCATGTATACCATAGATGTACAAAATCTAATCCCATATTCTGAAATATCATTAAATTTCCTTCAATAATATGTCTACGTGTTACCACTTAATCATTATACTATTGGCTTGTAATGCCCATTAACGGCCACGCGGACATTTCACCATCGATTGATATTTTGATCTGTACAAGACGTAAAATTAACTAAATGTTATAAAGAGCAATATATTCTTATGTAAAAAAATCCTGCTCTTTCCAAATCTGAGGTCAGATTTAAACAATTTGAAACCGAAAATTAAATATGGCTGCGTAAACATACCTAAAATTGAACTGTGCACTTTTTAATTTAATTTTTGAAAAGCTTTGAAACGGCGCAAAATATAAAATCGAAAAGTTTTGTTCATTTCAAAATCAATTTCATATATTTTTAATTCACAATAATTTGCAATAGTAAACAGTATTAATGGAACGCTATTTCTTTGAGAAAGCATAGTGTTACTAAGTTATTTTAAATGAAGAACTTATTAAAAATTGGCAAATATCAGTAGAACTTTACCTCGCATAATAATTAACAATGTAGTTTTCCATGCAGCATAAATATAAAGCTCTTAGCTTATCGCAATAGCTTTGTTCTGTAATATAATAATATGTAAATCAGATCCTGCTTTTGATACTAAATTCAGTGAAGACAGAACGGTAAAATTTGTCATCATCAAAACATAGCGTCGGGCTCCATCATGATACGAATCTTCATAGCGACATGACAAAACCAGAATGTCTATTCTTCCTTATTCGCTCGGTCTGACAGTGTCAACGTTGTTTTCTGCTAACGACGATGAGCCATCATAATAATGCAGTGAAAAGCGGAGATGCTTATAGAACTGTTGTCCGTGACACTGCATACAATAAACGCAATGTGCGGCCCTTCCCTCGTAAAAACAACGTGCCATCAACAATTACCCTGCACTCAATTAATTCCATTCTTTCTCTTGCTTTAAATGCAGTATCTCTTGAATAAATAACGACTCATTATTGCAGAGAAGCATAAAAACATCCGTTCGACGAACAGATTTACACACGTGTGGAAGAGCTACACAATGTTGCCAATCACATACAAAAAGTGTTTCAATAACATTGTTTTACCGATAGGCAATTTAAATTATTACGTGAGATAGTGTATGTGAAATGAATACTTATAGTTATGTATTATAAGAAAATTCATCGGAACAATCTGTTAACAGATTGCTAATTAGTAGAGAAAAAAACTTGGGACGCCGAGGTCATTTATGTATAATTTTCGCGCAATTTTCAATAAAAACTTATTGCGAAGTACGTGGAGAGTAACAGTTATTATGACACACACACACATACACTGCATTAATATAGAATTAAAAAAATCTCTGAGAATCACAGACGCACAATTACTATAATCACGGCCACGATCAGTGATAGATATTCATCTAAAGAATGTGAATAAATACTTTTTGATAAGGATGTGGTAGTATTTACAAAAAGAGTCATTGTCACACTTCATTGAATCTTGGCGAGCACATGCTTGAACCTTCGATAACACATCTATACTTCTTCTAACTATATAAGTATTGTCACTTTTGAAATTTCTGGGTTTTACAAGTGACTTGAATTGCTTACCCGCATCATCCAGATCTTCCCGCGCTTTGCATGAAATTTCGACTCTTAAACTATAGAATATAGAGCGATACATTTAACACTTGGAGGATATTATTCTGTTGTCGCATATAACTTGTCGTCAGAGCTGAGGAGACTTGTGAAACAATGTGCATATTATAGAGCTGCACTAAAAAACAATTAAGCAATTAATACATTATGAGAGGATGTACTCGTGAAAAAGTAGTATAGTAAGACGAGAGCCGAGAAAAGAAAAAGGAGAAACAAAGCTCGGGCCACTTGGACTTTCCACATTCCACGGCCCGAAAGAAGCTACTCCTGTATTCAAGAAAACAAGCGCAAAAACGTCGACTGCTTTCAGTTGGGGGGAGGAAAAGAGCCGTCAGGGAAAAGCGTTTTCCTTTTCCAATCCCGCTCATATAATGTTCTTCGTCAGTGAAAAAAGGGAAAAGCCAGGGCAATTACACATCGTTCGCGCTACATTGCCAACAGCTACACAATACAACCGGTATAGCAAGAGCGGCAGCTGCAGTAGCAAGCGTGTAGAGAGAAAACGCTGCGGTCAACCTTGCCTACAGCAGTCGTGAATAATATTCCGTCTAGAGACGCCCTGGCACATATCTCTTACTCCAACGACCTATAGGCATAAATATAACGACTATAGAAAAATCACATGATCTCGATTTCGAGAAATTAGCACATCTCAACGCATGGCGCATACTAGCTAGCGCTAAAAAATGTGGTGCGTTAAAGTAACTGCCGCCCGGCCAAACGTGACAATTCGTGCTTGTGACTCATTTATAGATAACACAGCTGGAGAGAAGCCTTTTTGATGTGAAACATTTTTTTATAAGCCCGCCTCGATGAGTGCGGAACCGTAGTTAAAAATAAAAGAAAATTCCGACCAAAAAAATCCTAACGTTCTAACCCCCCACTTCGCCTCCAAATACAGCAAGCTTATCGCGTGCCGAGTCCTCTCTTCCTGGCTTTGGCTGCTTGTATAGCCGTAAAGCATAAAAAATTTGGAAAATGCATAATATGTGCGACAGAGACATGAGGCTTCCCTCCCTCAATCTTCTCTCGTCTCCCCTACTCTATCCAATGCTAACCTTTGAGATTCGGCCGACGACAAAAAAAAGTCAGGCTCCTCGATAGTCAGTACAAAAAAAATAGTCGGACGTACAGGTCCGGGAGTCCTAGAATTTTACTAGAAAGTTCGCGCAAGAGTTTATTTTATCGCTGAAATATGTTGGTAGCCACTTACTGAAAATAGCCCTAAAGTCTTGACTTCGGACCCGATCGGGAACATTGTTATTATTGCAAAATAAGTTACCAAAATGCATTTCTTTTCAGTTTATCTTGATTAACTTTTTTGTTACTCCATTTACGCAAAAAAGGTAGGGTCAAAAGTTGATCATCATTGAATTTTCTATAAGATACATATATTCCTAAATACAAAATTAATGTTTTTCCCGGCTAAATTGTTAAATAAAAAAATTTTCTTTTCAATTTTCACATTGCCATAGTTTTTATAAAATATGATCTTTATTTATCGGGTTAGCCCTCAAAGATGACTTTTAGTACAGACAACGTAAAAATTGAAGACCGATCTCGATATCTTAAAATCGAGTCTTGTTGCAAAATTATTTAGTCAAAATGTTCAAATTGATATCGAATTCGATCACGAAACGATAATTGAATCCAACTGCGTTTAATCGCTAGCTTATGACGTAATTAAGAAACAGTAAAAATAAATTTTCTTAATATTAATATTTAAAACTTGAAGAGCGACGTTGGCTCGATCGGTAGAGTATCAGGCTAGTAATCCAGAGGTCCTGGGTTCAAGCCTGACTCTTAACGATTTTGGAGACACCTCTTTGTTTACATAAGTGTCTATACATCTGAGCTCCAGTGGGTCGGATTCCACTGTGTACAAGGTGTATATTTCACTGTACATAAAACTGTAGGTCCCCGTTCCCTTGCAGATTTGCAAGTTTCTCAATAGTGGACTCAATGCACTAATTGAGGACTCGCAAAAACGCAGGGAATGAGAGTCGCTAATACCGACAGGGGATGCGACTTAAAACACACAAACAAAAACAAAAAAATATTTAGCAACATTTTTAATACAAACATTTTTTTATATTGGCCAATTTTTGAGTTAGAGGATCGTGGCAAATGCATTTTAAAGTACATCAAAAACCATGAATTTTCATATAAATTTTGTTAAGATCGGACCAGTATTGGGACCTCACGAGTAGGCGCGACCCATGTATATAGACAACAAACATGGCCGCCGTAAGCGACCTTTTTAAATTGAGCAGATAGGGAAAAGATTAGTTTTCAGTCAACAAAATGATTACAATGAAGAATATTTTTGACTATGCGGGTATAAATCCTGGGCAGCGTAAATTTATAGAAGGTGAACGCGTGTATAAGGCGAATTTTATTGTTAAATGCGGGAAAAAAGCTGTTTCAAGTGCCCCTGATACGACTATATACACATCTATCTGCTTGCAGACTACAGCTATAAAAAGCAATAGTCCTCATGAAATAGAATGTCATGTAAAAAGTAATGGGGACATTGTACGTTGTTTTTGCTCATGTAAAGCTGGTTTAGGCAAAATGTGTAAACATATAATAGCAACACTATTGTATATTTATCAGTAAGTACCTATAACTTTATATTACATAACCTATATACTACTTACTATTATGTATTGTGTACACTGCTTTTTTTAACAAAATAATTTTTTTAGAAAAGGTGACAGTTTAGAAATTTTAATTTTTTTCTTCTTGTCTCCAAGCCTGCAAAATCTAATACGTGTGCATGCAATTAGATTACAGTAACAGACTATAACCTTAAAAAAATAGAAGTACAACTTACTTGCAAAGAAGTAATCATTTATTTCAAAATGCAGTGAACAAACTTTTGTGTTATTAGTTACATTAATATGTGTCATTTTTAATGCTACCTTCCATGCTTTACACACATCTATTTTTTCGGAGTCGCCAAATGCATTCTGTTTGTTTACAAAATGATGGTTTGGCTTCGGGAACTGATGAAAACTTAGCGTTATATTTTTATTTGCTTTACTGTCACAACCACTAACTACACAACGGTCTTTATTGGATTTTTTTCTATGCTCTCTATAATTGAAACCCTCCATACTAACAATTTTTTTAATTATAAATGCAAATAAAACTCAAATCCCATATACTATTAATGCTAAAACGATAGCATAGACAAGTTCTATTTGGTGCCGCGAGGGGTCAGGGCATAGTTCGTGAGTTCCCAATAGGAGCCGAGATACAAATATTTTTTCAAGCTACGATTACACCGAAACTACTTAATATTTTTAGTTGAAATTTGACAGAGTGCTTGTTGAAATCATACTCTAAATAATTACATTTCACCCGATAGCTCTACATGGTTTAGTTCATCTAAAACAACCGAGGAACAAAGCGAGTTAAGCTTCGGCCGGGCGGCGCGGTGGTGGGAGGAAAGCCGCACGGCGGCGAACAGAATTCGTACATCTTATAAGTTGCAATTTGATTTTCTCGGTAACCAAAGCTGCTATTGCTATAAAATTTGTTTTAATTTAACGTGTTTTTTCTCAGCTTTAACGTCATACTAATTAAATTATCATAGGTACAATGCAAACACCGCAAATCACCAATTCTTCTGAAAAAGAATCTATTTTGGTCACATAGACAACCTTCATACGCATATATTGCGCTACCTGTTCGGGGTTTTACGAGATTGCAAGTATATCCCTGCAGATCTCGAACCATGGGTAAGATTTCAAAGACTGTGAATGCGTAATTTTGTGTGTATAGGTGTATTTGTATGTATTTATTCTACAAAATTTACACGTCTCTCCATTGCGCGGAGAGTGATATGTTTTTGAAGACGATGCGTGTTACTCAAGAGCTGGACAAATTCTGGTGTTCTCGTTCTAGGCTATTCGTGAGATTGACTATGGTGAGGGAGGAGATAGTCGAGGCCTGTGCGGGAGGGGATGATTTCGAATTGTGGATATCATTATTATGCAGGTATAAGGTACGCGGGGAAATAGTAAATGAATAGAACCATTAGGTTCTAATGAGACCTGGATTGCGCTCAATGTGGATCATGCTCGAAGCGAGACACCATGGATTAAGTTGTGGAGGCGGGGTACAAAACTATTACATCTTGTGCGTATGTTAATATAGAGACAGTGGCGTGCTATACATATAATTCATATTTATGCTTATATTAGTGGGAGATCTAGCTAGGTTGATAATGCTATTGCGTTACTATACGTATACATAAGAGTCGCGAAAATAAATATACACATATTTACTACAGAATATAGTATGCGCAGCAACACTACCCAACCTTTAAATGATAAATTTAAATATTTTTATGATTATATTGTGCATTTCCAATACATTGCCAATACTTACTAAAAATGAAAAGCCGAAACATTGCCAAGATTGAAAACAATGCGTTGGGCATTTCCATCGGAACAGCTATACGTCATTATTTATTTAGCGACATTAAAAACTAAATGGACTTACACAAAAGAAAGTACACAAGTTATTACACTTTTAATAATTTTTAATAGGTTTCAAAATGATTATATGATTCAATCACAGGAATAATTACATAATTCAATGACATCTAAAGGAATATTCATTTATTGATCTGCCTTATTTCTTGATCATCAATTTCGTAGCTTGTATCACCATCCTTTCTTGATCATCGGTATCATCGCTCGCATTACCTTTGCCTGAATATTATAATTCGCCTCGATCAAAAAACCGTTGTCGTTATTATCTAGCGTGGATTTAATATATGAAAGTACCTGAAAATAAAAAAATACTCACAAAGAATCATGTTTTTTCGCACTTATCGTTATTTTTGCAGTGAGAGAGAGAGAGAGAGAGAGAGAGAGAGAGAGAGAGCGAGAGCGGAGAGAGAGAAGTCAACATACACATCGATCAATGGTTAGGTTAACTGGATAGATACATGGGGGTTATTGAAAATGATAACGGCGATGCGGCTTTATCAGTGATACTCCTATCACTGATAAGGCCGCATCGCCTCTGGAGATGATTTACTCCAGCCGATCCAGTTGCCACGGATCGCGAAAATTTTCCAAATTCAAAACATACTGAAGTTATATGTTTTGAACGTATATTCGAATTCTCAATTAATGACTGCAACTTCATACCTCTACAACTTCAGTGTGTTATGGACTTTTTTCGTATGTCTGTGGCAGTAAGATCAGCTGGAGTAAATCATCTTCGGAGGCGATGTGGCCTTATCAGTAATAGGAGTATCACTCAGATAAGTACCTGAAATACGAAAATTTATTATGCAGGCTAATTTTTGTCCAGCGTTTTCGATAACCCCCATGTATCTATCCAGTTAACCTAACCATTGATCGATGTGTATGTTGACTTCTCTCTCTCTCTCTCTCTCTCTCCGCTCTCTCTCTCTCTCTCTCTCTCTCTCTATCTCTCTCTCTCACTGCAAAAACAACATTAAGTGTGAAAAAACATGATTCTTTGTGGGTATTTTTTTATTTTCAGGTACTTGCCTATTAAATTCACGCTAGATAATAATTAATCACAACGGTTTCTTCATCGATGCGAATTATAATATTCAGGCAAAGGTAATGCGAGCGATGATACCGATGATCAAGAAAGGAGGGTGATATAAGCTACGAAAGTGACGATCAAGAAATAACGGTGTTCAATAATTAAATATTCCGGTAGATGTCATTAAATATGTTATTATTCTTGTGAATGAATCATATAATTATTTTGAAAACTTATGTATTTAAACTTATGTAATAACTTATGTACTTTCTTTTTTGTAAGTCCATTTAGTTTCTAATGTCGCTAAATAAATTGTCCAACGCATTGAAAATATCTTGCCAATGTTTCGGCTTTCCACTTTTAAGTATTGGCAATGTATTGAAAATGCATTGGTGTAGCTTTGCCGAGACATTGTCAATACATTGGGCATTGTTGTTCCAATACATTGGCAATATATTGGTCATTAAAATATCCAATACATTGGCAATATCTTGCCAATGCTTTCCATTTTAACGCGGGATATTTTCAGTAAGTGGTTAAGAACATATTTCAGCGATAAAATAAACTCTTGCGCGAACTTTCTGATAAGATGGTTTTGAACTCCCTGACTCCCGGACAGAGAAAATTGAGGGAGGGAGAGTCTAGTCATTTCTGCTGTTATGCATTTTCCTATGCTTCTCTTACGCTCTCACGGGTTTTCCTACGTTTCGTTTGCGCGCGCGTCACGTTTAGTGCCGCGCGAACAGTTTTAACCCGTACAGGAGTAGCAATATTTACCCCATGGATTTGAAAGAATTCCATTATTATCACAAAATGTTTCACATAAAAAATAAGCCATCGCGGGACGCCTGGAAGATGTGAAACAGCGAAATTAATAAAAATTAAAGACAATCACATGTAATCTCTATCACATCAATTTTGATGTTTCACGCATCTGCCAGGCGTCCGGCGACGGCTCATTTTTTTGTTTTTTCAATTAAAGCTCTTTTTTGCACACCGAGGCTAGTACACATATGTCTGGTAGACTAATGGCTGAAACGAGCCATACGATCGTTATCTGAATTTGTAAATAAGCAAGTGACTGAAATGAAATGAAATGCTTATGCCTTTGAGCAGCAGGATATTATTAGGGGGAGAGTGTGGATGGGGATGGGCCGCTTATTTGAACGTTTGGTGTGTATAGTATAGGGAACGCGGATTATGGGTGTTCGAGTCTGCAAACGTGCGGATAAAAGCTAGCGTTAAGAGAAACTAGGCCAGAGCTTGGAAGTGTTAGTTAATTTATTGAAATACTTGTAGTGTGCATAGGTATATCCCTTAGATGCCGTTATCGCATCGGGTAATTACTTTGACCGGACAGCGCCCAGAATTCTAATAACTCTTCTCCATTCTCCCGATACTCGTTGCATATCTAACCGCAGTATAGGTAAGTCGCAACTATTCCTCTAGCTTCCTCGTATATGTATAATGTATATTGCAGTATAGCTATACTTATACACATACGGCGAAATTGAAAAAGTTACGAAAGCTATTTTACAAGAGAAAAGAGTTATGAAAATACGGCAAAAATAAACATACTTTACACACAGTGTACGCATCAGTTTTCAACAGTTTTTTTATTAGAACAAGAAAAATATGGATCCAGAATTAAAATTGGAAATTCTTATTGGTAAGTAATGCGTATGCATGTGACGAATTCTCCTTAAAATATGCACTTTTCGGGGGTCCAGAAGTCGAAAATTTTTTATGAAAATTAAAGTTTTCGGCTCGATCAGACTTTCTTCTGTCCAGCCGAAAGTTAGCCAAAAATATAGAGGAATATGGGAAACGTGGAACTTGAAAATTTAACATGGAGTGGAAGGAGAAAAAAAGAAAAATTGGCTATTCGGATTTTTATGTATTTTTTTTTAACGGACATAACTTTTGATCAGAGCATCCAATTTAGGCATACTTTTTTTTTTAATCGAAGCTCTTTGCTTGTACTTTATTGCAGTGCAATTTTAAGTGTTGTTTGTGTCTCGGAAACATTCGTATAGTTGCTATTATTCCAGTATTTTGACGCATTAATTTAAAAAAAAAAACGTAAAATGGTCTCTGTACTTTTGACTATCTTTCGGCTTACAGAAGAATTAATCATATGTAAGTCAGAATGACGCCGTGTATGTAATAGTATGCGAAATAAAGTCTTGGCGAGCTCTATCGCTAGTGGTATTGTTGATTTATTGATATACATTGTTTATTTATTAATAAATACAATACACAGGTGGAAAATACACGTTAGTTAAAATTTACATATATAAGTGTTTCTGTAAGTCTATGGGATGCTGTCGCTTCTGTTGTCCGGGAGGAACTGACCGCTCCTGCGTTAGTAGTCTGTAGTCTTGAGTGGGTGTAATAAAATTCTTCAAATTCAGGTATAAGGTTAGCTGCCTGTGCGTGTGTATACGAGTATATACTTATATGATCTGCTTATGTATATATATGTATACGTACTATTGGCGTATTTCAATATATATATATATATATATATATATATATATATATATATATATATATATGGATGGTTCTCTGACAAATCGAGCGGTCGATTTTTTGACCCTATCGAAAAAAATTTTTAAAATGTTCCTAAGAGACACATGAGTATCCCTGAATTTTTTCAGATTTTTTGCATCAAATATCTTCGAGTTACAGAGGGCCAAAGTTGATGAAATCATGTTTTTTTGCTTTTTCTGGCTACTTTCATTAATTTATAGAGCCTTAGGGAAGCATTTTTCACTATAGAGATATATAACATTTTATTCTGCAAATTTTCTAAACTATTAAAAAAAAATAGTTTTGATGTCGTATATATATGTTTTAAAAAAGTTATAAGTCATTTAAGCTTTAAAATCAAGTTTTAGGAAAGTTCGATCCTCCGGATCATAACCAAAAAATTCATGAAGATACCTTATTTAAATACAAAAAAGTCTGCGAAAGACCCAGAATGTCAGAGGCCTTGGTTTCTCTGTAAAAAATCATTATATCCGTTCATATATGAAAAAAATTTAGTTTTTTTGCTATATCGAAGAATTTAACCAATTTTATCAATTACGTAAATTTTTTTATAATAATTTCAATCATTAAAAAAATGATAAGGTTAGTGAAATGCTTCGATATAGCAATAAAACTAAATTTTTTTCATATATGAACGGATATAATGGTTTTTTACAGAGAAACCAAGGCCTCTGACATTCTGGGTCTTTCGCAGACTTTTTTGAATTGAAATAAGGTATCTTCATGAATTTTTTGGTTATGATCCGGATGATCGAACTTTTCTAAAACTTGATTTTAAGACTTAAATGACTTATAACTTTCTTAAAACATATATATACGACATCAAAAATATTTTTTTTTTTAATAGTTTAGAAAATTTGCAGAAAAAAATGTTATATATCTCTATAGTGAAAAATGCTTCCCTGAGGATCTACAAATTAATGAAAGTAGCCAGAAAAAGCAAAAAAACATGATTTCATCAACTTTGACCCTCTGTAACTCGAAGATATTTGATGCAAAAAATCTGAAAAAATTCAGGGATACTCATATGTCTCTTAGGAACATTTTAAAAAATTTTTTCAATGGGGTCAAAAAATCGACCGCTCGATTTGTCAGAGAACCACCCATATATATATAGATATATATCTTGACTGTGCCACCCCATGTGCATGCAGGTATGGGAAATTTTATCGCGAAATGTACAAGTGGATAAATGCAGACGAGACGTTTCTTATGCTTATATGTAGAGGGAAAACAAACGAGATGAGAAGAATTAGTGTTATTTTGAAGACTATAATAATATGTGTAGTGAAGATTTTGTTTATCTCTATAGTGATTCGAACTTTTTATGTTGTTAGTGCCGATAATCTCTCAATGTGTATTAATGTGGGTGTATAATTGTGTGTGTGTGTGTGTGTGTGTGTGTGTGTGTGTGTGTGTGTGTGTGGGTGTGTGTACATGTACATAAGTTGCGCGAGGAACAATTTAGGGTATGTTGAAATCAATGAAAAATCCAAATTTCGCGCTAAATATAGCAGACGGGAAAGGCAGCTTCTACACTTGTAAGAAAATTTGGACTCAATGCACTAATTGATTATTATACTATAACCAAAAGACGTTGTGGCTGACTCCGGCGATCCATATAATTATCTAGCACTTGAGGACGACGGTTGAATAATATTTGGAAAGATGGTATTTTTAAATCTTATGAATTAATAGATTTTTAATATTATCGGACGCAATGTTGACGCAGGTATATAATATCAGTTTGCAAATCGTGGGAAATATCTCCGCGCCAAAAGACTTTTCACGACTCGGCACATACTCGTATCACGCTGCTTTTTACTTTACGACTCGCCTTGTCTTTCCAGGCGCGCACTACACACTCGCGCTCTTTGTTTCGCGCTTTTCACTCGCGCGCTTGTAAGTACGCAGCTGCGATTTCATTGCCTAGCTCGGAGAGTCTCAGCGAGACTACAGTATTTAAGAGATGTGAAAGTCATTTGCTTCATTGGCTTCCGAAAACTATACGCATTATAAGTATATCTGTCCGCGAAAGCGAGAGAAGAAAAAATATTAATACGGCGAGTTTACACTTGTCGCGTCTCCGAGTTCAACGACTCGACGCTCAACGCGATCGTGATTGTGCACGGCGATTTCACTTTTTCTCCCTTTATTGCACGCGGCTGTGCGTTAGTTGACAGTATCTGCGTCATCTGTGGTGACGTTTCTGTGGGAAAACCGTCCGCCGTTTCGTTTTCTGCATTATGCGCTTCCGTGTAATTTGTGCGTGGAATACATTTTTCAACGAAATACAACGCCGCCTGTCCCCTCGATGCAGAGTATATATTGTATATGTAGAGCATATACCTATAATACGCGTGTACTGCATACGCATTAAGCATGCATACACGTTTCCGAAAAGGATCGTAAATAATAAGCATAACGGTGCAGTCTCGGTATAATTACTAATTACAGCGATATTTCTCGAGGACAGTATCGGGTATAGCGCGAGACACTGCTTCGCCGGTTTATTAGTCCGACGATCAACGATCTGAGTTATCTGAAAATTCGCGACGCCAAAGTGACCGGCTATATAGAGCCAACGGAAAATATCCATAATTCATGAGCTGCAGAGCTATACACTGCTCGGAACAATGCAGCGAAGCTTTCCAATATTACACCTCGTTTCATGAAACTACACTGCACTTCAGAATTTATATCCACTGTATCCGCGGAGAACAGCGCAGTAATTCCTAAGCATTTTACGATTAGCCTAGCATTCATGCCTGCGTATATACCAGATATACCTATATATGGAGGAGCGGACACTATATATAATAGCAATTGGCGAAACTTTTTCTTGGTGTTTTGAAAAATTACTGTGGGAGTGTATGCGAGTGAGAGAGGGAGAAAGGGAGGGATGTGCAAAGCAGGTATGAATTAATTACCCCGAGTGCTTGAGAGGGATGAGGCTGACCCTCAGCCTCGGTCCCAGAGCGACCTCGAATGAGTGTAGACCGGTGTGTGAAACGGAGCGAGTGTTTATCATCAATCATTTTCTAACATTTTCTAACATAATACTTTTATTGTTTATCAAAATGTTATTATGTTTTTCATTATTTAACATATCCCTGCAGTACTAACATCAATCCCACATTAAGAAATAAAAACACTTTCTAATAGCAATAGACAAAATGTTTCAAATCTTTGCTTACTGTTGTAGAAGGTTTATAAGATTTTTAATTTGACAAACAAGGTATACGTCCAAAAGATCTCGCCTTGTGACGGAAAATGGTTAATATTCGATGTGGCTTGCATTAAATCAATATACTTTACACGCACACGCGCACACACTTGTATATGTAATATATCCTTATAAATTGAAATATATGTCGATTGTAAAGATTTATTACCGCAGTTATTTCTTGTGTTATAGAACGCAACAATTTATCAAGTTGAATTAGCTTAATTAGAGGTGTTCGGTAATAGACTCGAGAAATAAGCGTCCGCGACAATTAGGCCTACTTGGAAAATTGGAAGAATTTCATAACGGTTTTCACAATTTTTCATAATTTCTGGATATTACCTCATAAAATTTGCATTTCCCAAAGTATTAGATAATATTGATAGTTAGTAAATCCAATTTTTAATATTCCATTGAAGCAATAGAAAAATTTTGGAACAATTCCATTCTCTCCAGATACTAGTACTTCGTAAAAATATCCAATCAAATAAATCAAAGCTTATTGTATACAGTCGTAAATAAATTGCCTCATTTTGAAGCGTATTAAAGCTGTACCGCTTGATAACTCCCAGGGAGCGTTTGGAAATGCGAGAGAGACGAAAGAAATGGAAGAAAAAAAATCTATCCAGATATCGGCTAAGAATTTTCGCGCCCATGCTAATTGCAATTCCGTCCTCGACAGAAAGAGCTGAGCTCTTTTTAAATCCAATAAAGAAATGTGCGACAGCCGTGCGAAAATGCCAAGCTTATTAATAATAGACGGAAAGCCGCTTGCGAAAGCCGCACGTATAGGTATAAAGTATATAGAGGGTAAAGACTAAAGAGTGACCAAAACGTAACGTAGACCGCGTGCAGTGTATTAATGTGAGGATCATAGAGATCTTAGAGG
This sequence comes from Philotrypesis tridentata, assembly GCA_018906965.1. Lineage (NCBI taxonomy): Eukaryota > Metazoa > Arthropoda > Insecta > Hymenoptera > Pteromalidae > Philotrypesis > Philotrypesis tridentata. The sequence continues at coordinate 187,053 of JACCIB010000123.1, forward strand.
GGTATATTGTAGTATCTTAGAGGGAGATAGTAAGGGATCATAGAGATTTAAGCGATAACAATAACAACGGTTTATTTATAACACAAACAGAACAATAGCGATAACCGAGCTGTGTGTTCGTCACTGCTGTGTGGTTGGAAGTAATTACGCTGTGTGAACGATTACTATCCATAGCTGTATGGTCCTGTGTGGAATTATGCTGTGTGAGCGGTGAGCAGTGGATTCTGCGAGGCGCATAGGTGCGCGACGGATCGAGGCCAGATCCAGGGCTGGACCTGGCGCGGTGGATTCCGCGCGTCGCAACAGGTCGGGACAGTCTAGCGGTGGATTCCGCGAAAACAGATTCGGCGAGGTGGACTCCTCGTATGAACGAGTCTGGTTGTTTGCGAGACAACGTTGTTTTGTTTTGTGTTTTATTATTGTTGTTGTATGTGAAGATTCGGCGAGTTAGGCCTCGTGTCGAACGGATCGTAGTTGTATTGTTTTTGTTACTTTATTATATCGCGTTGTGCACTGCATATCGTTGTGAGCAGACGAGCGGTCATGACGTATGCGACAGTATGTTCGTGTTGCGTGATTGCGAATGTACGTTGCTGTGTGATTCTTGCATGAATGTGTGAAATTGTGAATAGTTTTTGTTGTTTTTGTGTGTTCGTCAGGAGCTGTGGGCGAGTGGTTTGTATGCGTGGATTGCGTGAATGGCGACGTCTGGTATCGTCTGAGGGCAGACGATATGCCAGGAACGGCCGGTTGTGGGACTGTGAGTGTTGGTGTGAGAGAGACAGACTACTCTAACCTCTCCCTAGAAGTAACCCTAGAGAGAAGGTTGGAGTAGCTGTGCGCTAGAGGGATACGTGAGAGAGAGAGAGAGAGAGAGAGAGAGAGAGAGAGAGAGAGAGAGAGAGAGAGTGAGGGATGCTCCGGCGGGTCAGCAGGCCCAACGGGACTGTTGGATTTGGGACGTGGGCGAGTATAAGGACGTTTGTGCGGGAGTGAAGCATGAATGTCGGTTATCGCTATTGTTCTGTTTGTGTTATAAATAAACCGTTGTTATTGTTATCGTTTAAATCTCTATGATCACTTGCCACATCTTAAACCCTGCCTACACCCCGAATCCCACATTAACGCCACCTACGAATTAACGGATTAAGCGTTGCAAGTACTCTAGATCTATGCGTAAGCGTGTTTCATTAAAATTTCATTTCATTTTCATTAAAAATTGCCAGAACATTTTCTAATCGGAGGATAAAGTGAACGTAGGCAAAGATTTAATGCATTTCTGCGAAAACTTACTACATATTCAGATGCATTTCTGGTCTATAATAGAGTGTTCAGGGGGATGACGGAGTTGCTCTGATTGCTTAAAATGTTCCGCCTGCATTTCGTAACATGTACAATCATTTTTCGATCATAAATAATGAATGCACGCTGCGCTATAGCTGCACTTGTTTATTGCGCGCATAAATGCAGTATTCCGAGGATAAGCATGAAAGTAAGGTGCGCGTATTAGCTAGCGCGTATTCATATGCGATTAATTATACTTATATATACGTAATTCCACCCCCCAAAGAATGACCACAAGAATGGCATCAGTTACTTTCACAAACGATGTTTAATAATAATTCATGATATTACATATTTCGATGCAATTAGTAAGAAAGTGCCTTGATTATTATACGCTCGTCTCAGGTTATTTCTTGCTTCCCTAGCTGCAGTGAAGCGAGAGTAATGTCACGCTGCAAGAGTATACGCAGAATCCTTTTTTTTCGATAAACATTTAAATATATGTGCTTGCGCGTTAGATTATATATAGAATTGATCGAAGTATTAATTATAATGGTTAATTCTATAAAAAAGCGGTAGAAAACTATACATAATTAAAATTTTTGGCATTTAAGTAATTGATAACTACAAAATATTTTTTTTTCATATTGAACTGCTCACTAGCTTATATAATTGCGTCATTTTGATATTTTGATTATTCTGGTATTTACATAATAAAGGCCCTCTTCTAGGGAACTGTATTGTTGGTCTCAAATCAATGATGAATTTCAGACGATTCGAAAATTTATCCAAGTTTATTTTAGCTTGAAATTAAAGCTCATAAATGTTTGCAAAGTTGCACGAGATTAGCATTAACATAAAAAGCAAAAAATGAGATATAAGATCGAAATAAAATGCAATTTCTCCCGACACACCATATCTCAATAGTCGGGGCCCCATGGGATTTTGATTGGAAGTTCGTGCCACTAGCAATTTTATTGTTGGAACTGGTAATGGTTCAGGTACTGATAACTACCAAAAAGTCTCTACAATGTACCTACCCCGGAACATTGTTATTATTGCAAAATTATGTTCAAAAATGCATTTTTTTTTGGTTTATCGTCTCTAGCTCTTTTATTATTAACTTTACGTGAAAAAGTTGAGAATGTTTTTTGTTCAGAATTAAATTTCCTATAAGGTACATGCGTTCTCGGATGCAAAATTGACTTTCTTCATCGCTAAATTGTTTAAAATAAAAAAAGTTTTTGTAAACTTTTATATTGCAATAGTTTATATAAAAAATACTTTTTTTAATCGAACTCACACTCAAACATATCTCTATAGTTCATACAACATAAAAATTTTAGTCCGACCTCGCTATCTCAAAATGGCGGCTTATTGTAAAATTATTAATCAGTATTTTCCAATTCATTTCAATTTTGCTCTAATTGCAATAAATTGATGGGACCACTTGGAATCGATAGCTTATGTCCTACTTAACAAACGCTTAAAATAACTTTTTTTCAAATTAATATTTAACAACATTTTTAGCAACAAATGTCTTTTTCAATATTGTTATCTCGGTCAATTTTAAAGTTACAGAAATGTGCTAAAGTGCATCGTAAAGTGCATATAAAACCATGAATTTTCATATATTTACTTTTAAGATTGGACCAATAGGAGCCGAGATAAAAAAAATTTTTCAATCGCCGATTGCGCCGAAACTACTTGATATTTTTTGTTGAAATTTAGCACAATGGTTGTTGAAATAATGCTCTAAAAGATGACATTTTATTGAATAGCTCTAGATGGTTTAGTTCGTCTAAAACGACTGACGAACAATGCGAGTTCAGCGCGCGCGGCCGCGCGGCTACTATTGCGCCGGCCAGGGAGGGCGGCGCAGTGGTGGGGAGACTGCCGCGCGACGGCGGACAGAATTCGGACACCTTAGTTGTAATTTGATTATCTTGTTAACCAAAACTGCTATTGCAATAAATTTTTTTTTCATTTAACCTGCTTTTTTCTCAGCTTTAACGCTATGCTAATTAAATTTTCATGGGTACAATACAAACACCCTAAATTACCAATTTTTTCGACAAAAATCTCTTATGGCTATATACAAAGCCTGCATTGCATTACAGAACATTTTTATGATGAATGTAAGTACTTATATAATGATAGTAAAGCAATGCATGCATGTAAAATCTATGAAAATAGGTATAAGAGATTTTTGTCGAAAAAATTGGTAATTTAGGGTGTTTGTATTGTACCCATGAAAATTTAATTAGCATAGCGTTAAAGCTGAGAAAAAAGCAGGTTAAATGAAAAAAAAGTTTATTGCAATAGCAGTTTTGGTTAACGAGATAATCAAATTACAACTAAGGTGTCCGAATTCTGTCCGCCGTCGCGCGGCAGTCCCCCCACCACTGCACCGCCCTCCCTGGCCGGCGCAGGAGTAGCCGCGCGGCCGCGCGCGCTGAACTCACATTGTTCGTCAGTCGTTTTAGACGAACTAAACCATCTAGAGCTATTCGATAAAATGTCATCTTTTAGAGCATTATTTCAACAACCACTGTGCTAAATTTCAACAAAAAATATCAAGTAGTTTCGGCGCAATCGGCGATTGAAAAATTTTTTTTATCTCGGCTCCTATTGGTCCAATCTTAAAAGTAAATATATGAAAATTCATGATTTTTTATGCACTTTACGATTCACTTTAGCACATTTCTGTAACTTTAAAATTGACCGAGATAACAATATTGAAAAAGACATTTGTTGCTAAAAATGTTGTTAAATATTAATTTGAAAAAAAGTTATTTTAAGTATTTGTTAAGTAGGACATAAGCTATCGATTCCAAGTGGTCCCATCAATTTATTGCAATTAGAGCAAAATTGAAATGAATTGGAAAATACTGATTAATAATTTTACAATAAGCCGCCATTTTGAGATAGCGAGGTCGGACTGAAATTTTTATGTTGTATGAACTATAGAGATATGTTTGAGTGTAAGTTCGATTAAAAAAAGTATTTTTTATATAAACTATTGCAATATAAAAGTTTACAAAAACTTTTTTTGTTTTAAACAATTTAGCGATGAAAAAAGTCAATTTTGCATCCGAGAACACATGTACCTTATAGGAAATTTAATTCTGAACAAAAAACATTCTCAACTTTTTCACGTAAAGTTAATAATAAAAGAGCTAGAGACGATAAACCAAAAAAAAATGCATTTTTGGCCATAATTTTGCAATAATAACAATGTTCCGGGGTAGGTACATTGTAGAGACTTTTTGGTAGTTATCAGTACCTGAACCATTACCAGTTCCAACAATAAAATTGCTAGTGGCACGAACTTCCAATAACTATCCTATACAGTTCCATGGGGCCCCGACTACAATGGCATATAGGAATGGAGCTGCCCATCACGCGGTCATCGAACCCTCGTGAACGGTCAATTTCGCGCCTCTGTACTCTCTAAATTTCTCGAATTCGAGTGAAAATGAAGAGGCGGTATGCAATATTCACTCGAATTAGAGTGATATTTTTCACTCTTTGCATTCGAGTGACTTATATCACTCGAAAGACCTGAGCGATTTTTCACTCGAAAAACTCGAGTCATTTAGACACACAGTAATTTTAGTTCTATAATAAATTTCAGTTATTTATATAAATACAATACGTTCTTTTGCGCATGTTGTACATGACGCCCGAGTTACTTAACATGCCGAATATATATACACACACATACATACACTTACATACATACTTTCAAGATCGGCCGCTAGGTGGCTACCCGTTTTTCCTTGCTCGCAAGTGCATAGATTCTACATTGGTTAGTATATATTATATTATATGTAATGAGCGTTGTGATTTGGAGAAAAGTGTCAACTTAACCTTCACGCCTCATGACGGGGGCTAAGTATAACTGGCTTATTATGCAGTCGGATCAGAAGATCAGCGGCACGACGACCACCGCTTCCGCGTATAGCCGCACTCTCTACGCCTGTAAGCTAAATAAGTACTTTCTGCGGTTGCAAAGACATCTTTAGCCTTTACTTGTATATTATATATTAGTATTTTTCTTACAAAGCAAGTGGAAGCGTTTGAATACTGAGGCGGCTCATCTTCTCCTGCTCTGCTCCATGTTATACAAAACTGGATTTTCGCGCTTTTTCAATTCATCCTTTAATTAGTACCTTAAATACTTAACTATGCGCAGTGTACGGGGATGAATAATTCAAGATTTGATATTGCAGTGGAGGGGGGGGGGGGCTGATGCAAATGCTTCAACTTCGGACCATTTACTGACACGCAAGGACTGCAAGGAAGAAATTAGAAGATCATGCATTTTTATGTATATCGATTATGCGACTGCATAATTCTAAGCGATTAGCGTACAAGAGAAGGATAAATATATCCTTCTCTTCCCAACGAGTGAACGAAAAATCCGGCATTTCCTCTTTTGCGTGGCTCTCTCGAATCGAGTTAAAGATCGTGACTCGGTGCTGACGATATCAATTTCAGCCTATTCGACTTCCTACAAAAGCTTCTTGGCGTATATACTTATATACATAGAAAGCTTAAAATCTTGCGCGATGAGGTTGATTGATGACAATCAAGTCGTCATCGAGTCGCAGAAATGCCTCCGACGCTTCCTCAACTGCACATCTCTGGAGCGAGCGATGCCGACGACGGCCGATATCTATACAATAGTAATAAGAAGAACTAGCGATCGAGAAAGCCGCTCTGGCTGGCGAGCGCAAAACCACATCGCAAGCCAATCTTCCAATCATCAGCGCCTTTATTCCAGCGAGTCCCGAGGCTGCACCGAAATCGTGCAGTCTGCCTACCCATGTAAAAATAGTCATCTCTGGTAAAAAACATATGAAGTCTCTGTATATAAAGTATATGTAGGCGCTTCATATACTTTTTGCGTAGATTTCATATAATATTGGCATTATATAAATTTTATATAATTTTTATAAAAATGCATAGAAAGTATTGTTTCATAAAACTATACAAGTTTTTAAAAAATTATTTATTTATTTATTTATTTATTTTTTATTGACTTTTTATAAATCACACGCAATGACGTATCATCGCAATCAATTAAGTACTGCAGCATCTTTACTTTTTTCGAGCCTAAAGTTTTTTTATTTACTGACATCGAAATGCGTATGTCGTATTGATAAGCAGCAAACTATTTGTTTATAAATAGAGGAATCGGTTGTATATGTTTGAAAACAACTTCATCGCGTCCGAGACAAGATCGCAATTTGAATAACTATAAATTTCACAAGATTGACAAACTTCAGACTACGAAGCGATTCGAATTGGTAGCGAAAAAAACAAACGTTTTCGTTGATAGATTATTTTTTATTTTATTTTATTTTTTTTCATAAATATTAACAATGTAATATTTGCTATAATTAGGGAATTTTGTCGACCTTTTGATACAAGCTATTTTCACAAACATATAAATTTATTCGATGTATTAATTCCTTCACGTCTTACACACTGCTATTACGCTGTACGATTAGATTCTATAACTCAGAAAATGTTGTATGTAAATAATTTTGTATGTTTGCAACCAAATTCGTATGAAAAGAAATAATTTATGTATATATTATTAAATATATTTTATGCAATAAAATTACAGTGTATATTTTTTCTGTTTTTATAAAAATGTTATGCATTTCATGCATTTTTAAAAAATTTTATGAATTTTTATAAAAATTATATAAAATTTATATAATGCCAATATTATATGAAGTCTATACAAAAAGTATATGAAGCGCCTTTATATACAGACTTCATATGTTTTTTTTACATGGGTATATGTTCTATATACCTACAATATATATTGACTCCGCTCGATATATATGTACACGTATACATATACACCTTATACACGAAAGTCCAGAGTCGCGACTCTATAGTCCCATAAACCAGCGACACGGTATTATGATCGGAAACGCGGCGACGAGTAAGTAGACCGTTGCAGAGCCTATGGGCTGCAAAAATGCGCGTCGGCGGCAGGAAAGGAGAATCACGACACGGCTCGCGCAGGTGCAGCGCTGTGTATAACCTCGAGCGAAGATGTATTTTTTTCTTTTTCACTCTTCACCACCTACTTATACGAAGAGAGAAAGAGAGAGAGAGAGAGAGAGAGAGAGAGAGAGAGAGAGAGAGCTGAGAGAGAGACAGAGTTGCTATTCATCGCCTTTTCCCCTCCATATGTATTATTATTAAAACAATAACTTGATGCCTGATTTGCATTAACAATAATACAAGTTGGTAAAATGTTGACCATCTTTCATCGTTAACAACGTGCTAATCAACTGGGCTAGCATCATCATTTGTTATAATATTAAATTTTTAACGATCTCCGGTAGATTAACTGCCAAAAATTTCTACCAAATATGCTTGTATTAAATTAACTAAACTGTGCGGTAATTATTAATCTGAAAATGTGCGACTTGTATTTCATTTAATTGCAACACATCATAATTTTTAAGTAGAAATTAAATACCGCTGGCTTCTAACTAGCGCGAGAAAGCCTGCAAGAGTTGTACGATAGAAGAAATTGCCTAGAGTGCAGTTTTGCGAATTATTAATTAACAATCATCTCGTTAATAAAGACGCGCTCTCGAGTAAAGTCATCGTTATTAATTGTCGTATACGCACGTGTAACGATCATAAGTAAACATAGCAGTACAAGTATAAATCGAGGGAAAAATCAAGTGATATGTCCATTTTTTTGGCCGACGATCGCCCTAGATAGACTCGAACATCTCTCGAGGGCGGGCGGGGGGTTGGGATAAGTAGGATCTCTTTGAGCAAAAAAGCGCGTGTCTCGGCTTAGCGATGATTAACAGGAACGAAACTTCTTATCTCTCGGTTTAGAAAGGCGATATACACACACACACACACACACACACACACAGAATTACACATACAGTTGCACCTAGTCATTTATAATCCGCAGAGCCGCGGCGGACTTGGCCTCGTGTCGGAAGTCGGAGTTTCTTCTTGCGAACGCTCGGGGGCAGTTGCCTATGCTGCAGTTGGCGCCGGCCTTTTGTCTTCCAGCCAAGCGCTCGCCATGTCGCCATGTGCTTAATATCGACATTCGGAGCAGAACCGAGTCATTACGTTTGACGCGCGCGATCCAGATTACCGAGAATTTCAGTATCTCGCGCCCGTTTTTCGACCGATACTCCTTTCAGCTCTAGCTTTTTTCTCATCTTGTATACTTGTAACGATAGTCGCCTTTTCGCGCTCGCTCCAACTGCACAGACGCGCAGTCGCTTTATAATTGCGGTCTTGCAGCTCTTTAAGAAGAGACTCGCTGTTCCGTTGTCCGGACTGGGATCAACTTGTTTCATGCGTACGGTCTACTGCAGGGAAAAACATCCATTTCATTTGACGTGGATTTGATGCTACACGCCTCAATTTAATACCGCATATAAAAAAGAAAACGCACTCTATAATCAGTCCCAAAGTCAAAAAGGGAAAATGGAAAAAGTTGGGTGCAGAAAAAGGAGCGAGCTAATTTTACAAGCATGTGGATACGGCGGCAGAATACCTCGATTATTGCGAATAAATCAAGAGCTGACCTTATAGCGAAGACGCGCCAATTAACTAGATGATTCTCACATTTTCAGACATAGGTATACCCCCTAACAACTCACAAATTACGCGAAGTGCTTTACATGCATAATTCCTCGGTAAAACAAACAAGTCTTAACGTTCCCCTACATTGCATATAAGGTATCCATTACGCAGTACATGGGCGTGTGTGTCATAAAAAAAGCAAAAAACAGGAAACTTTCTCGTATAAGTATAAACAAGCGATCTTGTTCTCGTCGAGCCGCGTCGAGCGCAGCGCAGCGCCGACAAAACTACATCGCGGAAATAATTCGGACGCGGACGACTAAGTGTGCCACAGCCCACAGTGAGGTGAGAAAAAACCGATAGAAATTGTCGAGCGAGGCTTTTTCGACAGCGACTCTGCATCGGTGGAGCCGCGAGAGAAAAAGGCCCAGCGTTGGCAATGAACTTATCGCCGTTATAAGTACTGCACTGCTCGCTTGAGAGGAAACTCGGCAAAAGTGCTGAAGCAAAACAGTGCAGTCTTTTGGGGCGTGTATACGTATAATAATGTATATTGTATGTGCTGTGTCTCCACGGCGCGCGGCGAGCGGCGCGCAAAGAAACAATGACAAAATGATGCTCTAGACCGCGTTCGCAGGCCTATATTGGCTGCGCGATATTAGCGCAAAAAGCCGAGAGAGAGAGAGAGAGAGAGAGAGAGAGAGAGAGAGAGAGAGAGAGAGAGAGGGGCCTTGCTCTCCGGGTTTACTAAGTGAAACCGCGGCTGACGAGCAGCTTTGCTCCACTGTTCCACAGAAATAAGCACGTCTTTTTTCATCGATCGCCTCTCTACAATCTCTAATCTCCAGTGCACTGCACCGAGAATACAAATGCTTCTGCAGCGATCTATATACACTTACAATTACTACTTATACTCGCTATGCAACCAAGAAAAGCCTGCGATCCAACGGTACAATACAACGTGTGATTGTTGAGGAGATAAATTAAAAATCATCCAACACCTTCGAGTTTTTATTTATTTCTACTTTTTGTTACAAGTGATGAGAAGAGAGAGTTAAATTAGAACATTATGCCAAATAATACAATTTTAGATATGTTTAATTTTTGGTGCTAAATTGTTCAAACCTGACCTCAAATTCGGAAAGAGCAGGTTTTTCTTACACTAGAATATGTTGCTCTTTATATAATATTTAGTTAATTTTACGTTTTGTACAGATCAAAATATCAATCGATTATGAAATGCCCGCGTGGCCGTTAATGGGCGTTAATAGCCAACGGTATAGTGATAAAGTGGTAACAAGTAGAGATATTTTTTTTTAAGAAATTTCATGATCTTTCAGAATATGCGGTATTAGATTTTGTGCATCTTTGGTATACATGGACGAAAAATGTAGTTTTTTGAAAAAAAAATAACTTTGAAAATTTAGTATAAATTAAAAAAAAAATACGGCAAATAGTAGCGGATTGTCTCCAAATTCTAATAGGATGTAAGTTGCGACTCAATCAGTCTGCACGCAAAATTTAAGTTTATTCTATTGATTCGTTCCAAAGAGATGATCTAGAAAAATTTTGCGCACGTACATACATACATACATACGTAGATACATACATTTTTAAAAAATATACTTTTCAATTTCAAGATTTGCACCGTTACCAAGCTTTCGCAAAGCTTTACAATATAAACAATTATTAAATGTATTTAGATAAGTGTGTATACCCTATCTAATTTGATTTTATCTCTCGGTAGTTGGTTTAATTATATTCTTTGTTGACTTTACCGATCTATCGCGATACTTCCTCACTTCCGAGACAGTAGCTGACAAAGCCGCATAAATAATAGCTGTGTCACTCGGCCTCTCTCTTCCCCCGCTGTTAACTAGCCAGGCGGAAAGGATTATCGAGATGTACACAAATCATAATTGCTCCAGTATGTTCGAATTATCGTTTTCGAAATTAAGTTTTCGAAAATATCGCCTTTGTATGTATTGCTCTGTTTATTTAGGTTTGTATGTTTATGTAATAAATATTTGACAATTTCCTGATGAGGACGACAATCATCGCTGAAACGTCGCTTTTTATAAAGAAAGGGATTTTAATTTCTGAAACCCTTTCTGAACCACTGCAGCCTCGGAGAGATCGATAAAGTCAACAAAGAATATAATAAAAAATTATTGTTCCTTGTCGAAAAAATACAATTTTACGATTACAAGTTCACGTAAGTCTCGAAGCATTTATGTGGTCACCCAGATATGCTATACACATTACACATATTAGATTGTCTTATGGTAATACTTTTAACGTAAATAAATTTATATTAAGAAAAAGATTTATAATTCTACAGTTTATTCCAAGCTAAGACGTAGGATTATTAAGTATTTTATATTGAAGAAATCCAATGAAGACGGCATTACTTTGAAATAAATCTGTAGCATTTTGGTAAAAGACCGACTTCCTCTAATTTTCTGGTTACGCAATCAAACTTTGCTACTAGTCCAGGAGTCCTAGGATTTTACCAGGAAGTTCGTGCAAGAGTTTATTTTATCGCTGAAATATGTTGGTAACCACTTACTGAAAATAGCCCTAAAGTCTCGACTTCGGACCCGATCGGGAACATTGTTATTATTGCAAAATAAGTTACCAAAATGCATTCTTTTTCAGTTTTTCTTGATTAACTTTTTTGTTACTCAATTTACGCAAAAACAGGTAGAGGCAAAAGTTGATAAACATTGAATTTTCTATAAGATACATATATTCCGAAATGCAAAATTAATGTTTTTCCCGGCTAAATTGTTAAATAAAAATTTTTTTTTTCAATTTTCACATTGCCATGGTTTTTGTAAAATATGATCTTTATTTATCGGATTAGCCCTCAAAGATGACTTTTAGTACAGACAACGTAAAAATTGAAGCCCGATCACGATATCTTAAAATGGCGTCTTGTTGCAAAATTATTTAGCCGAAATGTTCAAATTGATGTCCAATTCGATCCAGGAACGATAATTGAATCAAACTATGTTTAATCGACAGCTTACGACTTAATTAACAAACGGTAAAAATAAATTTTTACATACGGAGATCGTTTTGTAATAAAGCAAGATTGTAAGGTGGAAATCAAAGCTAGATCTGTTACGTGTACATGGCTGTTACTATTATTACTGTTGCTGTACGTATTGTTACGGGGGAGGGTGGATGGTGGATGGTATGAGGAGCGCTTGGGTGAGGGTGAGGGCGAGGGTTGGTGTTCTCGCGCCGATCACATTTCAAGCCCGTGATCTTGGAGAAGGGTGTCCGATAGACTGAAGCGAGAGATTTTGAATAGGCACACAATGATTATACTTTTATTCGACTGATTGAAGAGAGATTCGTGTAGGTGTGCGTGTATGTTCGTATGGATACTTGGATGCTTTGCAATACGCGAATGAATGCTTAAATCGCCTATGCGCGCGTTGTGTCAAAATCGGAAGGATCGAAGGCCCCGATAATAAAATGCATGCGAATAGCGAGCCCCGAACTGATCGCGATCAACTGCGCTTCTGCGTTTTTCTGTCACTGCGGTGACGTGCTAGTGACGTACTTACTTATTGTCGCGTTAGTGATGAGAGCAGTTATATAGCAACCGCTTGGGACTGGCCAACCTGCAATGCATTTCTGTGCATCGTCACAAAATTCTTTTATTGATTAAGCCGGGATAAGGATCGCGCTCTACGACCGTGAGCTATAGTTTACGTAACACTATACCACTATATACCTATATATTACCATCGTATACTTTTTTCAGGACAAAAGCAAAGAATATGTATTTGCTTCGACGATACTTAGATATGTTTGAAATCATTCTTCCTTTAATGACTTCAAGATTCCTATAACCGTCATCTTCAAATTGTAGCACAAAAGCTGATAGTTACTATGCACTGTAAAATTCAAACCCAAATTCGAGACGAAATCCGGTACATAAATAATCGGCGCAACAGCACAATGTTCAAAACAATAAATCTGTCAGAAGTATTTCCTTGACTCATCTTGAGTATACCCAGGTTGCCCCAGAAAAGAGTCGATAAATTTGAAAATAATTGATCAGGTCTTTTCTTCTCACGAAATAACCATACAGAAAACAAATTAAATCAACAATTACCAAAGTTTCAACAAAAACAGACATCTGTCTGGAAGTAAACTTTTCTATTTTTCGCTATGGCGAAACCGCCGCGTTCTCCATTATGAGTAAACATCTGACCCAACGAATTAGCATTAATTCGTGCGACTCTGTAACAAACATTAATTGAACACATTATGAAATGAAAGTCTTGAATCTTTTAAATATTCGACAGCCAAACAAAAGTCTTCAAAATCTTCTACTCTAATTGTAAAATTCAAGGCTGAGGCCATTAGCATTAAACTTTCGTATCGCACTCCACTATATCCCGTTTCATTCCGACTAATGAGTGATGGTACAGGAAAATATGGAACTCTCAAGTATATTCGTTCATGTCCTTTAGTTTATCCGGAAATAAACTACTGCTTACGTTATGGTTCTGATAGCAATACATCATTGTAAATTAATTGAATGTGAGCAGTTTAATAATTAGTTGACTTGAGTGTAAAATTGAAAAATCTTGAAACTTGATCGTCCAGACGTAATGCCGCAGAATTGACTGTGTTTTGTCGTTGTTTATCAAGTTATTTTTAGTGCGGATTTTGGGGCGATAACTCGACAAATGTCCAAGGTCCAAATGTCTTGCTGGTAAAGCATTCAGAGAGATTGAGGCAACAAAGCTTCATATTAAATTTTTCTTCCTTCGAGAAACATTGAACCAATTAGAAAAAATTATGACTTGATAAAGCTTATGATCTGCAATTTGTAAGTGTGTGTTCCGAGAATTACTCAGCAGAGCAAAACAAATATGATTCACATAGAATAGTTAGTACCACAATACACTGTATACTATCAGATGTATATTGAACAATTTTTTAATATTTATTACCGTATCATTGTATAGTGTTAACTACTTCGACATATAATCATCTTATTTTTATTTGAAGATAAAATTTTGTTCTACTTGTTTTGCTTTATATTGTTTTCTCGCTTCGCTTTAAATTTTTAGATGCGCATTGAAGTGCAAATGACTTTTACGAGGTTGTCAGTGAAAAACATAAATTATTGCCAAGTCGTATAATGTGTTTCTAAAATTAAATATGTGGCATTCTCTAGTCCAAGAATCGATTTTGAGCGTTTACGTGTGTACTTCAGCCAACATTTCGAGATCTTCGACCGTCTCTTCAGGGGTAGCTAACAATCAGAAACTATTATATGACTTCAAAATTGTCTTCAAGCTCCAATTTTTAATTTATTAAAGAAAATTTTTTAGTTCCACAGTGCGCGGACTACGTGCAAATTTGATTATAATTATTTTTCGATTCTTATGCACTGTATATTTTTGAAGCTATTTCTATACGTTTTATCTGTTTCTGTAACTTAATAATTAGTACACTTTTTATATTTGTTTCTACTTTACTTTTAATATTTATTAAAATTACATTAGGACAGACGAACTGTTGGATTTACGAATGATAATTGACCTGTGCTTTGAACTTTTGAACATATTTATTTTGCCATCAATATGCATAATACGGCAATTTCCATGCTATTTTTTAAAAACGGAGACTTTATCTTGAGTTTGCTAGATGGGCATTCGGCATAACAGAGGTCTCGTTGCAGGTATCCATTAGAATGATTAGATGCCTGCAATATAATATAATTTTATTATGTATATACTGAATTAATGTATTTTTAAGGAAATTAGATTAACAATGAGCTTTACCTTGACCTTTGCAGGAGGAGTACGTATCAGAAAACATAAAGTGGACGCCGATAGACTACTTCAATAATGCGGTAGTGGTGGAGCTGCTCGAAGGCAAACGACCGCCTGGACTCTTCCTCCTCCTCGACGACGTCTGTGCGACCCTCCACGGCGGTAGCACCGGAGCTGACTCTGATCTGCAAAAGGTACGTATGCACAACTGCGCATATCTCACGATGATACGCATACATAGTCTGACACGTATCTGCCACAATATAACTTTTCAGCACAACAATGACTTTTTGACAAAATTGAAAATACCTATTATAAAGTAATGCGTGAATTTCTCTTGCCTTGCCTAACGATTTCTCTTATAGAAATTGGCCAGCTCGGCGAACAGTCATCCTCATTTCCAACATACGAGAGATGGTTTCACCATTGTTCACTACGCTGGAAGCGTTTCTTACTCCGTCGACAGCTTCTGCGACAAGAATCGCGACGTTTTATTTCTGGACCTCGTCGAGCTCATGCAAGCGAGCACCAAGTGAGTTGACGTGATGTATTCTACTTCTAATCCTGAAAAGCAATTAAGTACCTAATCTCTACTTCTTTCGCGGACTTTATTTATTTATTTATTTATTCTTTTTTTTATTATAGCCTACCCAAGTCCTCTTTATGAGTCTTATACGGTTCTTCCCACTGCCCGATACCATACAATGGTACTGGCCAGTGAGGTTCCCTATAGTCGGGATGCATGTGCACCACATCGGAATGTAGTCCGCATGCATCTCAACTGGACCTACAGTTTAGCTACACAATGCATCCATAGATTGCGTACAGTGGGATCCGAACCACTGGAGCTTCGACGATATAAAACACTTAAGTATATACGTACAGGTGTATGTAAACATAGAGGTGTCCCAATGACAGAAAAGCCGAGAGCCGGGATCGAACCCCCCCCCCCCCCCCAGAACTTCTGGATCACGAGTCCGACACTCTGCCTACTGAGCCGTCTCCGCTCTCTGCGGACTTTATTTGCTGGTTTACGTCAACATTTGGTTTTGCTCTTAGCTGAAAGAATTTTTTCGCGAGTTAATGTGAAAACTTTGATTTTATTTCTTTTTTATACAATATGCATATTCAGGAAATATCGGAAACAACTCTCCACAAAAATTGCATTTTTTTTTTTTAAAGCAGTCCTACTCGGCCTGTTTTTTCTCATTCCTTAGGTCATTCTGAAAGAGAAAAAACTCGCGTGCATGGCCGGTCGTAGGGTATACTTTTTCCGGAGCAAAAACGACTCAAAAAACGAGAAATAATTAAATAAAAAAGAATTCATAGATTTTTTTCTCTCGAAAACTATGTACTTTTAAAAATATTTCATTGGAACTAAAATGTCTTAGAATTCATCGAAATGTGTCCAGAAATATTTGTACTGAAATGTTTTCAGAATTTTTAAAGACGTTTCTCGAAAGTTCAATTTTTTCAGAGCATTCTTTGATGAATTTTAAGACATTTAAAAAGAATCTATACATTCTTTTTTAGTTATAATTATTATTGTTTTTTTCGAGTTGTTTTTGCTCCGGAAAAAAGTGTACTCTGCGATCGGTCATGCACGCGAGTTTTTACTCTTTTCAGAATTTTCATAAGGAATGAGAAAAAACAAGCCTGGTAGGTGTGCGTTAAAAAAAAAATTTTGCAATTTTTGGAGAGAGTTGTTTCCGCCCATATCTGCGCGGTGAAAACGACTCATACGCCCGATTTACAGCATAAGAAAATTGCGCTTGTATGTATTCTCTTGTATACTCTAAAATTATTTGAAAATGACCGTTCCAATTCGCTCCCGTACGAACTCACATTTCATATTGATCATATCAAAATTTTGAAAATTGTGTGAATTTTATTTTTGACTTTTATTTATTAAGGGAAAGAAGGTATCACAAATTTAAAATATTTTTTATGTAATGAAAATAACTGTTTTTTTATTTAATACCGCATTACGTATTTATAACATCAAAATAAAAGTTTCTACCTAATTTTCTCCGTGGATCTCGAAGTCTTTGAAATATAAGCAGTGTATGTCGGAAGCTCAAAACTCCTTTAAAAGCAGCTAACCCATATTTCCAAAGCGTTTTGCGCAAGGGGTACTGATATTTCCTCAAATGCTTGTAATAATCGAATAAGTTATTTATTATATGGAATGTGGAAAAAAGTGGAATGTGAGCAATTTTGAGGAGCCACTGACCGGACTTGATTTTTACACTCGTCAATTTGGGCATGCAAAAAAAAGAAAAGTAGAAAAAAGAGCTTCAATTTGAGCTCTAGAACGTTGAAAAGTATCTCTTAGATCAAAAGTTAGAAGGATTTGAAGAAAGGGAAAAATCGATGAACTAGATTGATGAAGTAGATTGTTGTTTTACTGATTTTGAGAAGTATATGTATGAGGAAATCTAGGGACAGGTGGCAATATTTTTTGTCCAAAAAGTGGAAAGTGAGCAATTTTGAGGACACACTAACCGGACTAGGTTCTTTTTTACTCGTTAGGGCTTACAATACAAGAAAATTGACCGAAATATATCGGTGCCCTATGTCAATAAAAAGTTATGGGCCAAAAACTGACAAAAAATACGCTAACTTTTTTCGCGTTTTTTTCATTCTCCTAAAAGTTTAAGAGCAGGCCGTATGTTAAATCAAATTTCTAATCAATTAACATAAAGTACTTGAAGAGACCTTTCACTTGGATATAAATTTGTCTAAATCGGATGCACTGATCAAAAGTTTCGTATTTTAGAAGACGATGAACTTGGATTCAGGCTTTTACGAAAATGGCCGCTCTTACCTTTTTTTTCTTAAAATCCTTCCAACTTTTGCTCCAAGCATCCGTTTCCAACGTTTAATACGTCAAATTGAAGGTCTGTTTTTGTACGTTTTAATTGCTGCACGGGTTTTTTCTTTTTGCCTATGATGAGCTATATATATGCTTTTCAAAAAGATCGTTCTTTGAAAGCATATATATAGCACACTACGAAATAAATAAAAGTTTTAGACTATATAGCACAAAAGTAGAAGAAAACAGCAAAATTTGCCTGTTTTCAAATCCTCGTACCTTCCGATCCAATCGACCGTTTTCAAAGTTTAATAGCTCAAATTAAAACTCTCATCTTCTAAATCTTCTAAATCGTCTAAAGATTAGATTTCTTGTCCGATACGTTATACACATGCTTCTCAAAATCAGTAAAAATCCACCATTTTTAGAAGCATACCCATATAGCACCCAACACTCTGGGAATATTGCTGGAATGTTGCTTTGGTAAATAAAGTAGGATAAGTTATGTTGCGGGAAGGTTACGTAACCAGCAGGCCACGGTCAGGCAACATTGCTGCGAAGGGAAATGTCCGTTTTAACATTACGTCGATTCGATCGATATTCCGTACCCATCCGTGGAAAGTAATGTTATAGTAATATTGTAGTAAGCTTATTCAACATTCCCAGAACATTAATATATTATAATTTTTTTTTTTTTTTTTAATAAAAAATATCGGGTTTTTGTAATAATACAGTAATATTGCAGGAGTATTGCAAAATGCTACCGCAACATTGCCGGAATATTGAAAAGTTGGCCGGTCCGAAACTGCTGGCCACGCACTACATTCTAGTAACATTGTGGTAAGGTTACATAATCCTCGAAGAATATTAATATATTCTGGAAAATTTTTTTTTGATTTTGGCAGAAAAATTTCATCCGAAGGCAATATTACAGTAATATTGCAGGAGTATTGCAAAATGCTACCGCAACATTGCCGGAATATTGAGAAGTTGGCCGGTCCGAAACTGCTGGTCATGCACTACATTCTAGTAATATTGTGGTAAGGTTACATAACCCTCCAAGAATATTAATATATTCTTGAAACTTTTTTTTTTGATTTTGGCAGGAAAAAATTTCCATCCGTAAGGACAAGGATAAAGTAATATTGCGGTATGCAATGCTACCGGAATATTGAAAGTTGCGGTCGAACTGTCAACTACATTCTAGATTTGTGGCAGGTAAAACCCTCCAAGTATTAATTTCTGAAACTTTTTTTTGATTTTGGCAGAAAAATTTCATCCGAAGGTAATATACAGTAATAGTTGCAGGAGTATTGCACAATGCTACCGCAACATTGCCGGAATATTGAAAAGTTGGCCGGTTTCGAAACTGCTGGCCACAGCACTACTTCTAGTAATATTGTGGTAAGGTTACATAACCCTCGAAGAATATTAATATATTCTGGAAATTTTTTTTGATTTTGGCAGAAAAATTTCATCCGAAGGCAATATTACAGTAATATTGCATGAGTATTGCAAAATGCTACCGCAACATTGCCGGCATCTTGAAAAGTTGGCCGGTCCGAAACTGCTGGTCATGCACTACATTCTAGTAATATTGCTAATCATTTCAACAATATCTCACAATACTACTGTAATACTATTTAGGGAACCATTTTTCTGATATAGTATATTAAAATATATTATAATATTAATATTATATATAAATATATACAACAAAAATTGTATTATAGTATTTTTTCCGTAAGTAATTTTCTATGATGATTGAAAAAAGATTCCAGAAAATAATATACCGTGTGTCCCAGGTGAAACTGTCCATGCTGGAAGTGTGGGTGGAAAAAATTTCAGCACCAAAAACTATGGTGAAAAAATTTATGGGGGTGAATGGAGATCCTGGCGACTGAACGTGTGCAACCCACATGTTTCGTATTAAAAAAAGCTGCGTTCAAAAAAGTTAAAATTTGCACAATTAATATTTTTTGAAATGGCACTTAATTCTACATAAACGGCCGAATTCAACAGAATTTGAATGACAAAAATCGAATGGTAACTTCTTGAGATAATGAGACTAGTTTGATAATTGTCACTTGCAGGATTCTGAATTGATAAAAGTGAAAATGCTCCGATTTTTGTGATTCAAGTTTTGTAAGTATTGGGGATCTTTACGCATAAACATGAGTACAGCAAAAATTATCTTTATTTAAGAATTTTTGATTTGAAAATTTTGATTATATTTATGGAGGTAATTACACGGGTGACCCTCATTAGACTGCTGCAGCCAAGAGTGTCCCTCGGTGCAATAAAAGGCTAAGACCTCTCTCCGGCACTGGTACACGTGTGGCACGACATTAGAAAAAAGTTTGCACTCAAAATGTTCAAATCAACAATTCTTAAATAAAGATAATTTTTGCCGTACTCACGTTTATGCGTAAGGATCCCCAATACTTACAAAACTTGAATCACAAAAATCGGAGCATTTTCACTTTTATTAATTCAGAATCCTACAAGTGACAATTATCAAACTAGTCTCATTATCTCAAGAAGTTATTCGATTTTTGTCATTCAAATTCTGTTGAATTCAGCCGTTTACGTAGAATTAAGTTCGTGTTCAAAAAATATTAATTGTGCAAATTTTAACTTTTTTGAACGCAGCTTTTTCTAATACGAAACATGTGGGTTGCACACGTTCAGTCGCCAGGATCTCCCTTCACCCCCATAAATTTTTTCACCATAGTTTCTGGTGCTGAAATTTTTTCCACCCAAACTTCCAGCATGGACAGTTTCACCTGGGACACACGGTATACTATAAAATTATACAATAACATAATAAAGATCGCAGTGAACACTTTTTAAATAGTTAATTAAACTTCTTATAATATATAGAATTTTTATCGCAATATTATTTGTCTTCTGAAAAAGAGAAAAGCAAAATTTCGAAAAATATTATGATTACTACAATTTTACTACAATACAATAGGGAGAAGCTTTCCAGTAGAAGACAATTTTCAAATACTTTATTAACATTCTCATAACAGTTTACTATATTATTTTCTGAAACCGAGAAGAAACAGGTTCCAGAAAAATCATGGTTCTAGAAAAATTAGGCAATCTTACCTGAACGCGCTACTACGCGCAGCACCGATTTATAATACGAAGAGTTATCGCGGAACGACTAGGAAATCAAGTTTCTCTCTCTTTCTCTAAGGCTCGTGATCCCCATGTGAAATATGTGGCAAACGCCTGCTCGTAGTTACTTTATATGACCGGCTGAACCATCCCAAACGCCTCTTGGGCTCCTAGTTTGGGGCGACTGTCTCTACTAGATCTCGAGGTCTTTCAAAACTATAGTCCTCGGATCGGATTAAGGGACTGTGAGCCACATTAATTGTATACTTCGAATGCCCTTCCTGAGCTTTGCGGTAGTGTGAAGTGCGTATGCCCTCCGGTGAGCTGGGGTGGTCTAAAAAATATCGGCAACTTCGCTATCGACGATAGCGAAAGAAATGCTTACAACAGACCACAAAGCCTATTGTCAACGGGATGCCAACAGCACAGCCATCTTTCGATATTGTTCTGCCCACGCGGATTCCGTTACAGCTACCGATGATCGTCAACCGCACACGACGATGTCCTGTCGTTCTCTCCAACGTCTTTGCGGCTGTACGACGCACTTTTACGTCGAAAATCCTACCGCGATAGAGAACGCATAAGCAAATACGATCATATTAAACATTTGTCTCCCGACTCGGACGAAATCATAGATGATGCATCTGTATTACGTGAGACTAGGCGTTTATGTATTATGCACGCACCATGTTGAGTGTCTCTCGCCAAGATCTCTGGAGATTTCGGGTCTCGCGGCATTATGTGATCCTCGACGATTAACAGTCGTACGGCGCTTGAATCAGGCTACGACCAGCTGACTCGTGTGTTTCTCTAACGAAACCACTAGCCGGTTAAACCTTTTTAGACCAAACTCGTTATCTTCCTCCCCTTCCGAAAAATATAACAATATTAATAAAGTATTAACACATTATTACCATAAAGATTATACAGATATTAATACCATATCGTATGACCTATTAATCTCTGAAAACCAATTAAAGAAATATACAAAATACGTTATGATACTGATAAGGTTCTGGAAACATACTACAAAATTACAAAAATTTCATTGAGGGTAAGATTTTTCGCCTAAAGCAACTTCAAAGTCTTCTAATAACACTTTGCAATCTTATTCAAATATTATTGCATTATTCCATAGAGAAAGAAGATCTTCTATGAAATCCAAACAGTATAATTTAGCTATATATCATTATTGTAATTATCCTGTTTGCAAGCCTACAAGCGATTATAATTAGGGCGAAAATTCTACACATAGGCTAATTTTAAAAATTTTTCTGTCATATTCTGCTAACATTTGATAAGTGCCGAATGGCGCGTACTGTCCTGATCCTGTGTCGATACTCCTCGTGGAGTAATAGCTATTATTTTTGCATTAAAAGCGTCTTAGGCCGCTGCACTCGTGCAATCATGCGCCTTACCAGAGAATCGATATGTATTAATATGTACAGGGCATTATTATTAGGCATTAATATGTACAGGGGTGGGCAGAGAAATAATTATACATGATTTACTTTACAAGAAAAAGAGAAGCGTTCATTTTATCCAATTGCAAGAATTTCAGTCATTACCGTGGTAGAATAGGCAACTTACTTATTCGGCTTATTCTAATAATTCTTATTAATATATTACATAAGATTGAAATTATTCTGGGAAAATCGAAAAGAAATTCAGCTATATATTATAGTTCAACTATATATTATGATTCTATAAACGTTATGCAAGTCTACCACAATGTAATTAGGGGTAAAGCTCTTCACATCAGCCAAAATTAAAATACCCTTGCGACAAAAATTTCGCAACTTTATTACAATATTATTAAAATATTTCATAGAATAGAAATTTTAATATGAAAACCCAAAAAAACATTCTAGAATAAGCTATTAATCTTACAGAATTGCGAAACATAATAATAATATTATTACAATATAAACACAACCACCAGATGTTTCGAATCTAATAACTTTGAAATATTCTAGTAATGTTATCGTAACAATTTGTAATAATACTGCAATATTACTGCAATATTAATATTCTTGGAGGGTCATGTAACCTTGCCATAATATTACTAGAATGTAGTGCGTGGCCAGCAGTTTCGTACCGGCCAACTTTTCAATATGCCGGCAATGTTGCGGTAGCATTTTGCAATACTCCTGCAATATTACTGTAATATTGCCTTCGGATGAAATTTTCTGCCAAAATCAAAAAAAATTTCCAGAATACATTAATATTCTTCGAGGGTTATGTAACCTTACCACAATATTACTAGAATGTAGTGCGTGGCCAGCAGTTTCGAACCGGCCAACTTTTCAATATTCCGGCAATGTTGCGGTAGCATTTTGCAATACTCCTGCAATATTACTGTAATATTACCTTCGGATGAAATTTTTTTGCCAAAATCAAAAAAAAATTTCCAGAATATATTAATATTCTTGGAGGGTTATGTAACCTTACCACAATGTTACTAGAATGTAGTGCGTGGCCAGCAGTTTCAGACCGGCCAACTTTTCAATATTCCGGCAATGTTGCGGTAGCATTTTGCAATACTCCTGCAATATTACTGTAATATTGCCTTCGGATGAAATTTTTCTGCCAAAATCAAAAAAAAGTTTCAAGAACATATTAATATTCTTGGAGGGTTATGTAACCTTACCACAATATTACTAGAATGTAGCGCGTGGCCAGCAGTTTCGGACCGGCCAACTTTTCAATATTCCGGCAATGTTGCGGTAGCATTTTGCAATACTCCTGCAATATTACTGTAATATTGCCTTCGGATGAAATTTTTCTGCCAAAATCAAAAAAAAATTTCCAGAATATATTAATATACTTGGAGGGTTATGTAACCTTACCACAATGTTACTAGAATGTAGTGCGTGGCCAGCAGTTTCGGACCGGCCAACTTTTCAATATTCCGGCAATGTTGCGGTAGCATTTTGCAATACTCCTGCAATATTACTGTATTATTACAAAAAACCGATATTTTTTATTAAAAAAAAAAAAAATTATAATATATTAATGTTCTGGGAATGTTGAATAAGCTTACTACAATATTATTATAACATTACTTTCCACGGATGTGTATGGAATATCAATCGAATCGACGTAATGTTAAAACGGACATTTCCCTTCGCAGCAATGTTGCCTGACCGTGGCCTGCTGGTTACGTAACCCTCCCGCAACATAACTTATCCTACTTTACTTACCAAAGCAACATTCCAGCAATATTCCCAGAGTGTTGCGTGCTATATGGGTATATATAGATGGTCGCACAAAAAAATTTTAATCTGATAAATTAATATGAAATATGAAAATGGTGGTTTTTTACTGATTTTGAGAAGCATATATATCTGTAGCTTGCAGGAAGAACCACTTAAGTGACATTTTGCGAAAAATTTTTTTATGTCGAATTCGAGGTGCTCTTAGTGCCCTTTTTCATTGTACAATAGTAGGATTTCCGAAATGCACAAATATTTTAAATGCCAGCCGATTGCATAATCACTTAACTGCGTCTCTCGTAAAAATGTTATCGCAGAATCACTTAAGTGCACTCGTTTTATTTATTTTTGTGCGAGATACACCGTGTGGAGTACATTAAAGCGGTATAATATATATCTAATTACCTATATCGATGTATTCGTCGGTTTTTTTAAATTTAAAAAAATTTTTTTAACGTTTTTAAATTTTTCAAAAATTGTCAATTTGCAAAAACAAAAAAATTACTGGAATCACTCTGATAAAATTCATACGTATTCCTTAGCTTATTCTAAGAACTTATTACTCTTGAAAATTTTTTCCAAAAGTTTGTGGTTTCTGAATAAAAAATTCGTAAAAGTCTTCGTAAAAAATTTTCAATTATAATATGCGCCAGTTTGACCACACCGAGGTTCAAAATCAATCCCCAAATCACGTATCTTTTAGGTTTGGACATTTATCCCATTGGTTAGAGGGGTTCCAGATACATTGCAAATGAAAACGTTCTTGAAATCTCGAATTAAAACAAAAAATTGTGGAAAAACCATGCTTTTTTCCTTTAAACCGTTTTTTCTCATAGTTAATAACAGTTTTCGAAAATTTTAATTATACCATTGGAAAGAGCATGAGTTAAACTTTAAAATTATGCCCCGCCGGAATTTTTTTAATCGCAAATTACATTAGTTACGAGCCCTCAAAGAAAGTGACCGCATAACCACTTATCTGCAAAGTTCCCGCAGAACCACTTAACTCGAGTAATTTGTTTAGCTTGGGCGTCGAGAAAGAAACTATTTACAAATGTAATATTACGGTTGTATCCGTATCAGGTACCTAATCAAATGAGCCAATACTTAGATCTTTTCTCTGACTTTTCGATCTTACGTATTACTCCAAACATTGAAATCGCTTTTTCTCGAAAACACGAAAATGTCACTTAAGTGGTTCTTCCTGTGAGCCACAGATATATAACGTATCGGACAAGAAATCTAGTCTTCAGACGATTTAGCAAAAAACGAAAAAGTAGAAGATAAGAGCTTTAATTTAATTGGATCGGAAGGTACGAAGATTTGAAAACAGGCAAATATCGCTTTCTTTTCATAAAATGGCTCAATTTTTGCAAAATTCAGCGATTTTTTCCCTATTGATCCAATCGTGCGTATTGATAGTGTCACGTACGCTAATTCGCGAACGTTGAGCAATGCGACCCTTAAACATCCAGACGATAAGAGGGCCTCACACGATGGCCGGATGTGCATCGTGGGCCGATTGGCAACGAACAGTTGCTAACCGCTCTTATCAATATCGATCCAATACGTCACAGCCATTATCTTCACATCATAATAAAAATCGCGCATCCAGTCTGGGACCCATGACCACTCTCCGGTCACGGTCACAGTCGCGTACGACTTCGGGGCGAGAACAGCAGCGCGCATTGGGACATATATTCTTACGTAACATTCGAACATTTTGACATTCACACAAATCTCTCTTTGAAGCCTAAATAAAGCTTCCGATCGTTTCATTAATTCTACGCATCGTTTATTCATCCGAGCACCCTTCTCCACGATCACGGGCTTGATCCGTGATCGGCGCGAACCACACCCACACCTAGCTATCCTCACCATCCATCGACCCTCCCCCGTAACAATAGTTTAATAGCTCAAATTAAAGCTCGTTTGTTCTACTTCTATGTTAGTTAGTCTAAATTAAAAATTGTCATGTAGCGTGCTGTATATACGCTTTCAAAAAAACAATCTACTTAAGACGCGCATATATATATGGGAAAATCCGCCAAAATAATTCAGATAATTGCAGCGGAAATCGACCGAAAAAAAACCTCGTGAGACTCGTCTGGGGCAGCGTTTTTCTTGTTCTACAGGACCCCCAGAACACGAAAAAAATAGTGTTCCCGCGAAATCGAAAAAGTGTTTTTGGGTATTTGGATGTTTACACAAAAATTTACAAAAAAAAATCGTTTTTTAAAGTGTTTTTTTTTCAATCCGTATTTAGAGGGAGAAGGAATTTTATTTTTACTGTCGCAAATATGCACAAAAGTTCACAAATTTTCTGAGCTTTTCAAATTAGTCAAGCTTTGTTGTCTATGATTTTTTTTAACAAAATGACGGCGGTTTTTGTGAAACAGCGTAATGTTAAACTTTGTTGTGAAAGTGATGTTAAACATGATTTTTTTTCTCGAGAAATATCACCTTAACAAAAAAATGTTGTAGAATAAGAAATGCTTAAAATTACTCAAAGAATACGTATGAATTTTTTCAAAGAAATTTGAACCATTTTTTATTTTTTCTAAAATTGTGCAATTTGGAAAAATTCAAAATTTACTCAAAATTTTTTGAAAAAATTCATACGTATTCTTTGAGTAATTTTAAGCATTTTTTATTCTACAACATTTTTTTGTTAAGGTGATATTTCTCGAGAAAAAAAATCATGTTTAACATCACTTTTACAACAAAGTTATTAACATTACGCTGTTTCACAAAAACCGCCGTCATTTTGTTAAAAAAAATCATAGACAAAAAAGCTTGACTAATTTGAAAAGCTCAGAAAATTTGTGAACTTTTGTGCATATTTGCGACAGTAAAAATAAAATTCCTTCTCCCTCTAAATACGGATTGAAAAAAAAACACTTTAAAAAACGAATTTTTTTTGTAAATTTTTGTGTAAACATCCAAATACCCAAAAACACTTTTTCGATTTCGCGGGAACACTATTTTTTTCGTGTTCTGGGGCTCCTGTAGAACAAGAAAAACGCTGCCCCAGACGAGTCTCACGAGGTTTTTTTTCGGTCGATTTCCGCTGCAATTATCTGAAATATTTTGGCGGATTTTCCCATATATAGTTCATCATAAGCAAAACCAAAAAATGCTTTATGTATTTGAAAAATACAAAAAAAGACCTTTAATTTTACGTATTGAACGTAGTCGCAAACGGATGCTTTGATCAAAAGTTAGAACGAGTTTGAGAAAAAAGGTAAATTCATAAATCGCCTATTAAGCCTGAATCCAAGTTCGTCTTCCTCAAACGTGCGAAACTTTTGAGCATTTTTTGAGAAAATTTTATTTGACATGCCGCCTGCTCTTAACCTTTTAGAAAAATGAATAAAAGCGAAAAAGTTAACGTATTTTTTGTCAGTTTTTGGCCCATAACTTTTTATTGGCATAGGGCGCCGATATATTTCAGTCATTTTTCTTTTTGTTTCTTGCGTGTCTCAGCGAGTGCAAGAAACCGTACTTTTGAGCCAAAAAGAGTCCGTTATCTCGACTCTCTGTAGATTTTCTCATATAATGATACTATTTTGAAGTGTTTCTGAACAATATAAATACTGTTTTTATTATTATTTTTTTTAATTATTTTTCGTTAGTATATATAAGCTGACACTTGTATCACATATAAAATATAAGTAAGTGCAACTGCTTTGGTTAAAGAAAAATTGTTTCATGTTATTTTGGAGAAATTTTGAGTACTTTCTTCCCGTAAGTGAAAATAAAATTTAAATAAATTTTCTGGTGTACCTACAATGAATTTTATGCATAATGAATGACGTTGAGATACCTTGAATACAGTGGAATATTGATTATAATATTTATTATAATATTCCGTAATATTCTTACTATTTTCGACATGAATATGTGAATTTCGAAGAGAAATCAAAAGTCATTGCCATGTGCAAACAATTATAAAATAATAATTCGATTTTTCAACAGTTATATACCTGCATGTAATTATAGAAGATGATGAGTTTCTTTACATTCCGTCCAGTCGAAGAAAAGAATCCCTGAATTGCGATCGTGCGATGAATTAATTTCTCGTCGTATAGAGCTCGCTGCTCGACTGCCGGCGGGATTTGATAAGTTACGGAGAGGCTCTCGAAGGAAAAGTTTGCATGCGAACTATCCAAGGATATGCAGTGCATGTACATATACACTTGTTTCAGTTCACTGGTACGCGCGATCTACCCGGTGGAAAAGGAGGCAGCCCGCACGAAGACGCTCAAGTCACGACCAACAACCGCTGGTAGTAAGATCCGTAGCCAAGCGAGCCGACTTGTCAGTCAGCTGATGAGGTGCACACCCCACTACATCAGGTGTATCAAGCCCAACGAGACGAAGAAGCCGAGGGACTGGGATCAGCTCAGGGTGAAACATCAGGTACGGACTCGTCGATCTCGACTCTCTTCCTATATAGTGTGGAAATATCACACGTTCATATATAATCACACACACTATATAATTACGGAAACTTCACATACCGATTACAGCTCAGCTTTTATTAATCGCCATTACTTACTTTTACTTCAAATTCATTGAAGACGATCACATACAAGATTATCCAAAACTGCGAGAGAATTCTTAGAAAAATCATTCTTATTTCCTAATAACAAGAGTTGTCCTTAATTCAAAAGGCTGCAAATAGGATTATTACTTTAAGTATTTTATAACAAGCAAAAGAAACGTTCTTGTTCTTTGGGAAAAGAAAAAAATGATTATTTATATCTGTTAAGATTTGCTGTTCAACAACTACTATTAGTTGTTCTCTCTATAATGAAAACTATTCCTTTTCAATTCATCAGAATATTTGTTTCCTTGACAGAAACGATTTTCATGACGATCGAAAAACAATTGCTAAAAGTAAATGTACTTACCTTCTGACTAATTATAGAATTGCATTATTATTAAGTCGCGAATGTGAATGAAAGTGCAAAATTTGAAAATAAAGTTTGCTGTTGAGAAGCTTTTTAGTAGGCGATTTCTTATTTAAATGAATATTACGCTATGTTTGTCTACACTATTGACAACGTGCGGGGTGTGTAGGTAGAGTATCTAGGACTGAAGGAGAACATCCGGGTGCGACGAGCAGGTTTCGCCTACAGACGTACGTTCGCCAAGTTCCTGCATAGATATGCTATTGTGACGAAAGAAACGTGGCCAGCTTGGAGAGGAGACGAGCGTCAAGGCGTTCAATGGATTCTCGCGAGTGTCTGTATCGATCAAGGACAGTATCAGATGGGTCGAACGAAGCTTTTTATCAAAGCTCCCGAGAGCGTTAGTATCTATACATTTAACCGGAAAATTCCTCGGGCCTATCCTTTCAAGTGAAACCGAAAATGTTGATTGTAATACCGCAACAATCCTTGCAGATATTCATGCTTGAAGAAGCCCGCGAGCGCAAGTACAACATGCACGCGCGCATCATCCAGAAGGCCTTCAAAAAGTACTTCGCCAAGAAGCGTCAAGTCTCGCAGAAGCAGGAAGCTGCGGACCTACTCTACGGGCACAAGCAGCGGCGTAGGGCAAGCCTCAATCGCAGCTTTGTTGGCGACTACATTGGCATGGACATGAAGCCCAGACTCGCCAGTCTCGTCGGCAAGAGGGAGAAGGTCTTCTTCGCCGAGGTCGTCAAAAAGTACGATCGACGCTTCAAGGTATGCCTTGCCTTACCTTACCTTACCTTACCTTACCTTACCTTACCTTACCTTATCTAACCTTACCTTACCTAAAAATCTACCTACTGTAGTTAAAGGCTGTTAATTCTTCTTTTTTTAAAGCAGAGCAATTAATTTCCTAACAAAAGTGCTGTATATATTTTTGGCGAAAATCGCTTTCCTGCGAGGCAAAGAATTAAGAAAATGCTTAAAATGCCAATTTTGACCCTCTGACACTCAAAGAAATGGGCCAAAAAAAATCTGAACAAATTCAGGCCGGGCACTCACAGGATTGTAAGCAACGAAAAATCGCCCCGAGTCAAAAGAGCGAGCGAACGCTATACATCGTGGCTTCTAACGAAGACTAGAGCAGTTCAAAATATACCTAAATTCAATGCTACATTTTGTACTTTCAAACGTATACGTAACACTCATCACGTTGTAGTAGCTCAAATTTATTGTCACACTCCAAAATTAACAATTGAAAGTCAACCTTTTCGAACTGTGCTAGTTTTCATTGCGGAAGCGAAGATATATGTAGTGGCACACGCGGCGGGCCATCACTCCTTTTCCTGTATATGAGTCATTCCACGAGATACTGGAAACTTCTGGGGGCCTGGACTACCGAAAAATTTTGGGTAGGGCACACTTATCAGACCTATTTTTTCTGATTTCTGTGACCCCTCCGAATAAGAAACCGTGCGAGCTGCATCATTATCGGTTGCCACCCGGGTTTCCGATCGAAAAAACCCAAAAATCTTTATACATTTTCTTTTGCATTTTTACTGTTGAGCGCATTATTTGTGTACTGTGAGTCCTATGGGACTTGGCGCTATACTTTATATATACAGAACGAAAGTGCAGCTCAAGAGCTTTAAATCGAGCCGAAAATTTTTAAAATCGGATGTTCCGGTCACGAGTTACGCACGCTTCAATACTGCTAACTCTTTATAGCGCTCTCGCAAAACTAATCGATTTTCACTTTTTTTCTTCAAATCCTCGAAACTTTTGATCCAGTGACTCGATTTTTAAGTTTAATAGCTTAAATTAAAGCTCTTTTCCTCAACTTTACGATTTTTAGATCCAAAATTGATATTTCTTATCTGTTGAGCTATATATATGCGTTCAGAAAACTAATCCGCTTTAGAAGCATATATATAGATCAACAGATAACAAAATTTTAATTTAGACCTAAAAACCAAAAAGTAGAGGAAAAGAGCTTTAATTTGAGGTATTAAACGTCAAAATCGAAGCATTGGATCGACAGTAATAGGGATTTGAAAAAAGGGAAATATGTCTGGTTTTTGGAAAAATCGAGCTGTTTCGTGAAAGTCAAATCAAACCACTTTTTTCAAATGGTCATAAATTTTGATCGAGTAATTCGATTTTGACGTTTAATAGCTTAAATTAAAGGTATTTTCTTCAACTTTTTGAATTTCAAGTCAAAATTTAAATTTGATATATAGTGAGCTATATATATGCTTTCAAAGAACCAATCGGATTTAGAAGCATATATATAGCTCACTACAAAAAAATATTTGTATCAACAAAAAAGCTGAGGAAAACAGCTTTAATTTAAGCTATTAAACGTCAAAATCGAATCACTCCATCAAAATTTATGACCATTTGAAAAAAGTGATTTGGTTTGACTTTCACGAAATAGCTCGAATTTTCCAAAAACCAGACATTTTTCCCTTTCTTCAAATCCCTGTAACTGTCGATCTAATGCTTCGATTTTAACGTTTAATAGCTCAAATTAAAGCTCTTTTTCTCTACTTTTTGGTTTTTAGGTCTAAATTAAAATTTTTTTATCTGTTGATCTATATATATATGCTTCTAAAGCGGATTAGTATTCTGAACGCATATATATAGCTCAACAGATAAGAAAAGTCAATTTTGGACCTAAAAATCGTAAAGTTGAGGAAAAGAGCTTTAATTTAAGCTATTAAACTTTAAAATCGATTCATTGGATCAAAAGTTTCGAGGATTTGAAAAAAAAAGTGAAAATGGATGAGTTTCGCGAGAGCCCTATTAAAAGAAAATAAATATTGTTCAAAGGGCGACGGTAGGCTCCACGAAAATGACGTGCACAAACTTGTGTTGAATACAAAATCTTTATTTATGAAAAAAGAAGAGAGAAGCGTGTTCCCTGCACAAGCGTCAGGTTGAATCTGAGGCATCTCAGCAAGAAGCCGGAAACGTCGGAGAAGCGCCGCCTTGCGGCCTGTTGGCTTATAAGATATAGACCCCCACTCCTTTACACGGGCCAGACGCTGCAGAGGCGCAAGCGTTGAAAACTCTCCAAATACATACGATTCCAACACCCTCACTATTTGAGTGTTTTCGATGCGCTTTACATTTTTATTTCCTTAAATCTTAGTTACGCCGATTCTTGAACGCATTAAACTGAATTTATCAAAACTTAACGCCTTCGTGAACATGTCCGCGTATTGATTATTAGTGTTTACATAGCAAGTATTTACGACACCATCACGCAGTTTTTCGCAAATAAATTGGTACCGAACGTCTATGTGTTTGGACCTGCGGTGAAATTCCGGGTTACGGCTCAACTTAATTGCGCTCTGGTTATCAACATACAGAGGCGTAGGGTCAACACATTGACGTCCGATGTCAGACAAGAGTTTGCGGAGCCAAACAGTTTCTTTCGTGGCTTCAGACGCCGCAATAAACTCAGCTTCCGTCGTGCTGAGGCTTACAGTATTTTGTCTTTTCGACGACCAGACAATACAATTATCGTTCATTAAGAAAACGTAGCCGCTCGTAGAACGCCGAGTTACAATATCGCCTGCGTAGTCCGCATCTGAGAAGCCTACGAGGCCATTTCTCGCACGATTGTTACAAAATAGTAATCCGAGAGAGGAGGTCCCTTTTAAGTAACGTAGGATGCGTTTCGCTGCGCGCCAGTGCGTCTCGTTGTAATTGTCGAGATGTCTGCTAACGACACCTACTGCGTATGCGATGTCGGGTCGCGAAATAATTGACAGATATAAAAGGGATCCCACAAGCTCTCGATAGGGTAATCTCATTTCTTTTTTATCGTTCGGGTTTACAAGTTTTTCGTTAGGATCTGCAGGTATCTTTAACTCATTTGCGTCGGACATTTCAAATTTTTTCAATATCTTATTGATATACATTTCTTGACTAATAAAAATACAATCCGGTTGCTGCGTAATTTCCATGCCGACAAAGAAGTTCAGATCGCTTACTGTAATTCGAAATTCTTTCTTGAAAATATTGACTAGTTCGTTAAGAACAGTTCGCTCGCGACATAATAACAATCCGTCATCGACGTAGAGGGCAAGATATACCTTACAGTTATTATGAGAACCGACATACACGCATTTATCCGCATTACTTTGAGCGAAGTTCAAGTTTTTAACAAAGCTGTTAAATTTTTCGTTCCAGCAGCGCCCAGATTGTTTAAGGCCGTATATGGCTTTTCTTAGTTTGAGAGCAAAATTTTTGTTATCTATGTCCAAGCCATCTGGAACTCGCATGTACATGGTTTCGTTTAACTCACTATTTAGATATGCCGTGCTGACATCGAAATGTAGAGAATGCAAGTTTTCTTCTACAGCGATAGATAACAATAATCTAACAGATTCGAAACGGACTACAGGGGAGAATGTCTCACTATAATCTATACCTTCTTTTTGGGAGAATCCCTGAGCGCATAGACGTGCTTTGTGGCGGTATTGGCCATCCGATTTATTATATTTGATTTTGAAAACCCACTTATAGCCAATAAGTTTCCTTTCCCCTGGCCTTTTCACGACTTCCCACGTGCCGTTCTTTAGATGAGCATCCAGCTCTGCTTGAATTGCCTCTTTCCAGTGAGGGGCATCGTCGCAACTCAGAGCATCTTTATAATTTTCAGGCGTATCGTAAAATTTATCGTAAGCAACTTCGCACACGAGTCGATTCGGCGATTGTAAATTTTCACGCGGCCGTAGGTTGTATCTGTTTACTTCGACGCCGTGTCGATCGCCGTGTTCTTCCGCGTTCTCATTGTTGACATCTAACGCGGGCGCGTCGCGTCGCCGCTGTCTGCCACGCACTCCGGCTGGTGGGCCGAGGCCCTCGTCGACGCCTTGTATTTCGCGCTCGTCATCGTTTTCGCGCTCGTCATCGTTTTCGTCATCAAGAGGGATCGATATTTTATCTTCGTTAGCGTTCTTGCACGACTTTTCGTTGAAAAGTACATTTCGCGAAACCGTTATTCTACCGGTACTCGCGTTAAATAGTCGATAATTCTGAGAATCTTTATCATAGCCGACGAGCATAAGTTTTTCAGATTTCGCGTCCCATTTTTTTCTTGAAACGTCAGGAACTAACACGTAAGCGTCACTTCCGAAAATACGTATGTGAGATAAATCGGGCTTTTTGTTGTACCACATTTCGAACGGTGTCTGTGTTTGTGATCGAGTCCCGAGAGTTCGATTGAGAATGTAAACAGCGGCGTTGACCGCCTCAGCCCAAAGGCGTTGCGGCAGGTCGCGCGCTAACAACATCGTCCGAGCACATTCCACTATGGTTCGCATTTCGCGTTCTGCCCGCCCGTTTTGCTCCGGCGTATATGGAGCCGAAAAAAGGAGTCTTATGCCTCTGGCAGCCAAGAACTCTTTTACTTGTTTGTTAGTGTATTCGGTTCCGTTATCTGCGCGGACGCTTTTTACTTCTTTTCTGAAGTGATTGCTTACATAAATTACATGTGCTTTTAAAGCTTCGAAAGTATCGCTCTTATTCTTTAGAAAATTTACGCAACGGAAACCGGACGATTCGTCCTTGAAAAGTATAAAGAATCTGGCACCGCTCACGGAGGGCGTTTGCATGGGGCCGCACAGATCTGTGTGTACTACATCACCCGGACTTGCACTAGAGTCCTTAGGGTTTTTCTTGAAAGGGAGTTTAAATTGTTTTCCCAGTGGGCACCCTTCGCAAAAGAAATCTTTTTCTTTGCTTAATGTCACCCCGGAAACCGCGTCGTTCATTACCATTTTTTCGATCGCGTCGGTGTTTACGTGACCGAGACGCTCGTGCCACACTTTAATTGACGCTATACACGCATGATTCGTTTCAGCGTTTTTTGACTTTATCAACATTTTGACGAGGTTATTACGTTGCTTTATGCCTTGCGCGACAGGCTTGTTTTCTTTTGAGTAAACGCTCGCTTGATCGCCGGCAAACACTATAGTGTATCCGGACGCAGTGCATACTCCGGCCGAGAACAAATTTTTCTTTAGAGATGGAGCATACATAACATTGTTTATTTCACCTTCAAGCCATTCGCCGTTTATCAAACGCGTGATCTGAATTTTACCGTATCCTTCTATGCTTAATCGAGTGTCGTATCTTAGCCACTACGTGGCTGGGCCCATAACCTGTTCAAAGGGCGACGGTAGGCTCCACGAAAATGACGTGCACAAACTTGTGTTGAATACAAAATCTTTATTTATGAAAAAAGAAGAGAGAAGCGTGTTCCCTGCACAAGCGTCAGGTTGAATCTGAGGCATCTCAGCAAGAAGCCGGAAACGTCGGAGAAGCGCCGCCTTGCGGCCTGTTGGCTTATAAGATATAGACCCCCACTCCTTTACACGGGCCAGACGCTGCAGAGGCGCAAGCGTTGAAAACTCTCCAAATACATACGATTCCAACAAATATAAAGAGTTAGCAGTATTGAAGCGTGCGTAACTCGTGACCGGAACATCCGATTATAAAAATTTTAGGCTCGATTTAAAGCTCTTGAGCTGCACTTTCGTTCTGTATATATAAAGTATAGCGCCAAGTCCCATAGGACTCACAGTACACAAATAATGCGCTCAACAGTAAAAATGCAAAAGAAAATGTATGAAGATTTTTGCGTTTTTCCGACCGGAAACCCGGGTGGCAACTGATAATGATGCAGCTCGCACGGTTTCTTATTCGGAGGGGTTCCAGAAATCAGAAAAAATAGGTCTGGTAAGTGTGCCCTACCCAAAATTTTTCGGTAGTCCAGGCCCCCAGAAGTTTCCAGTATCCCGTGGAATGACTCATATACGTCTAAAATCTGCACGTCGCAAATTATATGTGAAAACTACTTTGTTATGTGTATGTACTTTGTGGCCTGTGTAAAATATATTATATAAGCTCTCGGAGCTTATCCTTCCGGCCAATCGCGACGGCGATTGCAGCTCTTATTTCGCTCGCGTTGTATGAGAAGCTGCGTACTTGGATTGCAATGTCGGGAATAATCCGGTTCCATCTTTCCAGTCTGGTTCTATTATCTGACTCGACTTCGTTTCTTTGAGACGATCTATACAGGCATCATTTCTACTCAATGAATACGCGGAAAGGATGAGTAACGTCGTCTAGGATTGATGCTGCTCTCGTCGAGTCTCTTCTAAACTCTGCCGCTCCGTGACCGATCGGTTCCTTATAACTTATGACGGCTGAAAAATACCATTACTCAGCTCTCCCGCTCGAGTAATGGCTGCGCCCTCCGTTCCTATAGCTGAGCGATTTTTCCCTCCATTAATTTTTGAGCTACAGATGTTCAAAGATGCGATTTTAAGCATTTTTTTTATTTTTCGCAAATTATTTTTCGAAAATGCATGCAATACTTTTGCAAGGAAATTCTCTCTAGTTTCTACGAAAAATACTTTCAACGTGATATACATACGTTTCAGAAGCTTTATATGCAATATAGACATTTAAATTCAAAATTTTCAAGGTTTGATCCTTCGGATTGAGATAAAAAAATTTGTAATGATAGCTTTTTTCAATTCTGACCCCCTGTAGATCAGAGATAATCGATGCAAAAAATCCGGAAAAATTCTGGGAAGCGTATTTCGTCAAGTTGAAGTGATTTAGTGTGGTTGGGAAAAAGTTAAAATTTTGATCGATCGATTTCACAGAGAATCACCCATATATTATATGTTGCAACTATCTTAGAATACATTTATACCTTAATAATGGCAAAAGTGAAAGTACGCTCCGGGCTACAATTACAAAAAAAAAAAAAATTCATGAAAATACCTTTTTTCAGTGCAAAAGTGTCTGCAAAACTCCCAAAATGTGGCGGGCTACTCTGATGAGCTAGAAAACCAAATATTACTTGTCAAAACCAAAAAATTGGATTTCCTATCTGAAAACAATATATTTAAATAGTAAAAAAATGCTAAGACAAAAAGTATTCTTGAGATTTTTCTTAATTTCGCTTCCTTTCCAAGCTAAAAATCGATGAAAATGGAGCGAATTTTCATAGTAAAATATTACTCTTGCCATTAAAATTTACTTTTGCCATTATTAAGGCATAAATGTATTATAAAATAGTTGTAACACACACACACACACACACACACACACACACACACATATATATATATATATATATATATATACTTTTAAAGTTTTTTTTTCTAAACTAGACAAGATTTTCTAAAACAAAGTGTTACATGTTTCTGTATTGAGAAATGCTTCCCTGGGAAGTTATGAATTTTTTTAAATCAACCAAAAATGCTGATAAACTTGTTTTCACCAACTTTGACCCCCCTGTAACTCGGAGATAATCGATGCAAAAGATCTGAAAAAACATTGAAATTTCGACTTCTCGATTTCATAGAGAACCATATGTATGGATGATTCGCAGAAAAGTGGCATATTGCACGTCGCCACCCTCTACACTGTCGCATTTAAACTTTATTTTATCGGCAAATACACAAGAACCTTCTATACTAAATGTAATAAAAATATGAGGCCGCGTAAAAAAAATTTAAGTTTGGCCAAGTTGTGACAAACTTGGCAAAACTGATGTTTAGATAAAGTTTATCACAACATGTCTAATAAGACTTTAAACTTCCGAGGGAAAGCATGTTCAACGTAGTTGTGAAAGCTTTAAATTAAGTTGGGCAGAGTTTTGCAAAATTTCTTAATGATTGTACAAGACCCAAAATTTTCGTAATTAGATTGCGAAAAATTTTAGAGTTCTTAACAAAAGTATATTGTAAATTTGTAAATAATTTTTGAGTAACATGAATTTATTTATTTTTTTTTTTTACGCGGGGATACACACTGTAGTCATTTTATTAAGTGTCTATCAATGGTTGCAGTAAACATAGCTGAAATCTCACCTCCGTAACATGGCGCCAGAAAGAACATTGGCAATGAAAATACTATGTAGGGATTCAGATGTGCAACGATAGGCTCCCGCAAAATAGCGCAATCTTTTTAAGAGGGATATAATTTAAAATTTCCTTGAGAAATATTTTATATATCTATGAATTTTCTCCTAGTCCGAGTCCTGCTACTATGTTCAAATTGAATTCTCGCATTTTCAATTTTCCGCCTATTTTCAGCCAGTATTGCCAATCTGATCGCTATAACCAGAGTTAGTGATTTTAAACCTTTTTTTACAATCCAAATTCAAATTTCTTCATGCGAATTGAATTTTGCAGTATTGTTATAACGGTTATTTTTGTAGTAATTTGATGTGGCAAAGAAAAAATGTCACCTAGGAGCTCCGAAGCCCTTGTTTTTGTAGTGGTAAATACATGTATTCGTTACTTAAATATAGTCAAAATGTTGTAAATATAATGCTAAATAAGTATCTAAATGGCAGTTTCATTATCTTGCAATGGCTCTTTACACCATAACAATTGGTGTGAAAGTGTCACCTCCAAAGCAACTCGCGAAATTTCCCTATGTTAATCTTGTGGGAAAAATTTTAATAACAGTTTTGTAGCTTTTTCCGAATAAACCATGTTTTGTTATACGTCAAATGATAGAAAACCACTATCAGTTCTCTCTTCTTCTTCCTATAACTTTCCATTTTTTTTCTTCGATTTGGACGGTGAAACATGCCATTTTTCTGCGAATCACCCACATATATAATATATATAATTTATTTAAGCCGCCTTTGAAAATTCTTTTATTTCTATGTGCAAGGAAGGACCATTTAAGCACTCGAGCATTTTGTAATTTTAGTAGGGAGCGGAACGGATCACTCGCAGAATGAAATATACTCAAAATACTAGAAAAGTATAAAATTCAAAAATAAGATAAAAATGATAATTTATTAAAATATTACAGTAGTTTTATATTAAAAATATAAGTTTATTTTTTACTTTGTTTTGTGGGATTGTGAGTGTGAGAATAACTCGGAAAACCGGAAAACCCGAAACATGTAGAGTGGCGCATCGGTGCCGCCAGGTGGCGCAGTCCATAACGGAACAGCGACCCACAGCCAAAAGTATAGCTGGAACTAGTATATATTCGTTAGCTGGAAGTAGCTAGAGGGATGCGCGTGAGAGAGAGGGGTTAGAGGTTAGAGGGATGCTCTGGCGGGGCAGCAGGTCCAACGGCACAGTACAGCATGAGCGTCATTGTCTGTCGTTTCTCGTCCCCGTCTCAAATGCCCGCCGGAGCATCTCTCTCTCTCTCTCTCTCTTTCTCTCTCTCTCTCTCTCTCTCTTTCTCTTTCTCTCTCACGCACCCCAACCAGCTCTCTAACCTTTTCTTCATAGGGCTACTTGGTTGGTTACTTCTAGGGAGAAGTTAGAGTAGTCTGTCTCTCTCACACTCGTTATCCCACAGTTTTGATTATATAACATTTTTAATTGAACGAAACAAAAAATATTTTCAACTATATTCTCTGCTAGAATCAAGTACATATATATTTATTAAATGTATTAAATTTGTTACGTTTTTATCATAAAAAGTTACTTACTGCGACTCTGAATACTTAATAAAATGATTTGCAATATTTTATGCGGGAATGAAGCTGACATTTTAACTTTACACAGGTCATATATCACGTACATTTAACTTACAATTTTTTTCACGCAGTAAGTTATTATAACCTTTATTTAAATACTATTATAAAACGCACTTAACTTATCTTGAAATATTATTTAAACCTTAATTTTCTCAGGGAACGGAACTGACCCAATTATGTGTGCACTGCGAAAGTAAAGAATTCGACGGGAGAAGAGTTTGTCTATTAAAAACATTGTTTCGGACAGGGGACGGAACTAACATTTCAACAGTTCTTTATTGAACCTCTTGAACATGCAATTAATGTCTATATTCATTGCAAGAAAGTTCTCTACATTACACACTCACTATAGAGAGCCAAAAAATATTGATTTTCATACTACGCAATTTGTATACGAGCTCCCCACACTATCTGGGCCAGTCACGGCCATACACGTACCCGCATATTATACGCCGTACTTATATACTATAGCAGCAATGAAATTGAGCAAAAAGTTACTATTTAACTGTTTCACAGATGTGTCGACGCGACCTCGTTGTAACCGGCAAGTGCCTTTATTTGATTGGCCGCGAGCCGATGAAGAAGGGGCCGGAAAAGGGTAGGTTTATCGAAGTAATCAAAAGGAAGCTGCCATTCGAGCAAATCAGTCACATTTCGCTGAGTGCTTTGCAGGTATAATCGCAGCGCAAATTGCATTATGTAATTAACGCATAACATTTAATTCGTACGATTTTAATGAAATGTTCTGCTCTCGTTTTGGGGCCCGTTTGACGCCTCCTGACCCATTCAGGATGACTTTATAATCATTCATACGAGGCAAGACTATGCGAGTCTTTTGGAGCTCGTCTTCAAAACCGAGTTCCTCTCGGTTTTCAACAAGAAGTATACTGAAGAGATGGGTCATACGCCGAGCATCAAATTTAGCAACAGGTTTGCCGCACATAACCCTATATATTGAACTAGCACACCGCCCATACATTATTAAATTAAAATATGTAAGTCACAATTAAGCACATTATCCTTACTACACATAGCATAGAGTTCAAAGTGAAGAAGGAAGGTTGGGGTGGCGGTGGTACCAGACTAGTGAAATTTCTTCAAGTCGACTGCGGCGATAAAGAGGTTCTTAACTCTAGTGGAAAAATCCTGACAGTGAGCATTGGCCCTGGACTTCCTGCTACCTCCAGTGAGTAATTGATATAGTGTGCATGCTGTCTGTCTCGGCCACTCGACACAAGTTTTGCAAATTATACTTGAATTTTTTTGCGGTATTATTCGTGCGTGCAGAACTAATTATACGTATTGTGGCCTCGCCACCACCGGCGCTAAAATAAAACTAAAAGATGCCGGCCTGCGTTTACTTTACAGAGCCAGGAATGTCGTTGCTCGCTCGTACGGGTTACGACATCCCGAAGAGTGTACCATCCGACAAGATCGTCCCGAAGCAACAGCAACGCTACGAGAACACTGCTGAAATACAAAAGCCAACGTCGAGGCCAGTACAGCCTCAGCTGAGGCAAAATAATGGAAAGCCGAGCATACCAGCTAATAGACCGAATTTCCAGCAGCATATCTTGCAGAAACAGCAACCAATGTCGGCAGCCGTGAGAGAGGCTAACGCGAACGCCCATAAGACTTCAGTGAGGTCTGCTGCTAATAAACTATCCATCAGTACCGCGCCCATCTTAGGCATCTTTCAGAATCCGAGTAATGGATCAGCTAAAGGTATAAACATTTGTATCCTTAATTGTTCTTGATCATATTCTTCATTGTTTCGTTTTGTTCCCTCATATTCCTTATGAACCATTGATTGTTTAGAGTAATTCGAATCTAATCTAACAATTTTATAATACATGGCTCAACTGCCAGCCTATCTCTATATCTGTTATATACTTTGCAAAAAATGTCACATATTGTAAAATCCGTTAAAAAAAACGTTTCACACGTTGCGTTTATTGCACTAGGTAGAACTTTCTATTTTCCATAGAAAAAATAGAGTCACTACGAAATGTATAACATCTATCTGAATTTCAGGATTAATAAAAGCACCGCCACCGCCGTCAGAGCCCGCGCCTCCGAATCAGCCGACGATCCACTCGGCTTTTCGTCTACCGCCTCTCGGGGCCAGCAATAACGTTCAACATCAACCCCAGTCCCAGCAACAGAACATAACTAATGGAGCTGCGAGCACAACCGCAGAACCGATTAACAGACCTCTAGCGAAGCCTCGCAAACCTCAACTACCCAGCTTGCCCAAAGTCAAAGCTCTCTACGATTACAGTCCCCAGGATCTGGACGAGCTTGCATTGAAGGAGGGCGAGATCGTCGAAGTTCTCAAAGAGCGTAAGTGTATATTGTTTTCAAAACCATTCTTGCCAGCAAATTGGATTGACAAAATTCATATTCCATGTATGTATAATTTTTTTTTCTTTTTCTCAACAGATGAAGGAGGTTGGTGGCTTGGAAGACTTAAAGGCAAAACAGGACTATTTCCATCCAATTATGTAGAAAAAATTTTAAATCAGTAATAGCACGATACCTCTGTCGGCCGATTAATTGTTACATACACGAAATAGTTTCCAAAGTTAATATTCAAAGTAGAGCTTTTCCAAAGAAAATTGACAACGATTAAGGAAAAGAGCACACCTTTCCATTTTCATGAACGTTAACTCACTCTATGACGTACAATTTTTTTTACATGACTTTCTAATTTGCCAAAAAGATTTTTACACACATTTTAACATTTTATCATCATTAAAAACATAAGTTGATTTTGTATATCTAAAAAGTCTGCTTGAACAATTGAAAACAATATTTGCGACTGTAAAGAATATTTATTGTAGCATCTTATTTTCGTCATCGTCAGCCAAATTAAAGTCTGCTTTGAAAAAAGAGTTCTCATAGAAACAATTGAATTTTATGCAAATTTTAAGGTGAATGCCTTACCTTAATTTAGGATAATGTTATCTCTTTAGTTTATTCATACGGTGGCCTTTCGAAAGTACGTTTTTGTATTTTCTACAATTATATATCTTTATATAGAGTTTTTAATAAAAAAACTTCGTTATTTACAAATACATGCACTGCCACTTTAAAAATTTGCGAAAACACAAATGAATAATTCAGTATTGGCTGTACAAAAATTTTAATAGTCGTATGCAGAAAACATAGCATTTTTATGAACTATCCAAAGATTATAATCCAAGAAATCTAGAAACAAAAGAAGGAAAAAGATCACTATAGATTTTAATATGG
The DNA here is from genome assembly GCA_018906965.1 of Philotrypesis tridentata. NCBI lineage: Eukaryota > Metazoa > Arthropoda > Insecta > Hymenoptera > Pteromalidae > Philotrypesis > Philotrypesis tridentata. The sequence goes on from JACCIB010000123.1 coordinate 229,619, forward strand.
TTATATTATTGTTTTCGAACAATATATTGATATTGTTTATAACATTATTACGATCAATTAATCTGTACATATTGCAATTAATTTAACATAAGATATATTTATAATAACTTAAATAGAGTAAAACGAAGTCTCGATGCGTTACGTTTTTTACATAATAAATACTATAAGACTGTACTACTTTACTTATTTATGTTGTTTTTCTCTAATTACAAACAATAAAAAACAAGATATAAATAATTATTATCGTACTTTTATTGAGCCTTAATCTTATAAATTAAATATTGCATTATATCAATCAAGATTTCGCAAATAATTTTAATAGTATTATTATATTATTACTATTATTCGTTTTCTCAATTCTTACGACACACTATAGATTGCTTTTTTAAACACTAATTTCTTTATAATTGCATTCGGAATATTTATTTAACTCTGGCAAAAAATAAAAATTTGTTTGGTCAAAGAAACTAAATACGAATCAAGGACGACATATATTTATAACTATTATCGTAGGCACTGGATTAGCGAGCTAGTGGCAAAGAACTTTCTCTTTTATATGCGCAAATACGCTTATATTCAAGATACTACTTATTATGATGTCATGAAAGTGCAGCACAAATGCTTCGACAATATAGAATTTGCAGAAATTCCAACATATCACTTCTTCGCAGCAGATGTGGACACCTTGTTTTATTGGTAAAACAGGCACTTCATATTCGTTACGTATATTCAGTGAATACAATGTACCCGACTTTGATACAAAATGTCTTGTAAAATATCAAAATAAAAACTTTTAATTTTTTGTAATAGTACATTTATTTCTCTGAAAATGATTTATTTCGATGTTTTTAATCAGTATTGCGTACATCTAAGAAGTTGTAACTTACTTTTAACAGATTGAACAAACTAAGTCAACTTAATCAAAGGTGCCGTTTCTGTTTATTTTATTAATAAATAAGATTATTTTTTCTGAAAACAATAAAAAATCTATAGTATTTTTTATTTACAACATAACTTATGCTTATATATTTGTAGCTTCCGTTGATTACTTAAACTATTGTAGTTGAACTATCATACACCAGCTTTTACATTATATTTTGAGCTTTTAATATTTTATAGTACTGAATTTAGAAAAATAATTTGTATTATTGAAAACTCAAATAATTACAATGTTTTTTTATTAGATAAAACTGTACTAATAACACGAAGCAAATTATTTGGCCAAAAAGTTCAGTTTAATTTTTCGAATATATTCTTTTGGATATATGCGAATATTTTATTTGCTTGATTAATTACATATTATGTAAAATTTTTCAGATCTACGATTTTTTCACACTATATCAAATCGAATGTTATTATTAATTAAAGCCATCTCTAAATAACAATGCTTATAGACACTTTGATTCTAAACTTATCCCGACAGTATATGTAAAGTACAAAAATAAAATAAAGCCAACAAGTTAAGTGTCGAGTATGAAATCAGTATTAAAAAATACAAGCTTTAGTAAAACATTGCACTCTTATTTCGATTCGTATTAATGAAAATTTAATGTTAAAAATTTCTGAATACAGGATAATTAAAATGAGAAGACATCATTAATGCGTCGATTTATGGTCAATACATACATATGGCACGATTTTGAGTACAGGAGTTGAGACGAAGACCATCTATGAAATTATAAGTGCTTCCAGCACATCTTAATAAGTCATAATTAATGTAAATAACATAAAAAAATAAAAAAATACGCCATATATGTACGTTTCTTTATAATAGATACTGTGCTATATCATTGTCTGTTAAATGAAACGTTTTCTTCCACAAAATGTTTACTCGAGTATAAAGCTCAGAGATCTTAAATAAAAATAAAAGAATATCTGAAGAGCTCATTTTTATAACTAAATTCTATTATCCATTCATCAAAGATTCATTAAACTATCTAATAAAGTACTTTCAGTCAGTTAATTACGATTTTCAAATAAAAAATTAAAAGCACCCTTTTGTAGCTATAGTCTCAATAAATTGCAAATTTTTGAGACAGTCTTGATCAACCAGACGAATTATTATTATGAATCTTGATAAACTTGTAATACAAAGTTATAAAAGTGCATTCAGAGTGCTTTTAAAGCAAATCAATCACAATGTTTTATATAAACCATGTGGTCTTCAAAAATGCACTATCTTTGACGCGTCGAAGCGTCATATCAATGTTTTTAAAAATTTATCGCTGCTTAGACCTTTTACTTCATCAACGTTTTTTTTTTCTTTTTTTCAAGCTCAATGTTACTTTTTCTTTGGCAACTTTACAGCAATTCATATCGCACTAAAATAAAAATATATTTAGTAAATATAACATTTTAATTATTACTTTAATTTGATGAAGATCGATTTAATACTTGCTAACACTTGCCTTGGTTTTTCAACTAATGGTTTAGACGATAACTGCAATTTTTCATTGAATAACACAGTTTTTATTTCGTTGGGCTAAGCCAGTTCTGGATAAATTACGCTCTATTTCATCGTCATCTTCAATTCTACAAAATAATTAGAGAAGTTCGATTTGGATAACATAATTTTAAAAATCTTATTTCATTTTTATATCTTACGCTCTTTCCTGGGTATCGAGATGATGTACAAGCTCATCTCTTTTGTTCACTATAGATACTAATTCTTCCAAAAGCAGATTTTCACGGACTTTTTGTTCTGTAGTTTTCTGCCATTCTTCGACCGCAAGTATACTTCTTAATTCACGATTTAAGAGTTCAAATCTCCTTTCTAAGTCATCTTCTTTTTCTCTGTATTTAAGATAAACAATTAATATAAACTCAATAGAGAAAAAAAAAGAAGCTGATAGTTTACATACAGAATGTTTAGTTGCATTTGTCGTCTGAGAAGAGCGTTCTTTTTATTAACAAGAGTAAACCATAGAGACATTAATCTTTCTGTTTCTTCCTCATTGTCACTTTCCATTGCGGCTCTTAATTGCTTTTCAAGTTTCCCTGCTTGAACGTCTATCTGACTTTGTTCGCGTTCAAGGGCTTCTAATTCGTTTTGTATGTACGATGACATATCCTTTCCCAACTATAAACAATTTAGAACTTATAATAGGTTCTCAATTACTTGTGAATACAGATACTATGGATTGACTAATTCATCAACAGTTTTCATTGGGTTGTTATATTTAATTATTGTATAATTTGTTATAAGAAAATTACCCCTCTTCGAGTATAAGGACCTCCATCGGGACTCTTTTCTGGCGATATTCTCTCCATGATTTTTGAAAACGAGTACAACGGAGAACCAAGCTTCTTTTCATTATCTGGGGAAGTCGCGTTCGGTACAACGTTTCCATTATATTCCGACTAGAACATACGTTTTCATAATCTCGTTAATAAATTATTGTGTTTCGTGCAACGTTTTCATTATATGCCGAATAAGCATATGATTCCACAATCTCATTAATATCATGTTTCAATAAAGTCAAAATCTAATGTACTTACTTTAATGCTAATACGATCACCGGGAGTCGAGGGAGTCATACTTCTTCTAGGACTATTGTTTTGATCATCGAAAGAGCGTCGCTCACTGGTATTTTCATCACCTGTTTGACTAGAGTTAACTGCAATACCCATCCTGGCTTCAGCTATAAGTTTTCTTGCCCGTTCACGAAGCTGCTGCTGCCGCTCTTCATCGTTTTGCTGTTAAATTATATATTATATTGCAATATTATACAGTGACTATACATATACTATATATTATATATATACGCTTCGCGTTTTGCATATAAGGCACGACCACACGTAACTCGCGCTTCGCGCTCGCCTAGTTTATTCTGTGTTGTATACTAAAAATATTAATTTATATTGAGTCTTATCGGTTTTGGGGTTTTAACTTGATGTAAAAGTATTTGTCATCTTTGATATTCGTAGAAAAAAGTTGTATTTAAATGAGATCTACAACTTTTCTATTTAATTTTTTATTGTAAAACATCTTACTTTTAAGTTATCTGCGAAAATATTCACATTTTAATGTTAAAATTCGATTTTAGGTTATTAAGTTGCTTTAAATGCATTTGTCAGGTTTGATGTTAAGAGAAAAATGTTGTATTTCAATGAGATCTACAATTTTTCTATTTAACTTTCTTTTTTAAAATGCATTATTTTTGAGTATTATGCAAAAAAGCTGATTTTTTAATTAAAAAATTCGATTTTGGATAGTTAAGTTGATTTGAAAGCATTTTTCAGCTGTTGTCAATAGAAAAAATTTGTATTTCATTGAGTTCTACAACTTTTCTATTTGACTTTTGTTTGTGAAATGCTTAGAATCAAAATTATAGCCTAAAAATGGTTTTTAGTGATTTTTCGAAATTACCGTATAATTAATGTATGTAATAAGTTTAGGCTCAAAACACGACTGTCATCTTATTAGCACTAGGGGAGTCTGTGAAAAAAAAATTGGCTCAATCGCAGTCGATTTCGGTGAGATAAGTGAATCACAAGGCATTTTTTGTAAAAAATGCATATAAAAAGAAACAAAAAACGCTCGCATTTGAAAAATAAGTAAGTTATCAATAATAGGGAAAAGGTTGCTTTTTCTTTTTTATAAGTTGAATATTTTCGAAAAAGTTTCAACTCTATCGGTTGAAAATTAAGGGAGGTACAGTTCATTACATATTTCCTGATGATAAAACTATAAGGCTCTCCCGTGTCGCGGTCGTGCCTAAAAATATGAGCAATTCTTAATTATTAATTATAATTCATTATTTTAAGTATAATAAAATTTTAAATAAATAGCGTTCATAAAATAATGAAATATATCTGCCAAATAAGATTGTGTAACACTACTACTCTAAAATGTATTTTATACACTTCCCCCCCCCCCTTTGAAATAGCCACTTTTTTCCCTGAAAAGCAAGAGTAAAGTAACTTTTTTCCCGTTGAGAATTAGCGGGAAAAATGGATGCTTCATTTTTCCCGCTAATGTTCATAGTTCTATATATAAGCGTGTATATATGCGCGCGTGTGTGTGTGTATGTGTGTGTGTGTGTGTGTGTGTGTGTGTGTGTGTATATTAAAATGCATATTTAAAGGGTAAACGAGTAGTAACCGCTTTCCAAATTAAAAAAAGTGGCTCTATATCGAGAGGGGAGAGCGTATAAAACACTATATGTAACTCTGGAATAAAATCATTCATTCCCTCGGGTCAGTTAGATAATTTTCATTCAGTAAACCTGACCCTAGGAAATAAACGTCGATTTTATTCCCTAGTTGCATAACGTACTATTGTAATGTGTTATTACACGCTATCAAACATTCATTACTTTACAAAATGAAGATTTATACCTAATGTTAACCAATGAAAAAAAGTGAAAAAGAAAAAAAAATCAAAAACAAACCTCAACAGGACTTGTAGCAGTAGAACCGAGACCAGTGCTCTTATTCTGATTTCTAGCTTGCTCTAAAAGTTGTCTGGCTCTTTCTCTAAGTTCCTCGTGACGAGTTACTAAGGGCTGTTTTGTAAAAGCGCAAAATTAGAGTTAAACACACTACAAGTCTACCATGAAAACACACAAAAAGGTTAAGGGGAAAAAAACCAAAAGAAAAGAACAAAGTATAATAATAGATTGGCTTAATTACGTGTTGGATACGATGTTGCTCGTCCTGCAAGGGTGATACGCCTCGACACTCGGAACTACCCCGACTACCTCGATCAGCTGAATGAACAGAATCCTAAGAAAAACCTTTTGGTTATTACATAAAATAAACAGATTCAAGATGTTTTTTTTTTCATTCAAGTAAATGATTTACTATATAAATGATACCGTATTTTATCATACTTGAACTAAACAAACTTAATGCTATTCATAATTTATTTAAAGTTTATCAAATTTTAGCATATTTTAAAACTGCTAACAATACTTAAAGCACTTTCATTATGCTTTTATCCATTTAGCAAGTAAATCATTATTCAAAACAGTCACGTACTGTAAAACTAAATAAAAACGCTGTGTTACTGAGCAATTATTTTGTAAACAGGCACATGCTAATATATACTGATACAGAATAAAACGTGCAAATTTATTCCAAAATCGATAATAACACTGTACTTATTCTAATAATTTCAATGCAACTGATTCAAATTAAATAATTCAGCAATATTTTTGGTGCAAAGCACAATAGTATCATATTTGTTAAAATCATAACTTGGACATTTAGAACAAAATTATCTGAATTATAGAGATATAATTATTAAAACGCGTGAACAAGGGAAATCAAAATCTTTCATAATTAACTGCACATCACATGCAAATTTGCGCTTGGCACATGCATACTGACGTCTCGTACGGGAGTTTGCTCTTTGCTCATCGAAATAGACTGAGGAAGCTTGTCCTCGACAACTTGTATGTTTTCTTCTTCATCGTCTGAACCAAATGGATCAGTCAACTGCCGTCGAGTCATAAGAATAGGACGTGGTTGTTGTGTTTGCTGTTGTGGTTGATGAGATTGCGGCATAATTCGAGTTGGGGAATTACTCTGAGTCAATTATTTACTTTTATAAGGACTTATTTTTCGCAAAAACTATTCATAAATCACGATTATTTTGAAGTACAGTTAATTTTAGGAATTGATAAAATTAATCCTTTTGTAAAACATAAGAAACTATTTCATCAATGAGGATTTGAAGTAATATATTTTACCTTTTCTCTTGTTGAAAGCTCCTTAGAAAACTTTTCTTTGGTAGGAGATAAAACCTTTCCAAGAATACTTTTGGAACTTGCGAGAATAATATCTTTAACATCTTTTACGCTCGAAGGTGATTTTTCTTTATTGAATTGATCGTCTTGGTCCATACTTAAACTGAGATGTAACTTGTTTCTCAAAGATTCCATGTTTATATCATCTTTTTTGTAGTCAAATGGATTTGAACTGTAAATGTCAAATTTATAATTAATTCGTTGATATTTTTACAAATCAATTTTAAAATTTTAGTAATGAGAATAAAAACTAATTCAGAAAACTAGCAAAATTACAGCATTCTTTAAAGATAGAAGTACAAACTATGTAAATACAATATCATTCAAGTGTTAATAATTTTAAAGTAAAAGCAGCTATGCCATACCGCCTATTGTTGTCTAGTTTATTATTCCGCTGTTCTGCTTGCTCTTTCTTTCTCAAATTTATAATCTCCTGACCAAAGAGCTGCACACTAACGTCGGAATTATTATCTGTATTGAATCTTCCTATCATGTAAGAGGATTCATCAGTGGTTTTACCTATTTGGTGCACCTAGAAATTAGAGAGACAATGAAATGCACGTAACGAGATGCCTCGATGTATACGGTTTCGAAGATTAAAAAAAGAAATAGAGCATTAAACGTACCTCTAGTTCGTGACCTGTGAAGTGTGCCCGTAACTGATATAAGTACGTCATTACGGCTAACTTGTCGGGTACAGTTAGAATGTCCATATCAGCAGGTTCAATAACTCTGGGTATACCAAGGGCTTCGCCAGCATCGAAAGCTTTCTTACAGTTACCTTTGACGTCGTGTGGTAACAGGGAATCGATGTCACTACATTTGACAGAATTAGATGATAATTTGATCATTATTCTAAATTAATGGAAGACTATTGAAAAACTTGAAGGTGAAACATTTAAATGTAATTGGATGCTTTGAAAAATACACTTTTCTGAATCGAATATTCGTGTGGAATTAGTCGCAACTCACATATAGATGCACGAAACGACTTGAATTAATTGTCTAAACAAAGTCATAACCCTTATTTATCCGACAAGCGGTACTTACATAAGGTCTGGTCTAAAGTGGTGAATAACAGCGCAAAATGCCATTCCATTGCGCCAGGATGTAGTGAGATTTGTGACCTTGACGCCCTGATAGTCTTTGGTAACTTCCTTGCACCACTCGAGTAAATCTTGACCTGGCGTAATGTCTCGCATGCGATAACCTGAGATGTTTGGTTTCTTCAGATCTAATGGTCGCAAAGACGCTCTCTGTATAATGTGATCTGTGTTTCTACTGCAAAATAATCAAGTCAAATTTCAATTGGTTAGGATAAATCATTGCTAAAGTCATTGATATAAGATGCATTGAAACTTACTCATTTTGCACGAATTCGTTTTTGATGTGTGTTCTCTCCTTGGCCGTTGTGTCGACGATATCACCGGTAAAGCTTATATCTCGAGAAATGCGTCGCTGCTCCTCGTTTATAGGGGTGGTCTCATCCTTAGACAAACTGGCAACTATTTCCAAGGAAAACATCAATTAATTTTTGGCAACATATGATTCCTTATTCTGCTCGTCAAATAATTATGTAGCTAACGGCATGTTATTAACAAAAAAATACTGCGATACATGTGACCTAATGGGCCAGTTAAGTCAGCAGTATTGCATACAGTTTTATAGTAAGTACAGGGTACCTAAATCCGCAGACACGATTATTAGTGACACAAGTAGTAGATTACTTCACTGTGTAGTTAGCGTACGAGCCTAGCCAGGTATACTTCTTAGGTCACGGATAAGCATGACTCGTGCAGATTTAAGTCAGACTGCACCATAATAAAAATACTTACCGCTTATCGGTGTACTGGGTACTTCGCTTCCAGTCAAGCTACTAGTCATCAGGTCTAACTGTGCAGATATGTCAAGTATCTCATCCATATTCCTAATGGAGACTTCCTCCACGTCCTCGGGTATGTCCTCGTTATCGAAGTCATCCAAAGGCGCGATATCGCTATTATTGTTAACTGACATCAAACTGGCCATACTCTGCATATCCTCATCTCTAAAACAAAGCAGAAAATTATAGTTTTCACAAAATTAATTAATCGCTGGCGGGGTAAAGTGTGCGCATAACTTACGTCGCTTTTCCCTCTCGAAGGAAGACACATGACATGGTGCACTCAAGCTTGGCACTGACGATTTTCTTTGAGGTGGGTTTCAGGTCCAATTTAAGTTGCTGCTGACTAGATTCGAGCGTCGCGTACTTCTTCATGTTAACGTTCAAGGCAGCCACATGGCGTCGCTTGCCCGTTGACGAGACCTAAATTAGTGCGAGTGGAAAAGAAAATTTTTATTAATATTTTCCATCTTACTCCATTCCTGAGAAATTTCGAGTTGAAAAATCAATACGCTATATTGTCACCGCGTAATTAATTAATGAGCAGTTTGTAGATAATTCATTGCTGGCATAAAAGAAGATTGTATTTCGTAAAGAGTATTAATGATAATGGACTTTGAAAGCTGATCACAGTACCATGAAACTTAATTAACCCATCGATAAAAAATATCTTGAAATGAGTGAAGTGACAGAAATTGGGTCAACTGTGGAACAATAAACGTTTAAAATTGATGCTGACTTTGTCAATTCTGCGAACGATTCCGAGGTTCTCGAAACATTTACAGTCGGTCAGAAAATTTTTAGTTTATTTTATTTTTAATTCAGAAGGAATATATGTCGTTTATCGCTCAAAGATTCTACTGGAAACAATAAGCTCTGGTCAGAAATCTCCTAATCAATTGAAATATATACAATACAATGACTGGAACAATTACTCACATCCTCAATGACGAAAGTCCAGTCTTTATCCTCAAGTTCGTGGGTTCTAGGATCCTTGAACAGGGTCACGGATACTGTATGATTGTCGGGCACTGGCCAGCTGATTGTCCCCTTGAGGGGATCGCTCAGACTAGGTTCCCATTCCAAAGGATCCGAGCTCACTCGTCGACTCCGCCTCGTCCACACGACGCTCAATTTATTCGGTTTCCTACGAATTTTTTAAAACAAATAGAATTACTTGCTGATGCATATGACCAATTCTCCTAGAAAAATGCATTTTTCAGGGGTCCAGAAATCGAAAATTTTTTTTAAAGCTAGAGGTTTCGAACTGATCAGACTTTCTTCTGTAAGCCGAAAGGTAGTCAAAAATGTAGAGAAATATGAGAATCATGTAACACGAGATTTAACATGGGGAGGCATATGGAGAAAAAAATCGGCTATTCCAATTTTTATTTTTTTATTTTTTTAACGGATATAACTTTTCATCAGAGCATCGTTTGATTTTTATTTGTTTTTTTGAAATTTTAATTGTGCCTCGGAAATATTCGTAGTTGTTGTTACTTCAGTATATATGACACATTAATTTTTTATAAAAAAAAAACGCAAAATGGTTCAAAAATATGGTTACAAGTAACTTTTCCCACTATATGTTCCTCTGCACTTTTGACTATGCCTCTCTCGATGCCTCTGCTTACAGAAGAAAGTCACATCGGTCTCATTTTTCTAGGAGAATTCGTCATATAGACATCGTCGCTGCTCCATATAAGTTACAAAGGGCATATTTATATACATGGTATATATACGGGTGATTCTCTGACAGAAAATGCCAAATTTAATAGCAAATTTCATGCTGAATTTTGGTATTTTCTACGATATTTAGCTCGGAAATGAAGAAAAATTATCATAAACGTCAAGAATACTTTTATTTTTAGAACTTTTTTTGTAATTTAAATGTATTTTCTGCCCTTCGCACGGAAAGCGTCAACTTTCTGGCTGCTGCGCTAATTCAAGTTGCCGCTTTCCGGCGCTGTCGATCGTTTCAAGCTAAAAATCGATGGAAATGAATAATTTTAATTCTAAATACTAATAGTGATTTCGAGATTTCCATCGATTTTTAGCTTGGAAGGAAGCGAAATTAAGAAAAATCTCAAGAATACTTTTTGTATTAGAATTTTCTTACTATATAAATATATTTTTTCAGATAGGAAATCCAATTTTTTGGTTTTGACAACTAATATTTTGATATTTAGCTCATCAGAGTAGCTCTGGCACATTCTGGGAGTGTACTGAAAAAAGGTATCTTCATGAATTTTTTGGTAGTCTTAGTCCGGAGCAAACTTTCACTTTTGCTACTGTAAAGGCATAAATGTATTGTAACACACACACACACACACACACACACACACACACACACACACACATATATATATATATATATATAATGTTTAAAATATTTTTTTTTAACTAGTCAAAATTTTCTAAAATAAAGTGTTACATGTTCCTACGTTGAAAAATGCTTTCTTGAGGAGCTATGAACATTTAAAAGTGCAGCAAAAAAATACAAAAAAACCTATTTATATCAACTTTGACCCCCTGTAACTCAGAGATAAGCGATGTAAAAAATCTGAAAAAATTCAGGGAGGTATATTTCATCAAGTAGAACAGATTTAATATAATTAGAAAATAAAAATTAAATTTCGACCTCTCGATTTCACAGAGAACCACCTATATCTCTATCTATCTTTTTTTCGATTTTTCGCCTGTAGCTCTTTGTTGGCATAGGGTTTTGACTAGGCACATACCGATTTATTGTTTGAAATGAGCTACCAAACAAAACTAGCATGGTCCGATAGATGTGCCTTCAAAAATAAAAAAGTACAACTTTTTGACCGAGTTGTGTGCCACTTTCTGGTGGATTTTCACATATATATGGATGATTTCATGTGAAATCGAAAAAAATTATTTTTTACTTATCCAAAAATATATGGATGTTGTTCTATAGAGTGTCAAAATATCTCATGAATTTTTTCAAATTTTTGTCCATCAAGTACCTTCGAGTTACAGAGGATCAAAGTTCATGAAATTCGTGTTTTTTCCATTTTTTGCCAATTTTCATTAGTTCATAGCTCTTCAGGGATGCATTTTTCAACAAAAGTGCATACAATACTTTTTTTAGTAAATTTTGTCTATTTTACAATAAAAATACTTTTAATGTCTTGTATATATGTTATCATTTTCTTACATCAAATTGAAACTCTAAAATCAGTGAAACTGAGATTTTGATCCAGAGTTGGACAACCAAAGAATTTATGAAAGAATCTTTTTATAGTTCAAAATTACCTGCAAACTTTTAGAGTAGGTCTCAAAGATTAATACCATTGATAAAATCAAAATATGAATTTTGAAAAAAAAATTGTGGATTTCTCATTCTAAGAAAAAAAGTGTTCTTGTCCATTTCCGTAATATTACTTCCTTTCTGAGCTAAAAATCGATGAAAATGCCGCATTTTTTACTGCTTGAATTTGGATTCTTTTCTATCATTATGATATATGAGATAAGTAAGCGATTCTTGATTAAACTTCCATATTTACCGTAAAAAATATAAAAAATAAGTTATCGTTCCTTTTCATAGTAAAAATATATACCAGGTTTTGATATGTAGATGGACTATTGATAGAACTCGCAACTGAATCCAAAAAAGAATAAGATAAAGATTCTTGTGAATCGAAAAGATAAAGAATTTTCGACGCGATTTATGTCTTCATCATTAAGCGCATATATATAGAAATCAAAGCATCGATATTATAAAATATGTGTCGCGCGCGAGCTCGTCCGTCATTGATGTAATGCATATATGTGGCAAAAAAGCGAGGTTTAAAGCATTGTCTATCCAAAATAAAAGCAACTCTCATGTGCTCATCTAACATTCTTAGAATCAGCTGATGATGGACACGGCAGGTGCATATGACTAATCATCAATTATCTTGCAAACATGATATCTACACTGAGACACTGGGTATAAGAAAAATTACTATTTAAGATAGTAAAGATTGCATATACTTGATTAATCGCGCATATTTTACTATTTTATATAGTAAAATATGCGATTAATCAAGTATATCCATAATTGTTACTATTAAATAGTCATTTTTCCTGCGGTTGATTTCTCCTACCGCATATGGGATACATACACGTACATGTTCGTTTAGTTTACCCGATTATCGGTCAGCATTTAGCAAAAAATGATAAACACATGTTTTTATTCTGCGCTAAACAATGAATTTCGTTGTGTGTGTAGCTTAAAAAGGTAACCGGACGAAAGTTGGACGAAAGTGTTATTTCGGAAAAACAGAGAGGAACTTTGCGAAATTTTTAAAGTTTATAACGTTTTCGACCTTCGTTTCGAAGTACTTCAACGAGTTGGCTAAGGAAACTTTGTCATACTTATTTCGTGCCGCTTGGCGATTTTTTTTTTTTTTTTTTTAATCGTATACAAAACACCGACATTTTATACACAATGAGAGTGCACCTAGTGTAGTTAAAATAATAATCATAATAATAATAATAATAATAATAATCATGATGATAATGATGATGATGATGATAAAAAGTTGCATGAGAAAAAATACGCAACCCAACCCCATAACACCTATATGAATATAATTACACGTATTTTCGATTTGCATATAAATTATTATTTCATTTAATTATAAATACATCCTCTAAAAATTTTAATTTTTTTGCTCAGTATGATTCGTGGGTCGAATTGCCAATTTTGCATTTACATAAAGTATAGTCTAAAAACTAATATTTTTTGCATGACCAATATAATTATAGTTACTACTAGTTAGGACCAGTATTGTGATAGATAAACTTTTTTGTATTTTAATTTTAAACGTGCTGCTAACTGTCAATGCTTACATTTACATTAAAAATGCTGTAACTACATGCTCGCATAATATGTCGGTTTTGACTGGTATCAACTTCTGCTCTTATAATTGCTACTCTAATAAGGAACGAATTAAATAAGATATTAAAAATCAAATTCAATTAGACATACCTAGAAAGGCAATTAAAACAAATGAATTGCGTATTGTTTATACATATCGATCCATATAATTTTTTCCATATTCAATTTGGATTTATATATCTCTATATTAATAAAATGATATCGCCGCCGCCTTCTGTCAGAAATTAGCTCCCTCTCAATTCGGGATTTTAGGTTAAAATTATGTAAAAATTAGTAAAATGGCTCAATTTTAACCGATTGAAGGGGCGTCATTGAGGGTGGCCTTACGTCTTTTCTTTTCTAATTTTATTTGAGGCATATGCTCAACCGTGTCCTTGCGCCTTTTTTTCTAATCTATCGTTACTTTACTCACATTATCAATTAAATCTTTCTTTTTTCTCTATAAGTACGATTTGATTTATCAAGTTCGTTTCTTTTTAGTTTTATAAGATCGTGATTTTCATCACAATAAGTTTTATAAGACCTTTTTTCAAAAAAATTCCAGTAATTTACAGCAACTTTGAATATAACGTCCAGCGTCTCTATGGAATCAGATAAAACTAAATTCAATTTATTTTAATTGCTACTTAATAATTTTAATGTTTCAAAAAATAAATAAATATATGTATTCAATTTCTGCATGTTAGTGATGTATGTATATAGTATTAAATATAGCAACAACTTCGTATGTCGATTGAAAATTATAACGTCGTTTGTCAGTTCCTGGCTTTAATGAAAAAAGTAATTGTAACCCTTGAGGTGAATCGAGATCTTGTTTTTTTAGTTCTTGAACCCAGAGCGTCTATTACAAAAATTAACAAAATTAGCATTAAAAGATGCAAAGAAAATAAATTATTAAACCAACGAATATGTTGGAAAAATGCCTTTGATCTCTCTCGCAGCCTATTTCTAGTCACTGAAAAATGGCGGCTCCCATCAGCCAATATAGCGCTACCTTCCTTTTAGAATAGGACTAGGGGATCATTTGCGCGCGTAAACGCGCGCGTTGGTTTTGTGGTGTATGAACTTTAAATGTATTATGTGTAGTAGGTTAATGTATATTAATTTATTAATATTATGCTTTAAATAATTATTAACTACAAATTAAATATATTAAATATATTTTTGTTAAATTGATGATTATTAAATAAAACTGATAATTTAAGAAATTTTACTGTATCAGAAGTTGCAAATATAGAAGTACTGCGCATATGCTCGAAGACACAATAATCACTCTACAGTTCTTATATCACTCAAAACTTTATATTAACTCTTTATTTATTTTTCAAAAGTTCGTTTAAAATAAAACTAAAATTTTTTTTCTTTCCTCTGTATTCTGTTTTATTCTCTCTTAGCTTTGTATTAATTCTTTATTTATTTTTCAAAAATTCGATTAAAATAAAACGCTAGTGAAATTTGGTTAAGTAATGTTTTCTGAATATGTTTCTAAATATTAAATTACCGAGTTCTAAATATTAGATCAGAAAACATTACTTAATCCAATTTCACTGGCTTTATAGGAACTGTTTATTTACCAAATTTACTGTAAAAATACAGATACGTCAGGTCCCCATAAGACGCAATGTTATTTCCCGATCGTGCACGTCTACATATATATATATATATATATATATATATATATATATATAGTATCGTATTACTCAATAGGCTCATCACATCAGGCAACGGGCAAATTATTTTATAACATATAGGTATGCCAATGTAGCATCCTGCAGAAGACTTCAATTTATGATAGTTGTTTTAAAATCGATTTATACTGCAGACATTAACCACTTTTAAATCATGATTTGCTATTATAAAATTAAAGTGAGGCGCGACTCGCAATGTAAATACAAAAATCCGTTACTATTTATTATTGATGCGGTTGCTATGCACAGCGCGATATGCATATTGCGAATTTCGAATACGCATAGAAATTTATACCGTTCCATATTAGTCATCATTTTCAAATTAAAAATTGGGGGGTTGGCGAGTGAAATTTTTTTTCCACACAATAATAGCATCTAATTATAGTCTTTTTGGCAACCTGTAATTGCAGCATTCGTATTTCTCGTGCCGTCGTGCGCCTGCGAAAAACTTCTGTTCTGCGATTACCAAGAGTGTGTTTGTGGGTGTGTGTATGTGTTGTGTTTGTGTATGTGCGCTCGCGCGTGCGGCGTGTGCGTGTATGTGTGTGCGTGTGTCTGTGTGTGTGTGTGTGTGTGTGTGTGTGTGTTGTACAGTGTTCAATATTCATATATACCGATATACGAATACGATACATTCAGGTCTCGTTTGAGCTCTGACTTTGATGGTCCCTTATATTTTCCGGCTAACTGCATAGTTATCTTTTACAGTTCAATTAGCCCGCGCAAAAGCAAAAGGTCCGTAATTACCTTGCGTCGGTGGATTTAATTATTTTGTAATCAAACTTTATTGGACAGTTTTCTTTTCTATACGTGCAATGGAAAGTTTCCATATTGTTTTCGGGCACCACACAGACAGTCGAGACTATAAATATTTCATGTTTCCGGAATTTTTGTAATCTTGGCAAGTTGACATACTTATAAATAACGCAGACTTCGATGCTTACAACATCGCCGTGTAGAGATTGTAGAGGAACTGTATGCCATTCATGACTTCTTTGCCAATCAATGCATCCAATAATCGATGAGAAATGTATTGTATGCACTGCAGCAGACGAATTCGATAACTTTTCCTCGTAATGTAGTCACCGATGGGTAACGAGCTTAACAGCTATTAAATAAGCTGGCAAAATGTGAAAAAAAATCGCGATAGTAATTTATCTTCGCCTCATCGTTTGTGTTGATGATAAGGTTGTATGATTTTTTAAAGACCTAGTGGCAAAAAAACGACGCATTGACTAGATTCGCGTAAATACGCTATAGCTTTAACCAGTCGCAAAGGAAAGAGGAAATGACATTGCAGAGATTGGCACTGAGGTTTCACACCTTTGAAATTCGCGCTCTCGATCAGATGTATAAAAAGCCCCAACAAATTGTCTTGGAATAAAAGTTAAACTCACCACTTGGTCGTGGTCTCGAGAGTGACCTCATGATAAGAAACCGTGAACTGAAACTTGGCCGCTCTCTTGTTGACCCGTTGCAGTCTCTTCCACACGGAGCTCATCTTTCTCGATTTGGTTGAGCAACTATACTTACTCACTTTGCACTTTATATATGGTATATACTATTGTTATTATCTTCAGCTTCGTATATATCGCTTGTACTAACTCGGGCTAACGCGCGCACGCGAGTTAAAGGTCGATGTTGGCGGCGTTTCGTTAAAAATACCAGCCGGCACGTGGACTGCAAAACGCCACGTACATATATAGGAAGTAACTTTGAGTGCAGCATACACCGGTAGACTGCAGACGAGCAAGGACGCGCACGTAAGGCGCCAAATCGATAAATCGTGCGAGGACGAAGCGCCAACTTTTACACAGACACTTTTCCCTGTCTGTTTGCTTTTCTTCTGGGCTTGCTTTATAGCTGTCAGTCAGCGACAAAGATTCTTCTGGCTGACAAAGACAGATTTCATTCTTCGCATACAGCTATTGGATCTGAGTACGCTGCTGTTGCAAGACTCATGTGCTGACGGAGATCTAATGATCTCAATCCTGATGTTCTTGCGCTGAAATATTTATGAATAATTTAGATCGCAAATAGATTTTTGCCTAGACAGTGATACTTTATAGTCTACTTTTTGTTCATGATCTTTTCAAGAGACATTTGCACATTCAAACTGAATAGTAATACATAGTACTTAGAAATGTCAGTCAATTTGTACTTTTCTTTGAATTACTGTTTTTTATGAAAAATCGATTACAATATAAATTCAAAAGAATTGAATTTTTCCATACTACATTAGTATTAAAAGTGTAAAACTAACAAGACGTTCTCTGTGAAAACAAATTACATAATATGTTGTACCGTGTAATAACAATAGTTTTTACTACTCTGACATACGACTTTTGCTATTAATCACAATAATGAAGTATGCAAAAGTTATGAAAATTTGATACATCTGGATGAAAATGCGTTAAACAAGTTAATAAAATACGTCAACAGCAAAAGACTAAAAATGACTAACCTCATCAGCAAAAAATCAGTCTCATGCTCTTTCTGTCTATCCCGAAAATCTTGACTCCCATTGCAGGTCACGCTTCAGGCACTCTTTACTATTGTATTTATTGTATATTTTTGACGGGGTGTTTCGTGCACATTTCCGTCCTTTCACCCGCGCCTCTTCCTTTCTCTATAATGCTTGCCTGCCCGCCTATCTGTTCCTTTTTTCTCTCTCTCTCTCTCTCTCTCTCTCTCTTTTATTTCTGTAGCAATCACTCGCGCGCTGACGTCGTCAGGAATCCTCGAAATTTCAACTCATCCTTGGGATTCACTCGACAACATCATAATGCCATGGTCAGGTATCCACTGCAGTTACCCGAGAACTCGGGTTACTGCTAACTCTGACGATGACACACAGCTGACTGGGCTGCTTGTCTCCCACTCGATAATATACGCGCAAGTATAACTATATATGCTGTATTGTACACACTATGGTTTTGCGCACTAAAACTAAATACAAGTATACGATGTATTCTGTATTCACTATTCGTGCAAAAGAGGAGAATAGAAAACAACACGTCGAATGAGCATATAGTACACTTAACTATATATATATAAGTACGCATCCACGGGAGACGAGCAGCAGCAGTAAGCGACAGCGAGCTCTTGCTTACTATGCGCTTGCTGACTTTGGCTGGCCTTTCTTCCTTGCCTTCTCGGTTCTCACTTTTTCCTGGTATAATGGAGAATTACTCGCTGTCCGCCGCGCCGCACCACGGACTACGGAGAGAACCACGTACTGCAGGTTAGCAGGTACAAACGTACAACACACAACAAGCGTATAGCAGATATAGCTGCGTATCTAAGATGTAACAATCAGGAATATCAGGATAACCGTATTCGTATATACTAGTTCGTATATATGTTAATTATATGCGTATAGGTCATAGACATACACATACTAGGATAAACCATAGACCGCGGGAAATACGAAAAAGCGATATACGTATCTGGTATTATATATATATATAGTTAATTAGAACAGCAGTCAGCAGCATAGATTGATCGGGCTGTCCTTTTCTAGTCGCGCATGCGCAGGACACTGTATCTGTGGCGGCTCCGCGCTCATTACCATCGGACGACACTGAGCGGCGCCACCTCTCGACTCAACGAAACCTCCAGTGGTCTCAAAAGTAGCCCCAAGATCCCCGCGAACGTTTGAACGTATAATGTTAGATGAAAAACTACTACACATAATACATTTAAAGTTCACATACCGCAAAACCAACGCGCGCGTTTATAAGAGAACATCTGTTGCGCGTATCAAAAAAGTCCGAAGAGGTCTGTTCCGTTGTTCTATTTTTCTCTTCTTTTCTCGCGTGAAAACGACGTCTTAGGTCTTTATAAAGATCGACTATGCGAACATACTGTGCAAAGATGTGTAATAAAAATGATACTAGGGGATCATTTGCGCGCGTAAACGCGCGCGTTGGTTTTGTGGTATATGAACTTTAAATGTATTATGTGTAGTAGGTTAATGTATATTAATTTATTAATATTATTCTTTAAATAATTATTTTGTACAAATTAAATATATTAAATATATTTTTATTAAATTGATGGTTATTAAATAAAACTGATAATTTAAGAAATTTTATTGTATCAGACGTTGCAAGTATAGAAGCACTGCGCATATGCTCGACGACACAATAATCACTCTACAGTTCTTATATCACTAAAAACTTTGTATTAACTCTTTATTTATTTTTCAAAAGTTCGTTTAAAATAAAACTAAAATTTTTTTTCTTTACTCTATATTCTCTTTGATTCTCTCTTTAAGTATTTTGATAATTCAATTATTCACAGCTTTAACATTATCTAAAATTTAACTGAAGGAAAAAACATTCTCACAAATTCTTTAAAATATTATAAATTAATTAATACTATAAATTAATTTGTCTCTGTTCTTTAATTTCTCGATTCTCTGCTCTTTTAAATACTTGTCTTTCTTGAGTTGAATTATGAAAATTATTCAGGTTTCAAATTAATACTAATTTTACTTAAAAACATTTTCTTTGAAATCCTTTAAAATCTTTATTCTACTCAATAATTCAACTTTAAACAAGCTCGTATAAGGCTCTTTTTCGTCTATAGGAAAGGTAATAGCCATTAACAATCTCTATATTATTCAATTGCCCAACTTTAAGAAAAATATTTCCTCTCAATAAATATCTTAAATATTATTTAAATTAATTTGTCTCTCTGTTATTTAATTTCTCGATTCTTTTTGCGGAAAAGCAGTGAAGTGAACCCACTTTCCTCTGACACAGTTCACGCCGTGACACTGCCTTTGATCTCTACAATTCTTATATCACTAAAAACTTTGTACTAAAATTTTTTTTCTTTACTCTGTATTCTCTTTTATTCTCTCTTTAAGTATTTTGATAATTCAATTATTCACAGCTTTTACATTATTTAAAATTTCACTGAAGAAAAAAAAATTCTCACAATGATATGTTGAGGTCAGCTATGGCAGATCTTCAAACAAGCGCAACTTCGTTTGTCCATTGAAAATGATAACGTCGTTAATTGTAAGTTCCAGGCGTTAATGAAAAACGTAATTGTAACCCTTGAGGTGAATCGAGATCTTGTTATTTTAGTTCTTGACCCCAGAGCGTCTATTACCAAAATTAACAATATTAGCATTAAAAGATGCAAAGGAAAATAAATTATTAAACCAACGAATATGTTGGAAAAATTGTGAAGATAGACAATGTTCTAAATTAAAAAGCTGTTGTAATTCATTTGGAACATCATCATTATTTTGTAAAATAACATTTCTGGATAGTTTTCTGGAATATTCAAGTGGTTTTGACTATTGACATTCAAATCTTGCAATTTTACAGGAGTCCTTATATCGCTTTGATTGTCATGACAGGTTTTCTTATGATTATATGATCGCAAGATTAACAATTTCATTAATGCGTAGATTACATGTAATAGGAAAGTCTTTTCTGTGATAAGAACGATCATGATTAATTATTTCGTTTAGATACATAAATTAGAAGCAACACTAAGTTGACTGCGTCTTTCTAACTTTTCCTCTTTTTTTTTACATAAAACTTATAATTAGCCATTCTTTTCCTTTGAAGATTAATTTTTTTTGCTTCTATTATCTCATCCTCTGTTTTATTCTTTTTTTTGAGGCATGAGGCTCAAAAACTTCTACAGACACTTTCTCTCTCACTTTTGAAAAATACATTTCAAATAATAACGTAACATGTCATTAACGTGTCATTAACGTGTCATTAACAACCCCTCCTATGTCAATCTTATGGACAAAATTAATCACAACTGTAGTATTTTCCAAATAAATTATGTTTTCTTGTACCTTAAATAACAAAAAGCCACCATCGGTTACCCTCAAATCGGTCTTTTTTATGTGGTCCATTTTTTAAGATAAAAAACACCACTTTTGGAAGAATGACCGATATATATTGTATAACGTTTTCCCTTTTTGTTTACAAAAATATTACAATTTGACCTTCTTATAAAAATTTAGAACTGTATAAGATTTTAAAATATGATTACACCTTTAGACATTATACCTCAGAACAAATTTTAAAATGATTGCAATTTTACCTACTATATCGCAATAATTTGAGTTTCGCCTTTAAAATATACGCCTAAAAAAATCCACCTGTAAGCGCGCGTTCGTTTTGTGGAATATGCAATTCAAGTACTATATGTGTATATAATATATATTGTATTCGTGTAATTATTTGCAACGTAAGTTAATGAATATTGATTCAATAATGTATAGTTATTTTGTACAAATAAAAGATACTAAATATATTTTTATTAAATCGATAATTATTAAATAAAACTGATAATTCAAGAAATTTGACTGTATCAGACGTTGCAAGTATAGAAGCACTGCGCATAAAAATTGTAAAATTTTTTTCTTTACTCTGTATTTTCTTCATTTTATTCTCTCTTTAATAAGTATTTTGATAATTCAATTATTAACAACTTTTATATTATCTAAAATTTAACTGAAGAAAAAAATATTCTCTTAAATTCTTTAAAATACTTCTTGCATAGATTTTTTCTCTGTAAATTATATGACTAATATTGAAATATACAAATTTTGTCCAGGTATATAGCAGAATAAATTGATTTTTATCTGTGTTGTTTAATTTATCGATTTTCTGCTCTTTTAAATACTTATAGAACATCTGCTTTTTGAGTTGAATTATGAAAATTATTCACGTTTTTAATTAATACAAATTTTACTTCAAAAAATATTCTTTGAAATGCTTTAAAATATTTATTCTACTCAATAATTCAACTTTGAACAAGCTCGCGTAAGGCTTTTTTTCGTCTATAGGAATGGTAATAGCCATTAATAATCTCTATATCATTCAATTACACAACTTTAAGAAAAATGTTTCCTCTCGATAAATATCTTAAATATTATTTAAATTAATTATTTTAATTAATTTTTCTCTCTGTTCTTTAAAGTGGATCTTCAGTGATTGTACTTTTCTTTCACCTGTGGCTCCGAACGTAATGAAACTTAAAGATCATTACTGTGATACAAAAAGATGATTTTGTGTATGTTTTTAGCTTATTTTACCCAATGATATTTAAGTAATGTCACAAAATATAAGAATTTTTATTAAAATATAAAGATCTTCAAAATATTTCATGCGAACTGGAATTCATACATATTCTTTAAGCCAGACTGCACAAAACTTGGAATTTTTTGAGTATAGTAATTACGCATGTACAGCAGAATAATTCAAACATTTAATTAACAAATAAAATCATGAAAAACATGAATTTTAAATATTAATCACAATTTAATAATTTTTATTTTAATTCTTACCGTAAATATAAATTCCAACATTTATTTTAATTGTTTTCAAGAACCTCTAAAAAATGTTTCAGAAGGATTCCTTGAAACGCCTTGCGCATGAACGATTTTGAACTAATATAAATACTTTTATTCATAAACAGTAATACTCAATCATTATGGTAATCAGTATATTGTTATAATATTGGTGGGGCACAGTATGTTCGCACAGTCGATCTTTAACCTAAGACGTCGTCTTCGCGCGAGAAAAATAGAACAACGGAACAGACCTCTTCGGACTTTTTTTGATACGCAACAGCTGTTCTCTTATACATGGATTTAGATAGGCCAATGGTGCTGCCCACATCTCTCTTCTTATAAGGGAGAATGCAGCTGTACTTTGATTAGAAAATGAGGTATGAAACGTCTTCAATTTGTTTGAAAAATACTGTACGACGTGTTCTGACAAGAGCAGCTGAAGATTATGTTAAAGAAAACAAGTGTAATTTAAAAATTTATTTAAACTAATCTGCATTTATAATGACTGCATTTATAATTTAATCCATAATATTTTTGTAGTTACTCCACAATCATTACTAAAGTTACGATGTGTATTTGGATCTGCCTTTGAAAGAGCTTTGGAATTGTTTGAGAAGAAAAAAGTAACATGCTATAGTGTAGAATCAACTCGTTATACAAATAAAGACAAAGCTGCTTGCTGTTTTTTTGAAGTACAAGGTCAGGGTACTGAAGTTTACACAGTTTTTCCAAATATTAATTATTGTTCATGTTTATCCTTTGAGTAAGATTTGAAGTATTACTATAGTAAATATTATTATTATTATTATTCTTAAAATTAAGGTAAATTATAAAAGAGTATTTCATACATTTCAGGACTCAAGTTTTAGTAGACCAAAGTATATTTACATGCAAACACATATTGGCAGCTTGGTTAGCCTCTGTTTGTCAAATTAATTTTATTAATCAAACTATACAAGAATTGAAATTTTGTGAAGTTGTGCTGGGACGTGTCTCATATGCCTATTGATTACAATGACTGCTGATTACGTTTTTGTAGCTAAGCTAGCCAATCTTAAAACAGTTATTCAATTATTAAGATCTGTCAATTTTAAGGAAGTATGAACAAAATTTTAATACCAATCAAAACACAACTTTTCATCTTTATATCTTAAAACCATTTTACTTTTTAGAGTGCCACTTGCTATGGTTCACAGAATGGTCTTAAATTTACAGTGGAGGAAGCCAAGTGTATGCAAGCCAGTGCTTACCTACCAAAAGCTCTATTCGAACAATTTATTATTTCTGAAGACTTCCTATTTCGTATAAATATCAATATACTGGTTGAATGTCTTTCTATGTTTTGGACTAGCATTAACACTCAAGGGAGCACAGTTACATTAGAAATGCAATACAAGGTTATCTTTAAGTTTTTCAAGTTGCTGCCTAGGAATCTATACATTATACTAATGAAGAATAATTAATAGTACATAAAAAATACAGTGTATTTTTTATGTACTATTAATTATGATACATTTATAGAATTATCATATCTATTGTGTTAATATATCATATGAATTCATAGGCATGACACATTTTTAATGTAATAAAAGGTAGTTATTTAACTCATCTTAAAAATTGTGTCAGTGCATTTACTTTTACAGGGCGTTGGTCATCCAGTGACTATACTTATTGAAGAAGATGGTGTTATAGTAGATTGCTCTTTAAAAACTCAAGAGCCAGATGAAATATTAGATTTTGATTTACACCCCAATAGTGTTATCAATAAAGTACTTTTGCACAGTGAGCTGCTTAAAGACGTTTTATCAGAACTTGACCCTAGCTGTAATCATTTAGAGGTATACCATTTTATAGTGAAAATAATGAAATTAATTATTATCGATTTGGTTAAGATGTGTCTAATATTTTATAGTTATTCTTATCTCCCAACTCGCCTTACTTTATGATAAGTACATATGGAACTGCTAGTGAGCTGCAAGTTGAATTGCCTCACAATACAGAGATGATAGAGACTTTTCAATGTAATAAAGAGGCCAGATCAAAATACTTACTGCCGCACATAAAACCAGCAATGAAAGCCATGTCTTGTTCTAATAAAGTTTCTTTAAGAACTAATGAAACTGGTCTTCTATGCTTTCAATATATGCTTAAAACGGATGAAGGAGTTAATTGCTTTATAGAATATTATGTAAGTATGTAAATCGACAAATATCTAAGTAATCTCTGCAATATTAAAGAATACATGATTATTGCAGGTATCGCCTCTCATTGATAATGAAAATGATGATGATCAATAGAATTGATCTCATATTTATAACTATTGTAAACAATTTATTATGTGTAAATATTATGACAGTTAAATGAATATGAAACATAAAGACAATTTTATAAAGGCTTAATTTATTTAGACTAGATGATACTGTACATAATGCTTGTAATATGCAGCTTAAATAAAAAAAAAAGAAAAACCAGTTAAATTTTGTGACAACGTTGTAGAATATTTGATTTTTCTTGCAAGTTTTTTAGAACACATTTTTCAACACTTTATAAACACAAAGGTCTCACAGTATCCTAAGAAAGAAACAATATCTTGAATAAATTATTCTTAAAAATATTTATAAGTATTAAAAAGTCAAATGATTTTCATTGACTCTTTTCGTAGAAAATTTTAATTTTGAACGACATAATGCCATCAAAGTTATATTTTCAGGGCTATCTATAACAACAAAGCTAAATATGAGTATATTTAAACAATAGCGCAGCACATAGAATACAATTCATACAACCAGCACACAAGGAAATTTCGCGTACATGAAATGTTAATTTTTCTTGAAACATAAGATTTCTATAATTAAAATTACAAAAAATGCTGTCACAGTATACTTTCACTGGAATTGTTTACATCAGAAAAAATAATTGTAAAAATACAAAAAATGTGTTTACTTAACAAATATAGTGACTTAAAAAACAAGCACAAAGGCTTTCTTTTGTACAATATTATTAAAAAATGAGCACACTGTACAATAATTACAGATCACGATTAGATTTTCTTGTAAAGGCACAAATGCACCTTTAGTCAGATATCGTTTAAGTATAGTAAACTTACTTCTCTTTTATTTCGGTATAACGATAAGAGTTTGTGCACACACCCACCCACCCACACACACACACACATGTATAAACTGGGAATGCTAATCACACCATTAATTCGATACAAGAGTACTATTATAATTATGGCATCAAGGAATAAATTAATATACAATTACACTTCTAAATTTCCATGCAAATGAACAATCGTGATTAAATAACAAAAAACATCAAATTCCTCAGTTGCATTGGCGTTTTATGGCATTTTTCTTACGACATCGTTATATGGGTTTCCTGAATTTCTAGATTCAGTTATTAAACAAAATAGTTACAAGTTCATTGCAGTTTTAAAAAAATATAGAATTTTTTACGGCACAATATTAGCAAAAGCTACGATTCACTTATTTACTACTTTATTCTGTCGATCGATGTATAACAATGAAATCTTTTGACACGTATGCTAAAGCAGTTCACAAAAGCAAATCCTATTTTATTTTTATAAATCTTTTAAAATCTTAATTGTATCTATAAGATTCAATAAGACTGAGTGATGCTTGAAAAATAATAATTAAACTAGAGAAATATTTCTATATCTTGAATTACAATTAATTATAAATAAATTTAGTTTAATTTAAAACACTTTTTACAAATTAAATAACTAAAATAATTTAAAAAAAAATCAAATACGTAGTTTACTAGTGAAAAATGAATTGCAGAAATATTTAGTTTGTTATGTTCACTTTTTTGAAATGTTTAATTATTATTTTACATGTTTGGAAATACAATGTTAGTATTTGAAAATTATCATTACGTTTTTAACATTTATGAATTTAAACTTTATTTTAATTATTACGGAATAGCTCACAGCCAAATATTTTCTGAAAGTATTTATAGTTGAACCAAGAAGAGATCCTTTTTATTAGGCAGAGATTTTTATAAAAAATCTATCAGTTATTCATTTGTTCTCTAAAATAAGAGTGAAATTGAAAATTTTCGTTCGTAATTATGAAACAGATGTTATAAACTAATTTGAAATATATCAAATTAAATAAAATCTATATATTTACAATACATCCCCATCCCCATTTTCAACAGTAAAATTATATGCGAAAAAATTTAAATTGATAAAAACTTTCATATCTCAAAAATATACAAATTATTTTATCAAGCATAAATGTTATTAAGCATTTTAAAAATAAAAACTTGAAAAAAAATGAAAAAAAAACTATCGAGAAAAAAATCTAATAAATGCATGAATTTTCAATTGCAATAAAGTATAACGTATATGTATATAATATGTATATTGTATAATAATTAATCCGATTCGTTTGAATATATCAGTCCGGTGAGCTGACCGAGTGATAGCTGGTCGGCAGGGCCTTGCGCATCCAACGTCAAAGGAAGCTATAAGTGTTTTGAACCGCCCTGCTTGTTGAGGCTTGTTGTTGTTCACCATTACCGTTGTTCTGTTGTTGTCGTTGCTGTTGCTCGAGTCGTTCCAACGATTCAGCTCGCATTCTTAAGGAACCACCGTATGTTCGTACCTGCACAGTAAAAATCATATTATGCTTCATATAAAAATGCATCCGATTTTGTTAATGTTTTTAGTTTTTACATTGAATTGTTGCTATTTTGGCGATTATAATATTGTATGAAAAGATTTTGTTGTCAACACTCAAGTTTTCCTTAAAATTTCTGTTACTGGTATAATAAACATTAAAATTGCTTTGGAAAAACTACATTCCAACAATAATAAAAATTGTTTAAAATTTTGATCATTGTTGAAATCCAGAAATTTTAAGAATCAGACCTTTAATACCGATCCCCCACGGTCATTGCTAATTTTGTTAAAAATGTTACTAGCATCTAAAGTTTGCGACATTATGGATAAATGAGTTTGTTATTAACAGAGTAGATTCGAAGCAATTTCATATAAACTATTGTTAGACGTACAAATTTTTGCACTAGCCGTGAAACTACAAACTATTTACACATCGTATTAGAAATTGTACCAAAAGCCTCAAGTTAAAAAGTTTTTAAAATAGCAGTTTTAATCGACTGAAAATAATTACTAGTTGAATTATTTTTAGTGCAGAAAGTCAAAGAATACTGGAAGAATAAAAAGAGAAAAGGAAATTACGCGCGAAGATACCGCGATCGATTCATCATTGTCGCGATTAACGTTTGTTTCATCTACTCACTGTCCGTGTCAAACCAAGGCTTCTGACTGTGGGAGAAAGAGATCGACAGAGCGTTCGCCGGTCGCTTCACATTTTGTCGGCGCTCACTCGAGACTTAGACTTCCACTGCTGACTCTTACTTCTCTTGGCTCCGGTGCTGCCGCAGGTCTTCTGTCTGGTTGCTGTTGATTTGAAGTTGAAACTTGAGCTGACTGTTGAGCGTTACTCGTAGCTCGTACTGTCGGATTCGCCACAACATATTCAGTAAGCTTCACGTCAGCTGTGCCACCCGATTCGAGTGGTATTGGATTTTGTCGAAAATGATCAAGCATATCATAGATTGCTGGAAAGCATAGGTGCTGTACTCGACAGTGGCCCTGGTCGTTTAGTGTCATTCGCAAGTGCTGAAAAGATGACGAAATTTTAAAGATATTCTTAGATTAGACGGTCGTGATATTCAGTTTCACAGCTTTGATTTTTGAAAAGCAAGGTCACTAAAATTAATTCAAATAATATTTGCCTTCTAAAATAGCCTTAAATAGATATTTATATTTACTTTAGCTCTTCCTTGAAAGTTGAAAGTTAAAACATATTCTCCTTTGCGCGTCTCACTTTGCCTTACTAAAAATGTTCCATGACCGTCTGTTGCATTATACAAAACTTGTTGTGCAGCATCAGAACGAGGAAGTGTTCCATGAAACCAAGGATACTCTCGAAGGCTACTAGAAAGGTCGACTTCAACTTCTGCTCCAGATACTGAAATAATAACATTTATTATAAAAAATTGTAAATAAAAATTGTAAATTTGAAAGTGGAAATAAAACAGACTTTGTTCAATTTCTTGTTGCGAAGAACACAATTCCAAATTACTGTTACTTCTAGCTCTAAGTCTCGGTGGCAATTCTGGTGGGTTCCCCTGCTCATCAGCATGATCCAATACAGAACGAGTACTTTTGCTTGCAGAATTAGCTCTGACTCTATCACCATCTATGTTCATAGAAGCTGATCCATGCATCATACTCTCAACCATGACTGCATCATTAACATTGCTACCCAAAATATTTGGAAGCCCATAGGTGTTTCTCATGCAGTAACGAATCGTGGCCAGCCATGATCTCATGTCGCTCGGATCCTTGGCTTCAATTATAAACTCCCTTTCCAGGGTTTTTAGTACAAATGTATTTTCATGATCTGGCATCTCCAATGCTGTAGTCTCGCGAGCCTCAGTAATGGATGAACAAAATATTCCGTGACGTGGTTTGGCTTTTGAAGAAGAGTAGAATTCAAGCATGTAGCCAGCGCTAGCTTTGACCAATGCCAATCTACACTTTTCAAATTTTTGAGGCACATCTGTATTTTCAATAACCATTGCATTCACAGTACCTTCCTTTCTGCATTCTACTACAATTTTCGATAGCTTCGCCTTGGAATGTTTATCCATTCGACGACCGTCTGAGTGAGACAGTACCACCTCATCACTCTGCTGCTTATGGAACAGACCCTTTCCTTTTTTAAGACCCTTGAAAGACAGTCTTCTGAAGAAGGGCTTGTGCACAGGTTTTGGTGATACTATATCACCATCCTGTTCCGAGTAATCACTAAACTCCTCATGGGACGAAGTGCGAATTGGAGTTCTATTATTTTGATTCATTGAGTTACCCTCGCGATCATTCGAGGAAGGTTGTCGGGAATTCGCATCGTGGGAAGATGAGGATCTGAAAATTGATAAATTCAATCGATTAGTTTAAATAGAGTAGAGCCAAAAGTTTTTGATAGACAATGCTACATCTAGAATATACTTATAACTACTCAGTAACTATAACTTGTTGAGAAATTTAATTTAAAGTTTAGTTCTTTCAGATAACTTTACTTCCATCAGATTTATAAGAGTTAGCTTTTAAATTCAAACCTAGCTATTTACATTGCATGACATCTGGATCAGGAATACTTAAATGGTAAGTGAGCTATAAGTGAATTTGATGACTCCTAATGAGAGAGATTTCGTAACGTAATTGGAACGATTGCAAATAGTAATTCAACATCGGCTATGCGATGGGATAAAATAGCATAGAAAAAAAATGTTGGGCGCTCTTACTTGGTGCGTCTGACGTACTCGGCCTCGAAGTGGTCGCAAAAGGTTTCGACGAATTTCCTGAGAAAGTCTCGGTAGGAAAGAGTGGCCCTCGCCGACTCGGTGAGATCGAGGTTGACGTAGGTGCAAAAAGCCTTGACGAAGTCGGCGGCGGCTGCTCGAGCGTGCCGCTCGCAGAATTCGGCCCAGTCGTCGCCGGCGGTGGCGGCCGCCGTCAGCGAGTTGAGCTGCTCACTCGGCGACGTTGCAGCTGTCGCGCCGCTGTTCATTTTGCCGCGGGAGCGATGAGAGGCCGAGCGAAAACGGAGAAGAATTCTGCCCCACGAGCCGATTAGCCCAACTGCCGCCCGCGGGAAGAGGATCCGCTTCGGAGAGCTATAGGAATCAGCAGTTGTTGCCGGGCGGCATTCTGGAGGCCGATCTCCTATAGCAGCTTCCTTCTCTTCGCTTTATAAAGGATAACCTTCGCGGACCATCTCTCTCTCTCTCTCTCTCTCTCTCTCTGCAGACTCCGCTGCCCCTTCCTTCCTTTTCAGTCCGCACCGCGCACTATACTTAATTCGGGTTCCCGTAGCGCCGTAGCGGCCAGAGCCAGCGCGCTCTACATTACTTGATAGTTGATAGCGTGATACGATACGCACATGTTATTACATCCGTATTAAGTACTTTCCCTCTGTTGTTTGCCCCGTTGCCCGCTTTTTCTTCTTTTCTTCTTCCACCGGGAATATGCCTACGAACTCAGGTGCTCTTGTCGCGCCTTTGATCTTCTCGATGTGGACGAACCGGAGAGTTGGAGTTGCGATTCTGCTGCTGATGCTCAGTAGGCTCAGGTTGCTCACGTCGAGGTCGTCGGCGACGACGGCGGCGGTGCTCGTCCCGCGAAGTGTACATGTGTACACTAATGTGAGGTTCGACTCGCAAACGTAGCAAACTAACGTATATACCTATATATCTAAATGCAGTCAGCTGTTAAGAATCTTTGCAGAATCGGCTTCGAGCCGAAAATTTTTTTTACTATAAGTACTGCGGCTAACTGCGAGTAGGTACTTACAAACGCCAAACACGACGCGTTCTACGCCGTTCTTCGAGCATAGGTCATAGCTCGGCGCTGCTCGCCGCACCAAACTCGCACCCTCGCACGTCGCAGTTCGCACCAGGTCGCACCAGAGATGTCGCACCAGGTCGCACTCCCCCTTCGCCTCTCTAGGCAGTATAGGTATGTTCTCTTGCGTCGCCTACCGCTGGTAGGTAACTTGCTGACTTACTCACCAATTCTACTTTACCAAGCAAGAAGCAACTCGATCTTTAGCGTTATTGCTTTAGAATTAGCGTTGCTTTTAGCGTTGCTTTAGCTGAAATATATTTATACTAGGGGATCATTTGCGCCGGCGTAAACGCGCGCGTTGGTTTTGTAGTATATGAACTTTAAATGTATTATGTGTAGTAGGTTAATTTATTAATATTATTCTTTAAATAATTATTTTGTAAAAATTAAATATATTAAATATATTTTTATTAAATTGATGGTTATTAAATAAAACTGATAATTCAAGAAATTTTATTGTATCAGACACAATAATCACTCTACAGTTCTTATATCACTAAAATTTTTGTATTAACTCTTTATTCATTTTTCAAAAATTCGATTAAAATAAAACTAAAATTTTTTTTTTTTACTCTATATTCTCTTTGATTCTCTCTTTAAGTATTTTGATAATTCAATTATTCACAGCTTTAATATTATCTAAAATTTAACTGAAGCAAAAAACATTCTCACAAATTCTTTAAAATATTATAAATTAATTAATACTATAAATTAATTTGTCTCTGTTCTTTAATTTTTCGATTCTCTGCTCTTTTAAATACTTGTTGAATTATGAAAATTATGAAAATTATTCAGGTTTCAAATTAATACTAATTTTACTTAAAAACATTTTCTTTGAAATCCTTTAAAATCTTTATTCTACTCAATAATTCAACTTTAAACAAGCTCGTATAAGGCTCTTTTTCGTCTATAGGAAAGGTAATAGCCATTAACAATCTCTATATTATTCAATTGCCCAACTTTAAGAAAAATATTTCCTCTCAATAAATATCTTAAATATTATTAAAATTAATTTGTTTCTCTGTTCTTTAATTTCTCGGTTCTTTTTGTGGAAAAGCAGTGAAGTGAACCCACTTTCCTCTGACACAGTTCACGTGGTGACACTGCCTTTGATCTCTACAATTCTTATATCACTAAAAACTTTGTATTAACTCTTTATTTATTTTTCAAAAATTCAATTAAAATAAAACTAAAATTTTTTTTCTTTACTCTGTATTCTCTTTTATTCTCTCTTTAAGTATTTTGATAATTAAATTATTCACAGCTTTTACATTATTTAAAATTTCACTGAAGAAAAAAAAATTCTCACAATGATATGTTAAGGTCAGCTATGGCAGATCTTCAAACAAGCGCAACTTCGTTTGTCCATTGAAAATGATAACGTCGTTAATTGTCAGTTCCAGGCTTTAATGAAAAACGTAATTGTAACTCTTGAGGTGAATCGAGATCTTGTTTTTTTAGTTCTTGACCCCAGAGCGTCTATTACCAAAATTAACAATATTAGCATTAAAAGATGCAAAGGAAAATAAATTATTAAACCAACGAACAGGTTTTCTTATGATTATATGATCGCAAGATTAACAATTTCATTAATGCGTAGATTACATGTAATAGAAAAGTCTTTTCTGTGATAAGAACGATCATGATTAATTGTATCGTTTAGATACATAAATTAGAAGCAACACTAAGTTGACTACGTCTTTCTAACTTTTCCTTTTTTTTGCATAAAACTTATGATTAGCCATTCTTTTCCTTTGAAGTTTAATTTTTTTTGCTTCTATTATCTCATCCTCTGTTTTATTCTTTTTTTTGAGGCATGAGGCTCAAAAACTTCTACAGACACTTTCTCTCTCACTTTTGAAAAATACATTTCAAATAATAACGTAACATGTCATTAACGTGTCATTAACAACCCCTCCTATGCCAATCTTATGGACAAAATTAATCACAACTGTAGTATTTTCCAAATAAATTATGTTTTCTTGTACCTTAAATAACAAAAAGCCACCATCGGTTACCCTCAAATCGGTCTTTTTATGTGGTCCATTTTTTAAGATAAAAAACACCACTGTTGGAAGAATGACCGATATATATTGTATAACGTTTTCCCTTTTTGTTTACAAAAATATTACAATTTGACCTTCTTATAAAAATTTAGAACTGTATAAGATTTTAAAATATGATTACACCTTTAGACATTACACCTCAGAACAAATTTTAAAATGATTGCAATTTTACCTACTATATCGCAATAATTTGAGTTTCGCCTTTAAAATATACGCCTAAAAAAATCCACCTGTAAGCGCGCGTTCGTTTTGTGGAATATGTAATTCAAGTACTATATGTATATAATATATAATATATATTGTATTCGTGTAATTATTTGCAACGTAAGTTAATGAATATTGATTCAATAATGTATAGTTATTTTGTACAAATAAAGATACTAAATATATTTTTATTACATTGATAATTATTAAATAAAACTGATAATTCTAGAAATTTGACTGTATCAGACGTTGCAAGTATAGAAGCACTGCGCATAAAAATTGTAAAATTTTTTTCTTTACTCTGTATTTTCTTCATTTTATTCTCTCTTTAATAAGTATTTTGATAATTCAATTATTAACAACTTTTATATTATCTAAAATTTATCTGAAGAAAAAAATATTCTCTTAAATTCTTTAAAATACTTCTTGCATAGATTTTTTCTCTGTAAATTATATGACTAATATTGAAATATACAAATTTTGTCCAGGTATATAGCAGAATAAATTGATTTGTATCTGTGTTGTTTAATTTATCGATTTTCTGCTCTTTTAAATACTTATAGAACATCTGCTTTTTGAGTTGAATTATGAAAATTATTCACGTTTTTAATTAATACAAATTTTACTTCAAAAAATATTCTTTGAAATGCTTTAAAATATTTATTCTACTCAATAATTCAACTTTGAACAAGCTCGCGTAAGGCTTTTTTCGTCTATAGGAATGGTAATAGCCATTAATAATCTCTATATCATTCAATTACACAACTTTAAGAAAAATGTTTCCTCTCGATAAATATCTTAAATATTATTTAAATTAATTATTTTAATTAATTTTTCTCTCTGTTCTTTAAAGTGGATCTTCAGTGATTGTACTTTTCTTTCACCTGTGGCTCCGAACGTAATGAAACTTAAAGATCATGACTGTGATAGAAAAAGATGATTTTGTGTATGTTTTTAGCTTATTTTACCCAATGATATTTAAGTAATGTCACAAAATATAAGAATTTTTATTAAAATATAAAGATCTTCAAAATATTTCATGCGAACTGGAATTCATACATATTCTTTAAGCCAGACTGCACAAAACTTGGAATTTTTTGAGTATAGTAATTACGCATGTACAGCAGAATAATTCAAACATTTAATTAACAAATAAAATCATGAAAAACATGAATTTTAAATATTAATCACAATTTAATAATTTTTATTTTAATTCTTACCGTAAATATAAATTCCAACATTTATTTTAATTGTTTTCAAGAACCTCTAAAAAATGTTTCAGAAGGATTCCTTGAAACGCCTTGCGCATGAACGATTTTGAACTAATATAAATACTTTTATTCATAAACAGCATTTTTGTTAAGAAAAACATTTATAGATTATCATAAAATAGCAAATTCTAAAGTAAACAAACATTTTTAGTGAAAAATGATTATCGTATGTTTTAGATTAATGATAAATTTAGCATTTAGAGCAAACAAAAATTTTTCGATTTTTGATGAAATATCACTGGAAATCCAACTTAATTTCTCGATTCTTTTTGATCTTTTATTAAATCAACGATTCACAGTTTTTATATCGCTCAATTATTTGATTTTTATAATACTTAATCATTATGGTAATCAGTATATTGTTATAATTGGTGGGGCACAGTATGTTCGCACAGTCGATCTTTAACCTAAGACGTCGTCTTCGCGCGAGAAAAATAGAACAACGGAACAGACCTCTTCGGACTTTTTTTGATACGCAACAGCTGTTCTCTTATACATGGATTTAGATAGGCCAATGGCGCTGCCCACGGGTCCATCTCTCTTCTTATAAGGGATATATATATATATATATATATATACTAGGATATCATTAGTGCGCGTAAACGCGCGCGAGGGTTATAAGTAGAGGGAAATGAGATGCCTCATCACCTTCAGCAGCACCATATAGTACCATGAGTAATAAATATTTCAAATCACATGAAATAAATGGAAAAAGGAATATAGCCCCTTTAACGCTATGCACTTAGACTATAGCACAATACTTTGATACTTTTAATTTATAATAATTAGTACAAAAAACTTAGCGTAAACTATTAAATAAAAAAGTTTTTCCTGATCCTCCAGGTCCATCGATGTAGAAGCAATTATTTTCAGCATTATTATCAACATTACTTTGTTCATTAAATACTACATTTAAAATTTTATCAATTATATCTTTTTGTTTATCATTAAGTTTATTCATTTTTTCCTGTGCAATATTGAAATAATTAGTTATATCTTCTGTATTATTTGAAGCCACATGATAGTTATCAATTATTTCTGTTAATTGGTGCAGTTGAGGAAATTCATTAACATTTTTACCTTCCGTTTCAAGTATTGATTGTATATCAATAATAGTTTTACAATAACTTTCATTTTGACTGAAATGTCTAGTATAATCTTCGGACATTGAATCTTTAAAATCTTCCTAAAGCTTATCTGTATGAACAGGATTGCAATGTATCAAAATACGTACGAATAATCTTCTAAGTTGTCTTGGCATCATAAATACCTCTGCTTCTGACATTGCATTGGACCATTCAACGTCAGTTTCTATAAAACCATAAGCTAAACAGGCTTCTGTAAAAGTTTGTTTCAATTCACCATTGACTGTTCTCAAATGTTCAAAACTTATTGCACCTTTAATTCTGAATAATAATATTCTTAAATGAAAGAGTTCAGTCTTCTTTTACACCATTTGCTTTCTGTAATACTATTACATTTTATTGTTTTAAAAATATAGTGTTCAGGAATATCAGAATAATAATATTGGCGTGCTTCTGGATCTCGAGCATTGAGTTGAAAGTAATCTACAAGCGTACATACTTTATTCAATGAATTATTGATATTGTCTGAATCAGTATGAACAGTGATATTTTGACAATCTGGAAGATGTAATGGTAATCGATCAACTGAGTGACTTTTTGCTTGTAATGCTTTGGATAAAATTCGCCATACTGCTTCTACTGGAACTACATAACGTGTATCGACAAATTGACTAATTTCATCGTGTTCAATGACTGAAGTATCAGTAATACTGTTAGTAATTATTACTGATGCTGCATCATTTCCTTTATATAAATATTTATGTAAATATTTAACAGATTTGATACTCGAACATATTTCAACATTTGTGACAATTAAATCTTAAAGATAACTCTGGGCAATAAGGCACAACAAAGCGATTATCTACTTTATAATTATTATGACGCATATAAGTTTTTCCAGTATTCTTTCTACGATAAATTGGATAACTATTTTCATTAATTATAGTTTCTTCTTAAAATTGTTTCGGAAACTTTTTAGAACACTTTCCATCGACTATGCACCAGTCATCACATGGTCCATGTATCATATTATTCATAACAATATTGTGTAAATTTTGATATATGTGTGGATCAGGGATTTCTGCTGATATAAATTGGTCAATTTTGTCGACGGTATCAATTTTATTTTTTAATTTAACTAATAAATGACAGTGTGGTAAACCACGTTTTTGGAATTCAATAACATAAATATAAGCTGTAACTTTTCCAAAATATTGTTGTTTATCTATGAAATCGAGCAAAGCATTTTTTTTTTAATGAAATACTCTTGTACAGATATCAGGTCTATCCGATGGTTGTTGCCCAATTAATAAATTCTCTTGAATTTCTCTCCATTGTGGATTGCAAGTCATTGTAATAAATAAATCAAATTTTCCTTTTTTTCATTGAATAGCCATAGAATCATAACACTGTAACATATATCGCGGAGATCCTATGAACGTTGATGGTAAAATTACAATTTTTCCTAATCTCATATTTTCAAAAGTATTGACTCTATTTTGTAAAAAGTCCATTAATCCTTTATAGGATGAAACTCGTAATTCTGCTTGATGTAACTTACAATAATCTATACGATCCTTTTCAATTTTTACATAAGAATCAACAACAAATTGTTGAAATAAGCGTCGACCTCTAATAATAGCATTGAATTCATCTCTAATAGCAATTTTATTTTTCATGTAAGCAGCCCTTGATATTTTGCCTCTTCCATTTTTTTTCTTGAAATCTTTATGCCATCCTTGACAACCCGTGGGATAAAACAATGGATATATCCAAGGCTCAACATTTGCATCTAAGGCATTAACTGGTTTTAATTCCTTTGCATTTTTTTCACGTATAACAACATAAGCATCAGGTATTTATAAATTCGTTGTTCGTAAGCATTAAATTGACTTTCATGAACAACATTATGTTTGTGTACATTGTTTTGATGAAACTCTTGTCTATTATTATATGAATGATCAAGATTAACAAAATATTGATTGAGTAAATTATTTTGGTAAGCATTAAATTGACTTTGATGATCAAGATTCTGTTGGTGTACATCGTCGATTTGATGAAATTCTTGTCTATTATAATAATGATCATTGTGTTGGTGTACATCGTCATTTTGATGAAATTCTTGTCTAGTATATGAATGATCATGATTAACAAAACCTTTATTGAATAAATCATTTTGGTAAGCATTCAATTTACTTTGATGATCAATATTTTGTTGTTGATCATGATTAACAAAATCTTGATTTAATACATCATTTTGGTAAGCATCAAATTGACTGTCATTATCAATATTTTGTTGTTTTAAATCGTCGTTTTCATTAAACTTTTGTCTATTATAATAATGATCATTCTGCTGATGTACATCGTCATTTAGATGAAAATCTTGTCTATTATAATAATGATCATGATTAACAAAATCTTGATTGAATAAATCAGTTTGTTGTAAATTGTCATTTTTATGCTTTTTATTTTTAATTTGTCTAATATAGGAATAGTTATATGTCGAATATTTTATTTTAAATATATAAATATAATCTTTTAAATTCAAAAGTATTTAGTATGCAGTACGGGCGAAACTTTGTGAATTAAGATATTCCATGTATACTTTTATACATTCAAATATTGGTGCGGTTTTGAGTGAGCAACAGCAGCTCCCCTATAACCTATAATATCTGATCGGTCGTTGCAATAGCCCCGCGGCGCGGCGAAAAAAATAACTACGACAATCAAGACTGAGAACGATCCGTCCGTCCGTCGATAGTCGATACTGCAGCTTCTATTTTCAGCTTCAATTTTACCGAGATTTTACCGAGATTTACCGAGCAACAGTAGCGCACTCTGCATTAGCACGGCGCGGCGAAAAAAGTAACTACGATCAAGACCAACGACGGTCCGTCGGTGCGGCAGCTTCAATTTCAATATGGCGGACCTTCAATTTGCAATATGGCGCTTACTCCCTTTATTAGATAGGATATATATATATATATATATATAGGTATAGTCGTATAGAGAAAATATTCCAAGGCCTCGTCTTCGTGTGCTGCTGCTCAGCTGCTGTAGCTGTCTACTGCAGTTTTACTTGTTCATGTACTTATCCTATCTATAAAGGGAGTAAGCGCCATATTGCAAATTGAAGGCTGCCATATTGAAATTGAAGCTGCCGCACCGACGGACCGTCGTTGGTCTTGATCGTAGTTACTTTTTTTCGCCGCGCCGTGCTAATGCAGAGTGCGCTGCTATTGCTCGGTAAATCTCGGTAAAATCTCGGTAAAATTGAAGCTGAAAATAGAAGCTGCTGTATCGACGGACGGACGGATCGTTCTCAGTCTTGATTGTCGTAGTTATTTTTTTCGCCGCGCCGCGGGGCTATTGCAACGACCGATAGATATTATAGGGGAGCTGCTGTTGCTCACTCAAAACCGCACCAATATTTGAATGTATAAAAGTATACATGGCATATCTTAATTCACAAAGTTTCGCCCGTACTGCATACTAAATACTTTTATATTTAAAATAAAATATTCGACATAACTATTCCTATATTAGACAAATTAAAAATAAAAAGCATAAAAATGACAATTTACAACAAACTGATTTATTCAATCAAGATTTTGTTAATCATGATCATTATTATAATAGACAAGATTTTCATCTAAATGACGATGTACATCAGCAGAATGATCATTATTATAATAGACAAAAGTTTAATGAAAACGACGATTTAAAACAACAAAATATTGATAATGACAGTCAATTTGATGCTTACCAAAATGATTTATTCAATAAAGGTTTTGTTAATCATGATCATTCATATACTAGACAAGAATTTCATCAAAATGACGATGTACACCAACACAATGATCATTATTATAATAGACAAGAATTTCATCAAATCGACGATGTACACCAACAGAATCTTGATCATCAAAGTCAATTTAATGCTTACCAAAATAATTTACTCAATCAATATTTTGTTAATCTTGATCATTCATATAATAGACAAGAGTTTCATCAAAACAATGTACACAAACATAATGTTGTTCATGAAAGTCAATTTAATGCTTACGAACAACGAATTTATAATGTATGCAGAGCAACACAAGAAAACTATCTTGGTGAAATGAATATTAGATGTATTCATTGCAATGTTAAACATTTTCCTGGTGAAAGAGTTTCAAAAGGTAATTCTTTTAACGATTGTTGTAGCCATGGAAACGTTGAATTACAAATTAATGATGATTTTCCCATTGAATTAAAAAAGCTTTTCAATTTAGAGCATGAACTTTCTACAGATTTTTTTAAACATATTCGTTGGTACAATAATTTATTTTCTTTTGCATCTTTCAATGCTAATATTGTTCATTTTAATAATAGACGTCCTGGTCCTTATTGCTTCAAAATACAAGGTCAAATTTACTATCAAATTAATACAACTTTGAATCCTGTTAATAATGAAAGACCTTCTTATGGTCAACTTTTTGTAATAGATGCTAATGAAGCAATTGAACATCGTACAGCAAACAACTGTGAAATAAATCAAAGTGTCGTTGAATTAATTGAAAATCTAATGCGAGAGCATAATGAATTTTCAAAGTCATATGAAATGATGGGTGAAGAACTTAAAAAACAAAATCCTAATTCACCACAAGAGTTACAATTACTGTTTTGATTAAAGTCTGGAACTGATAAACGACGATATAATTTTCAAAGAACAAACGAAGTTGCCGCAATATTTAATACTACGGCTGATGGTGAAATACCTGATGCTTATGTTGTTATACGTGAAAAAAATGCAAAGGAATTAAAACCAGTTAATGCCTTAGATCCAAATGTTGAGCCTTGGATATATCCATTGTTTTATCCCACGGGTTGTCAAGGATGGCATAAAGATTTGAAGAAAAAAAATGGAAGAGGCAAAATATCAAGGGCTGCTTACATGAAAAATAAAATTGCTATTAGAGATGAATTCAATGCTATTATTAGAGGTCGACGCTTATTTCAACAATTTGTTGTTGATTCTTATGTAAAAATTGAAAAGGATCGTATAGATTATTGTAAGTTACATCAAGCGGAATTACGAATTTCATCCTATAAAGGATTAATGAACTTTTTACAAAATAGAGTCAATACTTTTGAAAATATGAGATTAGGAAAAATTGTAATTTTACCATCAACGTTCATAGGATCTCCGCGATATATGTTACAGTGTTATCATGATTCTATGGCTATTCAACGAAAAAAAGGAAAATTTGATTTATTTATTACAATGACTTGCAATCCACAATGAAGAGAAATTCAAGAGAATTTATTAATTGGGCAACAACCATCGGATAGACCTGATATCTGTACAAGAGTATTTCATTTAAAAAAAAATGCTTTGCTCGATTTCATAGATAAACAACAATATTTTGGAAAAGTTACAGCTTATATTTATGTTATTGAATTCCAAAAACGTCGTTTACCACACTGTCATTTATTAGTTAAATTAAAAAATAAAATTGATACCGTCGACAAAATTGACCAATTTATATCAGCAGAAATCCCTGATCCACACATTTATCAAAATTTACACAATATTGTTATGAATAATATGATACATGGACCATGTGATGACTGGTGCATAGTCGATGGAAAGTGTTCTAAAAAGTTTCAGAAACAATTTCAAGAAGAAACTATAATTAATGAAAATAGTTATCCAATTTATCGTAGAAAGAATACTGGAAAAACTTATATGCGTCATAATAATTATAAAGTAGATAATCGCTTTATTGTGCCTTATTGCCCAGAGTTATCTTTAAGATTTAATTGTCACAAATGTTCAAATATGTTCGAGTATCAAATCTGTTAAATATTTACATAAATATTTATATAAAGGAAATGATGCAGCATCAGTAATAATTACTAACAGTATTACTGATACTTCAGTCATTGAACACGATGAAATTAGTCAATTTGTCGATACACGTTATGTAGTTCCAGTAGAAGCGAATTTTATCCAAAGCATTACAAGCAAAAAGTCACTCAGTTGATCGATTACCATTACATCTTCCAGATTGTCAAAATATCACTGTTCATACTGATTCAGACAATATTAATAATTCATTGAATAAAGTATGTATGCTTGTAGATTACTTTCAACTCAATGCTCGAGATCTAGAAGCACGCCAATGTTATTATTCTGATATTCCTGAACACAATATTTTT
Organism: Philotrypesis tridentata; assembly: GCA_018906965.1. Lineage (NCBI taxonomy): Eukaryota > Metazoa > Arthropoda > Insecta > Hymenoptera > Pteromalidae > Philotrypesis > Philotrypesis tridentata. The sequence continues at coordinate 271,480 of JACCIB010000123.1, forward strand.
AAAACAATAAAATGTAATAGTATTACAGAAAGCAAATGGTGTAAAAGAAGACTGAACTCTTTCATTTAAGAATATTATTATTCAGAATTAAAGGTGCAATAAGTTTTGAACATTTGAGAACAGTCAATGGTGAATTGAAACAAACTTACAGAAGCCTGTTTAGCTTATGGTTTTATAGAAACTGACGATGAATGGTCCAATGCAATGTCAGAAGCAGAGGTATTTATGATGCCAAGACAACTTAGAAGATTATTCGTACGTATTTTGATACATTGCAATCCTGTTCATACAGATAAGCTTTAGGAAGATTTTAAAGATTCAATGTCCGAAGATTATACTAGACATTTCAGTCAAAATGAAAGTTATTGTAAAACTATTATTGATATACAATCTATACTTGAAATGGAAGGTAAAAATATTAATGAATTTCCTCAACTGCACCAATTAACAGAAATAATTAATAACTATCATGTGGCTTCAAATGATACAGAAGATATAACTAATTCTTTCAATATTGCACTGGAAAAAATGAATAAACTTAATGATAAACAAAAAGAAATAATTGATAAAATTTTAAATGTAGTATTTAATGAACAAAGTAATGTTGATAATAATGCTGAAAATAATTGCTTCTACATCGATGGACCTGGAGGATCAGGAAAAACTTTTTTATTTAATAGTTTATGCTAAGTTTTTTGTACTAATTATTATAAATTAAAAGTATCAAAGTATTGTGCTATAGTCTAAGTGCATAGCGTTAAAGGGGCTATATTCCTTTTTCCATTTATTTCATGTTATTTGAAATATTTATTACTCATGGTACTATATGGTGCTGCTGAAGGTGATGAGGGATCTCATTTCCCTCTACGTATAACCCTCGCGCGCGTTTACGCGCGCTAATGATATCCTAGTACTTACTTATATTTACTTCTATCAGAGATGAGTGGGGAGATGCGCAACGCTGTAGTCGTCGGCGCGGCGATTTTGAAGGCAGTTGAGCCGGCTCTCGAGTTGTGACGTACCCTTCGAGCATATGACGTACCATATAGTGCGAAACAAAATTCAAAGCAATGTGAAAATCCTTTACTAAAAAAAAAGGTGAAAACTCCTCGGAAAGCAGGTAGAAAGAGGGGGTAGAAAGCACAGCAGCGAGTATCTTCTTTCCGCGCTGCTCCGAGACAGTTCCGAGATTTTCGTGCACTCGGCCCTTGGTCAGCTACCTGAAACTCCTTCGAGCTAATCCGTTTTATTGCGGTCTTATTGTTGTCATCTTCCAAAAATAAAATTTTTAAATAAACAATTTTAATATATTTAATAATAGTATAATAAAACGGCATTTTTTTCAATAACAACGAATTTTGAACGACAAAAATTGGTTAATATTAACTAACATTATTAAAACAATATTTTAGATTTTCTTACTATTTCTATTGCTATTATTAACATAATAATATAACGATAAATTAAATAATGTTATACATATTATAGAATACGTGATTTTTTTCAATGTTTTTTTTTGTTTATTTGTTTATCCGGAAAGAGTAAAAGAAATGCTTAATGCACCTTGACAGGAATTGTGCGAAATTCCCCGTGCGTGGGACTCTCCTGGCGAAAGATAGGCATATTTACTAAAACTTTCACTCTCATAGGACCACAACACTTTTTTACTAATTAATCTTATTTACAAAATTTTCAATTAGAGATAACTAATAATAGCTAGCTATGTACAAGTAATATAATTATTTTTACATTTTAGCAGTTTTATATTTATGTTTACTTATAATTAAATACTTATTATTTCTAACAAAAAAAAAAGAAACATTGAAAAAATCACGTATTTTATATAATATAATGTTATTTAATTTAACGTTATGTTATTATATAAATACTAACCCGTAAGAAAATCTCTCGGAAAATCTAGAATACTTTTTAATAAAGTTAGTCAAAATTAACCGATTTTTTGCATTCAAAATTCCTTGTTATTAAAAAAAAGGCCGTTTTATTATACAGTTATTAAATATATTAAAATTGTTTATTTAAAAATTTTATTTTTGAAAGATGACAACAATAAGACCGCAATAAAATGGATTAGCTCGAAGGAGTTTCAGGTAGCTGTCCGAGAGCCGAGTGAACGAAAATCTCGAAACCGTCTCTCGGAGCAGAGCTCGGAAACAAGATACTGTAGCTGCTGTAGACTCGGAGTACACATACAGTTTGCTATATCTGCTTTCCGAGGAGTTTTCACCTTTTTTTTTTAGTAAAGGATTCTCACATTGCTGTGAATTTTGGTTCGCACCATATGGTACGTCACAACTCGACAGCTAGCTCGGCTGCCTTCAAAATCGCCGCGCCGACGACTACAGCATTGCGCATCTCCCCACTCATCTCTGCTTCGATAAGTATCATGCGTTATGTGCGTACAATACCACAATATTCTTATTGAGATTTAGTACAGTGTTCAATATTCTTACTAACACAATAGTAATAAAGGGAGATGATATAACTCCATAAAAAATAATATAAAGAATTTAAGTATTTCTGTGAGAATCTGCATGACTGTATACAGGTTAGAGAGAAACGCAAACAAACGCCTGACGCTGGCCTTTTATATATATACTAGGGGATCATTTGCGCGCGTAAACGCGCGCGTTGGTTTTGTGGTATATGAACTTTAAATGTATTATGTGTAGTAGGTTAATGTATATTAATTTATTAATATTATTCTTTAAATAATTATTTTGTACAAATTAAATATATTAAATATATTTTTATTAAATTGATGGTTATTAAATAAAACTGATGATTTAAGAAATTTTATTGTATCAGACGTTTCAAGTATAGAAGCACTGTATTAACTTTGTATTAACTCTTTATTTATTTTTCAAAAATTCGATTAAAATAAAACTAAAATTTTTTTTCTTTACTCTATATTCTCTTTGATTCTCTCTTTAAGTATTTTGATAATTCAATTATTCACAGCTTTAACATTATCTAAAATTTAACTGAAGGAAAAAACATTCTCACAAATTCTTTAAAATATTATAAATTAATTAATACTATAAATTAATTTGTCTCTGTTCTTTAATTTCTCGATTCTTTGCTCTTTTAAATACTTGTCTTTCTTGAGTTGAATTATGAAAATTATTCAGGTTTCAAATTAATACAAATTTTACTTAAAAACATTTTCTTTGAAATGCTTTAAAATCTTTATTCTACTCAATAATTCAACTTTAAAAAAGCTCGTATAAGGCTCTTTTTCATCTATAGGAAAGGTAATAGCCATTAACAATCTCTATATTATTTAATTGCCCAACTTTAAGAAAAATATTTCCTCTCAATAAATATCTTAAATATTATTTAAATTAATTTGTCTCTCTGTTCTTTAATTTCTCGATTCTTTTTGCGGAAAAGCAGTGAAGTGAACCCACTTTCCTCTGACACAGTTCACGCGGTGACACTGCCTTTGATCTCTACAATTCTTATATCACTAAAAACTTTGTATTAACTCTTTATTTATTTTTCAAAAATTCGATTAAAATAAAACTAAAATTCTTTTTCTTTACTCTGTATTCTCTTTTATTCTTTCTTTAAGTATTTTGATGATTCAATTATTCACAGCTTTTACATTATTTAAAATTTCACTGAAGAAAAAAAAATTCTCACAATGATATGTTGAGGTCAGCTATGGCAGATCTTCAAACAAGCGCAACTTCGTTTGTCCATTGAAAATGATAACGTCGTTAATTGTCAGTTCCAGGCTTTAATGAAAAACGTAATTGTAACCCTTGAGGTGAATCGAGATCTTGTTTTTTTAGTTCTTGACCCCAGAGCGTCTATTACCAAAATTAACAATATTAGCATTAAAAGATGCAAAGGAAAATAAATTATTAAACCAACGAATATGTTGGAAAAATTGTGAAGATAGATAATGTTCTAAATTAAAAAGCTGTTGTAATTCATTTGGAACATCATCATTATTTTGTAAAATAACATTTCTGGATAGTTTTCTGGAATATTCAAGTGGTTTTGACTATTGACATTCAAATCTTGCAATTTTACAGGAGTTCTTATATCGGTTTGATTGTCATGACAGGTTTTCTTATGATTATATGATCGCAAGATTAACAATTTCATTAATGCGTAGATTACATGTAATAGGAAAGTCTTTTTTGTGATAAGAACGATCATGATTAATTATTTCGTTTAGATACATAAATTAGAAGCAACACTAAGTTGACTACGTCTTTCTAACTTTTCCTTTTTTTTGCATAAAACTTATGATTAGCCATTCTTTTCCTTTGAAGTTTAATTTTTTTGCTTCTATTATCTCATCCTCTGTTTTATTCTATTTTTTGAGGCACGAGGCTCAAAAACTTCTACAGACACTTTATCTCTCACTTTTGAAAAATACATATCAAATAATAACGTAACATGTCATTAACGTGTCATTAACGTGTCATTAACAACCCCTCCTATGCCAATCTTATGGACAAAATTAATCACAACTGTAGTATTTTCCAAATAAATTATGTTACGCTCAAATCGGTCTTTTTTATGTGGTCCATTTTTTAAGATAAAAAACACCACTTTTGGAAGAATGACCGATATATATTGTATAACATTTTCCCTTTTTGTTTACAAAAATATTACAATTTGACCTTCTTATAAAAATTTAGAATTAAATTGATAATTATTAAATAAAACTGATAATTCAAGAAATTTGACTGTATCAGACGTTGCAAGTATAGAAGCACTGCGCATAAAAATTAAAGTAAAATTTTTTTCTTTACTCTGTATTTTCTTCATTTTATTCTCTCTTTAATAAGTATTTTGATAATTCAATTATTAACAACTTTTATATTATCTAAAATTTAACTGAAGAAAAAAATATTCTCTTAAATTCTTTAAAATACTTCTTGCATAGATTTTTTCTCTGTAAATTATATGACTAATATTCAAATATACAAATTTTGTCCAGGTATATAGCAGAATAAATTGATTTGTATCTGTGTTGTTTAATTTATCGATTTTCTGCTCTTTTAAATACTTATAGAACATCTGCTTTTTGAGTTGAATTATGAAAATTATTCACTAAAACTTATGATTAGCCATTCTTTTCCTTTGAAGTTTAATTTTTTTTGCTTCTATTATCTCATCCTCTGTTTTATTCTTTTTTTTGAGGCATGAGGCTCAAAAACTTCTACAGACACTTTCTCTCTCACTTTTGAAAAATACATTTCAAATAATAACGTAACATGTCATTAACGTGTCATTAACGTGTCATTAACAACCCCTCTTATGCCAATCTTATGGACAAAATTAATCACAACTGTAGTATTTTCCAAATAAATTATGTTTTCTTGTACCTTAAATAACAAAAAGCCACCATCGGTTACCCTCAAATCGGTCTTTTTTATGTGGTCCATTTTTTAAGATAAAAAACACCACTTTTGGAAGAATGACCGATATATATTGTATAACGTTTTCCCTTTTTGTTTACAAAAATATTACAATTTGACCTTCTTATAAAAATTTAGAACTGTATAAGATTTTAAAATATGATTACACCTTTAGACGTTATACCTCAGAACAAATTTTAAAATGATTGCAATTTTACCTACTATATCGCAATAATTTGAGTTTCGCCTTTAAAATATATACGCCTAAAAAAATCCACCTGTAAGCGCGCGTTCGTTTTGTGGAATATGTAATTCAAGTACTATATGTGTATATAATATATATTGTATTCGTGTAATTATTTGCAATGTAAGTTAATGAATATTGATTCAATAATGTATAGTTATTTTGTACAAATAAAAGATACTAAATATATTTTTATTAAATTGATAATTATTAAATAAAACTGATAATTCAAGAAATTTGACTGTATCAGACGTTGCAAATATAGAAGCACTGCGCATAAAAATTAAAGTAAAATTTTGTTCTTTACTCTGTATTTTCTTCATTTTATTCTCTCTTTAATAAGTATTTTGATAATTCAATTATTAACAACTTTTATATTATTTAAAATTTAACTGAAGAAAAAATATTCTCTTAAATTCTTTAAAATACTTCTTGCATAGATTTTTTCTCTGTAAATTATATGACTAATATTCAAATATACAAATTTTGTCCAGGTATATAGCAGAATAAATTGATTTGTATCTGTGTTGTTTAATTTATCGATTTTCTGCTCTTTTAAATACTTATAGAACATCTGCTTTTTGAGTTGAATTATGAAAATTATTAACGTTTTTAATTAATACAAATTTTACTTCAAAAAATATTCTTTGAAATGCTTTAAAATATTTATTCTACTCAATAATTCAACTTTGAACAAGCTCGCGTAAGGCTTTTTTTCGTCTATAGGAATGGTAATAGCCATTAATAATCTCTATATCATTCAATTACACAACTTTAAGAAAAATGTTTCCTCTCGATAAATATCTTAAATATTATTTAAATTAATTATTTTAATTAATTTTTCTCTCTGTTCTTTAAAGTGGATCTTCAGTGATTGTACTTTTCTTTCACCTGTGGCTCCGAACGTAATGAAACTTAAAGATCATTACTGTGATACAAAAAGATGATTTTGTGTATGTTTTTAGCTTATTTTACCCAATGATATTTAAGTAATGTCACAAAATATAAGAATTTTTATTAAAATATAAAGATCTTCAAAATATTTCATGCGAACTGGAATTCATACATATTCTTTAAGCCAGACTGCACAAAACTTGGAATTTTTTTAGTATAGTAATTATGCATGTACAGCAGAAATAATTCAAACATTTAATTAACAAATAAAATCATGAAAAACATGAATTTTAAATATTAATCACAATTTAATAATTTTTATTTTAATTCTTACCGTAAATATAAATTCCAACATTTATTTTAATTGTTTTCAAGAACCTCTAAAAAAATTTTCAGAAGGATTCCTTGAAACGCCTTGCGCATGAACGATTTTGAACTAATATAAATACTTTTATTCATAAACAGCATTTTTGTTAAGAAAAACATTTATAGATTATCATAAAATGGCAAATTCTAAAGTAAACAAACATTTTTAGTGAAAAATGATTATCGTGAGCAAACAAAAATTTTTCGATTTTTGATGAAATATCACTGGAAATCCAACTTAATTTCTCGATTCTTTTTGATCTTTTATTAAATCAACGATTCACAGTTTTTATATCGCTCAATTATTTGATTTTTATAATACTCAATCATTATGGTAATCAGTATATTGTTATAATTGGTGGGGCACAGTATGTTCGCACAGTCGATCTTTAACCTAAGACGTCGTCTTTGCGCGAGAAAAATAGAACAACGGAACAGACCTCTTCGGACTTTTTTTGATACGCAACAGCTGTTCTCTTATACATGGATTTAGATAGGCCAATGGCGCTGCCCACGGGTCCATCTCTCTTCTTATAAGGGACTAGGGGATCATTTGCGCGCGTAAACGCGCGCGTTGGTTTTGTGGTATATGAACTTTAAATGTATTATGTGTAGTAGGTTAATGTATATTAATTTATTAATATTATTCTTTAAATAATTATTTTGTACAAATTAAATATATTAAATATATTTTTATTAAATTGATGGTTATTAAATAAAACTGATAATTTAAGAAATTTTATTGTATCAGACGTTGCAAGTATAGAAGCACTGCGCATATGCTCGACGACACAATAATCACTCTACAGTTCTTATATCACTAAAAACTTTGTATTAACTCTTTATTTATTTTTCAAAAATTCGATTAAAATAAAACTAAAATTTTTTTTCTTTACTCTATATTCTCTTTGATTCTCTCTTTAAGTATTTTGATAATTCAATTATTCACAGCTTTAACATTATCTAAAATTTAACTGAAGGAAAAAACATTCTCACAAATTCTTTAAAATATTATAAATTAATTAATACTATAAATTAATTTGTCTCTGTTCTTTAATTTCTCGATTCTCTGCTCTTTTAAATACTTCTTTCTTGAGTTGAATTATGAAAATTATTCAGGTTTCAAATTAATACTAATTTTACTTAAAAACATTTTCTTTGAAATGCTTTAAAATCTTTATTCTACTCAATAATTCAACTTTAAACAAGCTCGTATAAGGCTCTTTTTCGTCTATAGGAAAGGTAATAGCCATTAAAAATCTCTATATTATTCAATTGCCCAACTTTAAGAAAAATATTTCCTCTCAATAAATATCTTAAATATTATTTAAATTAATTTGTCTCTCTGTTCTTTAATTTCTCGATTCTTTTTGCGGAAAAGCAGTGAAGTGAACCCACTTTCCTCTGACACAGTTCACGCGGTGACACTGCCTTTGACCTCTACAATTCTTATATCACTAAAAACTTTGTATTAACTCTTTATTTATTTTTCAAAAATTCAATTAAAATAAAACTAAAATTTTTTTTCTTTACTCTGTATTCTCTTTTATTCTCTATGTTGGAAAAATTGTGAAGATAGACAATGTTCTAAATTAAAAAGCTGTTGTAATTCATTTGGAACATCATCATTATTTTGTAAAATAACATTTCTGGATAGTTTTCTGGAATATTCAAGTGGTTTTGACTATTGACATTCAAATCTTGCAATTTTACAGGAGTCTTTATATCGCTTTGATTGTCATGACAGGTTTTCTTATGATTATATGATCGCAAGATTAACAATTTCATTAATGCGTAGATTACATGTAATTGGAAAGTCTTTTCTGTGATAAGAACGATCATGATTAATTATTTCGTTTAGATACATAAATTAGAAGCAACACTAAGTTGACTACGTCTTTCTAACTTTTCCTTTTTTTTTTGCATAAAACTTATGATTAGTCATTCTTTTCCTTTGAAGTTTAATTTTTTTTGCTTCTATTATCTCATCCTCTGTTTTATTCTTTTTTTTGAGGCACGAGGCTCAAAAACTTCTACAGACACTTTCTCTCTCACTTTTGAAAAATACATTTCAAATAATAACGTAACATGTCATTAACGTGTCATTAACAACCCCTCCTATGCCAATCTTATGGACAAAATTAATCACAACTGTAGTATTTTCCAAATAAATTATGTTTTCTTGTACCTTAAATAACAAAAAGCCACCATCGGTTACCCTCAAATCGGTCTTTTTTATGTGGTCCATTTTTTAAGATAAAAAACACCACTTTTGGAAGAATGACCGATATATATTGTATAACGTTTTCCCTTTTTGTTTACGAAAATATTACAATTTGACCTTCTTATAAAAATTTAGAACAATATAAGATTTTAAAATATGATTACACCTTTAGACATTATACCTCAGAACAAATTTTAAAATGATTGCAATTTTACCTACTATATCGCAATAATTTGAGTTTCGCCTTTAAAATATACGCCTAAAAAATCCACCTGTAAGCGCGCGTTCGTTTTGTGGAATATGTAATTCAAGTACTATATGTGTATATAATATATATTGTATTCGTGTAATTATTTGCAATGTAAGTTAATGAATATTGATTCAATAATGTATAGTTATTTTGTACAAATAAAAGATACTAAATATATTTTTATTAAATTGATAATTATTAAATAAAACTGATAATTCAAGAAATTTGACTGTATCAGACGTTGCAAGTATAGAAGCACTGCGCATAAAAATTAAAGTAAAATTTTTTTCTTTACTCTGTATTTTCTTCATTTTATTCTCTCTTTAATAAGTATTTTGATAATTCTATTATTAACAACTTTTATATTATCTAAAATTTAACTGAAGAAAGAAATATTCTCTTAAATTCTTTAAAATACTTCTTGCACAGATTTTTTCTCTGTAAATTATATGACTAATATTCAAATATACAAATTTTGTCCAGGTATATAGCAGAATAAATTGATTTGTATCTGTGTTGTTTAATTTATCGATTTTCTGCTCTTTTAAATACTTATAGAACATCTGCTTTTTGAGTTGAATTATGAAAATTATTCACGTTTTTAATTAATACAAATTTTACTTCAAAAAATATTCTTTGAAATGCTTTAAAATATTTATTCTACTCAATAATTCAACTTTGAACAAGCTCGCGTAAGGCTTTTTTCGTCTATAGGAATGGTAATAGCCATTAATAATCTCTATATCATTCAATTACACAACTTTAAGAAAAATGTTTCCTCTCGATAAATATCTTAAATATTATTTAAATTAATAATTTTAATTAATTTTGCTCTCTGTTCTTTAAAGTGGATCTTCAGTGATTGTACTTTTCTTTCACCTGTAGCTCCGAACGTAATGAAACTTAAAGATCATGACTGTGATACAAAAAGATGATTTTGTGTATGTTTTTAGCTTATTTTACCCAATGATATTTAAGTAATGTCACAAAATATAAGAATTTTTATTAAAATATAAAGATCTTCAAAATATTTCATGTGAACTGGAATTCATACGTATTCTTTAAGCCAGACTGCACAAAACTTGGAATTTTTTTAGTATAGTAATTATGCATGTACAGCAGAAATAATTCAAACATTTAATTAACAAATAAAATCATGAAAAACATGAATTTTAAATATTAATCACAATTTAATAATTTTTATTTTAATTCTTACCGTAAATATAAATTCCAACATTTATTTTAATTGTTTTCAAGAACCTCTAAAAAAATTTTCAGAAGGATTCCTTGAAACGCCTTGCGCATGAACGATTTTGAACTAATATAAATACTTTTATTCATAAACAGCATTTTTGTTAAGAAAAACATTTATAGATTATCATAAAATGGCAAATTCTAAAGTAAACAAACATTTTTAGTGAAAAATGATTATCGTGAGCAAACAAAAATTTTTCGATTTTTGATGAAATATCACTGGAAATCCAACTTAATTTCTCGATTCTTTTTGATCTTTTATTAAATCAACGATTCACAGTTTTTATATCGCTCAATTATTTGATTTTTATAATACTCAATCATTATGGTAATCCGTATATTGTTATAATTGGTGGGGCACAGTATGTTCGCACAGTCGATCTTTAACCTAAGACGTCGTCTTTGCGCGAGAAAAATAGAACAACGGAACAGACCTCTTCGGACTTTTTTTGATACGCAACAGCTGTTCTCTTATACATGGATTTAGATAGGCCAATGGCGCTGCCCACGGGTCCATCTCTCTTCTTATAAGGGAATATATATATATATGCCAGAGATGAGTATGTAATACTCATCTCTGATATATGCGTACACAATATACACAAATACGGCAGTATTGGGTGATTATTTCGCCAAAAGTGGTATACCTACTTAGTTTTAGCATGTTTTAGCACCAAATTTCAAATCTTGACTGCACAAAAAAATTCGTTTTGAGGGTAACTATAAATGGTTAATTGTTTAGTCAAATGTACTATAAAAAATCATTTATACGGAAACAACTACAGATACATACAATATAAATTATTTGGTGAGCAAATTACTATTGTTGGCGCCACAGTAATGATATTTGGCCACTAAATCGAATGGTGTAAGGAGAACTTAACAAGTACGCAAATATCCTTGTGTATTCTTGTTAGTGCTCCTATTATTTGCTACATTTTTCAGCTACTTAGATACATGTCTGAATTCCAGCAGCATTGTTATTAAAAATATTGTCGTTGGCGACAAACCACGGTAATTACATTTCGATCTTATATTCTGCAATCGTTTATACATAACCTTGAAAAATCGCTCAGGTTATATCTTACCTTGTTAGGTACATTTAGTACAACAATTTCATCTACTTTCCGAGTCCGAAAAATTTCAAAAAGACAGTTTTTAGGGCGGCGACATCAAATCTTCCATTTTTGGCGAAATCACCCATATAAATTATTTGTCTTTTCTGTTAAAGCAATTCTGACCAAAAAGCAAAAATACTTACTCTATATCTATCGAATGACTCAAATCACTTCTTTAATTCATATTTTTATTCAATACTTAATCGTTGGATTTTTCTTCAAATATTATTACATAAGGTAATAAAGATTAATGATACAAGAAACGTTTTAGTAGTTAAATCTTCAATCGCACTTTAGCAGTTATAACTACTATAGTTTGTCCAAAATTTTAAATCAAAATCCATAGAAAAACATTAAGTATTGCCAATTATCTCTAAATCTTACTTACATTTATATACACCAGGTATATGTCTGCGCAATTTCACTCAGTACCTTTTGGAGTTCAGAATGCTATGGGTGGAACAGATCTGCATACACCACAATCAATATTTCAACATACAATGAGCCACCAAAGCACTACTCAACAGAATGATTCGCAGTGGTTGAGGATGCCACAAGTACCAACAATGTCAATGCCATGGAGTATGCCATCTTTACAACAACCAGATCTGGTAAGGTTTACAGGAAGAAGGCCTTTACAACCATTTAGCCCACTTGTACATCAGAAACGCAAATTAGATACACCAGATATGATTGATATTATGTGAGTTTTTATAAATTTTGTGACCAATAAATTTATCAAGTGATTCTTGAAAAATTAAATATCCTGTCCATTTTAGGCGACCAACAAAACAATTAATTACAGAAGAAAAGATGGCCCAACATTTTCGAGATTTACATATTAGTCCCACTGCTCTAAATACACAAGCTCTGGACTCTTCCACACCGACAATTAGCCAAAGTTCAAGACAATTTACAAATAATATAAATTTACAAGTAAATTTATCTACTACATTAGAGCCTGATGAAAGCAATGATCATCCAAGACTGGTTATATCAGAAGAACTTAAAAGAATACAACAAGAGCCAATACTTCCATCGAGTTTGCTATCAAAATTGTAAGTTTTGAAATTCCAGTTTTTCAAAAAATTTTACTTGTAGATATTTTATTTATACTTTTGGGTAGTAAGCTGGATAAGATTTTCTCTTGCAGGGAGAGGCCCTCCATGGCTTTAGTACTTTGGGAGCCACCAAATAAACATTTACGCATTTTATCAACTCCAAGAGAGACAGCAACACCTATTCCTTCTCTTGATGGTGATGACGACAACAATAATAACAATGATGTGGAGACTAGCAGTATAAATAATAACAACAACAACAACAGTGAAAGCATCCCAAACTTAAACCAGACAGTGGATGTGAATATTACTGATTTGAATCTTGAACCCATGGACCTTTAAGCTTTTGTTTTTTTTGTTTGTAACTTTGTAGCGTGGTTTAAAATCAAAGACAGTCAAAATGTAATTATTTTTTTTTAAATCTTCAGATAAAATTTTTGTATAATTTATAGATTATTTTAAGAAAGCAAAAGTAATAACTTAACATTTTTACTCAGTTATAATTATTGGAATTAAAGCTAATAATAATAAATGCTTTTTGTTCTTGCAATCTTATTAGATATTTACGAACTAAATAAAAATATTGAGACATTCTGACATTGTCATGTCATAAAGAAACTAGCGACATTTATGTGTTTAAATATATTAGTTAGACCAATCTTTTAACTGCCCTTTACAATGATAAGTGTTTGCTTAGCCGTGGATCAATTAAGTATATTTCAATTATTTACCGATTGTTGTGAATGTATAGATGTAACTGTATGCAAGTTCTTAAGATAATTCATGTATATAAAAAGAGTCTGCAGTCTCATTAAAATGGTAAATTTAACTTAGAATTAATGAGAAATTACGTGTGGAAGAAATCATTGGTTTGTTTATGTTGGTACCTATATGTATTTCCTTGAACCATGACTAAACTTTTGTACATATTATTTATGTTTTTAAATTTTTATTACTTTACTTAATATAATTGAAATAAATCTTTAATAAATAATACGAGTGATTTATTGATAAATTTCTTCGATTCCATCAATTCTTTATGATATAAGTATTATGTGATAGATTATGAATTGTTCAAACTTCAACCATTTTTATAATATTTTCATACATGATATTTAGCAAAAAAAATTGGTTTTTCTTACATTGAATGAATACAAATAAATACAAAATATTATTTTAATAATGCTATCTTACAAGATTAATCAAATTTGTTTTTGACAAATAGTTTTAGTTCCTTTTTAAGCCATCACGCAATTCTCAATTCCCATCATAACGATTTATAAACGTAAAATAATGTGCAATGCTATTGTTAACATTTGAACTACTAAAGCTAATAAATCCAGCTGAGTCAAAATAATTTTCTTTGATATACAAATACTCAGGTATATCTGATATTTTGCTTACTTGACTTAAGCTGCTATAATTTGGTATTTGATTTTTAATAAGATGAATAAGTTCACTTCGATAATAGTCTTCTACATCGATTAATATAAAATTATTTAACTCAAATGTTTTCAGCATTATTTTCACATTGCTGACAATAAACTTTCTGACCATCTCTTAAATGATAACAGACTTAGTTTTCTAAAGAAATAATACCATTTTTTATAATATTGGTCCAAGAAGGAGTTATTGTTAATATAGCTTTTATTGTCTGAGTTTGGCAATTAAGACAGTAAGTTTTTTCTATAATATTATAACTATCTTCAATTAGTTTAGTAAACAATGAATTAACATTATATTGACAATCTAATGTGTGGCTGATTGTGTTAAAATTGATTTGCTACTTCTAACATAATCATAATTCTGGCTTGATAAATGTAATCAATGTTGCAGTCATGAAGTATATAATAATTTAATATTTTAAAAATATTGAGATTATTATTAACTCCAATAGCATCAAGAAATAAACTTTGAATGGAATTAAAATTTTGTACTGCATATTACTAATTCGAATATGCTATCCATAGGGCATGAATTAATAACTTGTACCAATAAATTATTGTATTGAACCCGATTAAGTTTGTTACCATTGTGAATAAAAGTATGTTGTAGTAGTTTTGAAGAATCTAATTGAATCACTGAGACATTTTCCTGCTGTTTTACCAAATTTGTATGTTTCAAAATTTTCGAATTGTTTCGTTTTAGGTCGTTTTAGGTCGAGTTATTTTTTATACTTTTCTTGACATTTAAATTTAATTTTTCAGTTATTAAAATAGTTTCATCGTTTGAGCATTCGACATTTTTCTGCTCCAAGTCCTCAGAAGTGTGTGGGTCCATTTGAAAAATACCATTATTCTTTACCTCAGGTAACAAAGAATTGTAATATTTTGGAATCGAAGTATCAAGTAATAACCCGTTTTGATTTTTTTGCATATTATTTTTTTCTAAATTACAAATATTGCTACTATCATTCATGAGATCATTTGTTTGTATTTCTAATTCATCAATTTTACGTTTTTTAGCAACTTTTTCATTTTGTGAAATACTTTTATCATTTAAACATTTGTCATTTTTTTTGTTCCAAATCTTTTGAAGTGTCTAGGTCCATTTGAAAAATACTGTTATTCTCAAACTCAGTCAACAAAGGATCGTCATATTTTGGGATCGACGTATCAAGTAAAACTAAGTTTTGATTTTCTAGTATATCACTTTTTTTTAAATTATAAATATTGCTACTGTTGTTCATATCATCATTTGTTTGTATTTCTAATGCATTCATATTCGTAAACCTAACACTTTTGTCCTCAAGAAGATTTACAGAATTTGAAATAAAAGCATCATGTTGTAAACTTGAATCTTGTTCTAGATATACAGTATCATTATTGTGATTGTTCATCATTTCGTTATTACCTAGTCCCATCCAGTTTTCGGTTGCGTAGAGATAACTCGTCTCTAAAGCTTGTTTATTATTTTTTCCATTTTTAGTAAACTTTGTTTCTGATTGCGTTTTTTTCATTCGAATGTTTATATTTTTTAAGTTCATTTTCAATTTGAAGTAAATTCTTTTTTATGAATGTATCAGCATTTTCATAATTTTCTGTACTGAATGTTGATAGTGACAATGCGTACTTTTCCTCATAATTTGTTTTTATTATTTTGGACCACAGAGGGAAGTGAGAATATAATAATATTAAATGATCGCAAAATTCTCTGCACAAATAAGGATTTGGAATATCATCGATGCTATTACTGTTATTGCACATACATTGAGCACCTTTACAAATATCTTCAAAATAATTTACGATTGCATCAGGGACTGTTGCAGTCATAATATTTTTAAAATTAATACTATTTCTATTCGTGTTATGAAATTTAGACAAAATTTTAAATTCTTGCATTAAACTTTCTCTATAATTTAAACAGTATTCATTTTCATTATCACTTTGTAAAAGGATAAATATCGATTTTAATGTTTTAATAAATTGTTGAAAATCGTCTAATGTGCTTAAAAATACAATACAGCGAATGTAAAACATTTTAACACTTTCTCTACTGAAACATAACAAGGTTTGAATCCAATCTATTATAGATGATGAGAGAATTCGAATAATACACTTCGGTAGTGCATTTCGGTTGCTTACATTTTCGCATCCTAAATTATTTTCATTGCAGTAGTATGTAAAACACCGATGAATATAAGATTCATAGCTTAAGGAATCATTAAATGCATCGCAAACTCCAGATGTAATATTGTGGGATATTACGGGGAGAAGGTGAAATTTAATGAGTCATAAAGTCTTGTTTCATTTTAACTGAGAATATATTAAAATTGTGAACTCAGGAGAACGGTCAAACCCAAGGAGGCCCCTTAGTAGAGTAAGTCGCTGGGGAAGCTGCATAAGGGCGAAATAAGACTACGAAATAGGTCCAAGCGAACCAGAACGGAGAAGGATATGTATAGATTTAGGTTAGCGAGCAGGGAATACAAGAAGGCTATCGAGGATGCCAGGACCACGGGGTAGAGTAGGGCCTGCAGCGCGTGGACGGACCTTAAGGACACGGCCAGGTTATGCAGAATACTCCAGCATCCCAAGGGCACCTTGGCTGATACAATCAAGGTAGGCGATGGTTGGGCAGAAAGTGCGGAGGATGCTCTCAGAGCTGCTCAGGAAATATTTCCCGGACCATCAAGCGGGAGAAAAGGAGGAAAAAATAGGACATAGGCCTAGTGGATGCAACTGACGAATAGCCAGGCGCATCACTAGTAGGGGAAGAATAAAATGGGTTTTGGACTCCTTTGAGCCATATAAAGCTGCAGGATTGGACGGAATTTTTTCGGCTTTGTTACAGCAGGGGGAGATGATACTCGGGACTGCAGTGGAGAAGTTATTTAGGGCGTGTCTGGGTAAATGGCGAAATGGTGTTTCTCACTAAACTAGGGAAGGCGCAGCATTCGGTCGCAGGGGATTATAGACCGATCAGCCTGACCTCTTTTCTCTTGAAAGCGCTGGAAAGGCTAGTAAATAGGTATATTAAAGAAGAATGCCTGGAAACGGCACCACTACACAGTAGACAGCAGGCCTACCAGGCGGGGAAATCGGTAGAGACGGTACTAACTTCCTGGACGTAGATGGTGCATTTAACCACACTACCAGGGAAGCCATGGCGGAGGGACTGGTGGAGCACGGTGTCTCCCGGGCGGTGTTCAACTGGATATGGGGTATGCTAAGCAGCATGGTGGTTGAGGCGCACTGGGGCGCGAGCTCTAGGAGTTGCAGAGTGGAGAAGAATGCCCACAAGAGGGAGTACTATCTCCTACTCTGTAGTGTATGGTAGTGGACAGGTTGTTGAGAAAGCTGGAGGATGCAGGTATATACGCGCAGGCGTATGCTGACGACATCCTGATTTTAATGAGAGGCGACAACGGAGGTATAGTGGCGGGAGTCATGCAGTACGCGTTGAGCCTCGTGGAGGAGTAGTGCAATACAGTGAGGCTAAGTGTGAACCCCAGGAAAGTGAACGTCATGTTGTATACAACCAGGTACAAGACCAATACGGTAGAAGGGCTTGCCTTGAATGGCATTCCACTGAAACTGTCAAAGGAGGTTAAATACCTGGGGGTCACAATAGACTCAAAACTCAACTGGGGTCAGCACATAAGAGACAAATATACGAAAGCTGTGAACACCTTCTGGCTGTGCAGGAGGGCGATAGGAACGCGCTGGGGACTGGGATAGACCCAGATGGATTTACGAATCTATCATCCAAAAGGAGTACCCATCCATCTGCAAGTCCTTTCAGTTTTAAGATTTCTTGCTGAAGGCTCGTACCAGAAGGGTGTACTTCAGGACTGCTATCACCCAATGTCTCAATCTACCTTCAGTAAGTATCTACATCTGGTTATTTCAGCAATAGTTAACTTTGCTGATAGATACATTACGTTTCCATAGAATCTAGTGGAGCAACAAATAATTTCAGATAGGTATTTATACTTTTCATTTAATTTTTTAATCATCATGAATTACAGTTATATTTTTTAATCTATTAATTTATAGATTCGAAGAGTCAATTGGCTTTCCAGGTGTTTTGGGAGCCATTGACTGCACTCTTCCAAAAATACACACGCCAGCAGATCATGAGAAGGCTTATCTCAACCATCATCAAGATCACTCTTTAAATGATCAAGTAGTAAGTAATCGGTTAAAAATTGTCATGTAATGGATAACAAAATGTTTAGATTATTAAAATTGCTTCTATCGCTCGACTGGTTTTGTAGGAGAAATGAACAGATGCATCTCTTCGAGCCAAAGTTTTTTATTCTGCCGACGTTTCGACCGATTGTCGGTCCTCTTCAGGGCTTAAATAAAACTTTTAAATATAAAAATAAAATTATTACGCCAACATGACAACCATGTAGCTGTCGTTCGTATGGCAACGACCCGAAAATTTTTTTGCAGAGTACCCGGTGCCGCTCGATGGTAGTGCGACACCGGAGGAGATCAGACAACGACTGTCGTTGCATCTCTTCGAGCCAAAGTTTTTTTATTCTGCCGACGTTTCGACCGATTGTCGGTCCTCTTCAGAGCTTCAATAAAACTTTTAAATATAAAAATAAAATTATTACGCCAACATGACAACCATGTAGCTGTCGTTCGTATGGCAACGACCCGAAAATTTTTTTGCAGAGTACCCGGTGCCGCTCGATGGTAGTGCGACACCGGAGGGGATCAGAGAACGACAGTCGTCTACACACCAGGTGCAGCGTGGTTTCCTTCCTCCACCTACACATCACGACAGTCGTTGTCTGATCTCCTCCGGTGTCGCACTACCATCGAGCGGCACCGGGTACTCTGCAAAAAAATTTTCGGGTCGTTGCCATACGAACGACAGCTACATGGTTGTCATGTTGGCGTAATAATTTTATTTTTATATTTAAAAGTTTTATTGAAGCTCTGAAGAGGACCGACAATCGGTCGAAACGTCGGCAGAATAAAAAAAACGTGTGCGTCACGGGACGCTCGACAGAAGTGATAACTTCAAATTGACTTTATAGAAACTAGCAAGTGTTGCCTCGCTCGTAATAGAAATTACAATATATCGAAATAGAGTTAAAGAAATTTGGAATCAGAAGTGCTGTGGGTACATACTATACAAGCACACTAACAGAAAGAAAATCGGTAAACTATAGGGCAAACATCTTGCAGTTTCTATATTGTCTATATTCTTTAGTTATACATCAAACGTGAGTTGCATGCCGTCGTCTATCTTCTTTGTCATGGTGTAGGACACATATATATGTGTGTGTGTGTGTGGTTGTGTATAAGTATACTCGTAAAGTATACCTATATGTATAGAGGCAGAGGAGACACAGAAATACACAGTATATGTTCACACGCACACATACATATACAGAGGGAAAGCCCTGAACGCTGTATAGCTCATAGCTGGTAGTAGCTATACAGCACCTACAAGGGCCCAGAAGGGCCCAAGAGTGGGGAGCGAGAAAATCCCCACCTACGCACACAGTATACCGAGCAGTATAGTTCTCGCTGTAAGTCTGCTGCATGAAGACTATCGGTAGTGGGGGGGTGCACCAGAGATGACTAGGTGCACCCCTCGCTCTCTCTACAAATTTTGTGTGACACCTTCCCCTCTTTTGCTTTTCACGCTTTCCCTATGCTGTATAGCTATACATATAATTTTTTTTGACGGAAAACATGTGGTCGAGGGAACGCTTTCGTTTCTTTTTAGTCCCCTCAGGCGAGCCATAAGAAGTTATCACTTCAAAAACTTTGGCTCGAAGAGATGCATCTATTCATTTCTCCTAAAATGTTTAGATATTTGAAGGTGGTTAGGTGCCCTTAAAGTAATAAAAAAATTTTTCTACGTTTCAAATATGGATTACAACATATTGAATATACAAATCTGCAATGGATGTACAAATGATCGATTCATCATTCAAAACATTTAAGAAACCATCCTGCTCCTGGAGAGGTGCAGAACTACTACTTAATTGGTAAGTCAAGTAATCTATTTTTTTATTTTACATTGTTTTTATTTTATTGGCTCTACGATTTTATTATTAAAAAATATATTATTATTGCAGGTGACAGAGGGTATACTCCCTCAAAAGTACTGCTAACTCCAAGTGCCGATCCCAGAGAAGACACACCTGATTATATTTATTCGGATAGGTTAAGACGCGCAAGATGCAGAATAGAACAAACGTTTGGCATTTGGAAACAAATATTCCGATGCATCAATGGTGACCGAAGTCTACATTACCACCCACATTTTGCTGCCCAAATAATTCTCGCGTCCGCAGTATTATACAATTTTCTTCGACACCAAGGGTAGGTATGCATAATTTAATTAATTTATATGTATGTCTGTACTAAAAATTATACATTTATTTTCAGAATGGCAATGCCTGTCCCTCCAAGATTTGTTCCAGCTGCAAGACCAGCAAATGATATTATCATGGTGGATGAAGAATATATAGGAGGTTTACAAGAACGTCAACGAATAATTAATCAATATTTTAATTAAATTTTTATACTTTTGTATGTTTGTCAGCTTGTAACAGATTTGTTCAATGCAAAAAGGTCTGATTTTATGTGTATATCTAATAATGTCGTAATTTATAAATTCAGCCAAAATACTGGTTTGTATAGTGCTTCAGTTTTATTTTTAACATTTTGTTAATAAATAAAAACATAATATAAAGTGGTCTTAAGTTATATTTTTATTGTCTTGATGGATCTATTGTCCGTCAGTACTTTCCTTTTTGTACAAACTTACTTTAGATCAGAAAATTTATTACGCGTGAGAATTTTTATGTAATAATATTTATTATATTCGTGTGCACACGTGCGAAATTCAATTTTAAATTTAATTGCGTTCTCAATCGCATGCAAAATTTCGTTCGTCAAGGCGAATTTTCATTTTGTTAAGGGTTTGACACGATATAAACAAAGATTGGATTCATACGCGATGGTATTCCAGGCAGAAATCAGGGCTATAAGAGAGTGCTCTGACTGGATACGGAATGAGGGAAGCAACCATAGGTTGATTACCATATGCACGGATAGTAGGGCAGCGCTCCTGGCACTGGACGCGATCCGCATCGACTCGAGAGAGGTGATGGGATGCAGACAGTCTCTGGAGACGCTGGCAGGGCAAAAGGAGGTTAGAATAGTTTGGGTGCCTGGGCACGCAGGCATCATTGGTAATGAAAAGGCAGACCGCCTAGCGGGGAGGGGCTCTCGACTGGTAAGGGCTAAGCTCTGCAGGGTGGCGGTACCTGCCTGCGCAGTGGACAGCGCGGTGAAAAGGTAGCTCCAGGAGGAGGAAATGGAGGGGGCATCAGGATCCCAACAAGCGAAATGAATGCTGGGGGATGAACCACCCCAAGAATGGTTGAACGTCCTGAGTAGGTCAAGTAAGACCGAACTCAGGCTGACGGTGGGGTTATTGACCGGACACTGGCGGGTGGGATACCACCTCGATAAGATGAAGATGCAGGGGAGGAGGGATGCAGGGTGCAGATGGTGCAGCTGGAGGAAGGATACCACGCTGCACCTGGTGTGTAGATGCCCGGCTTTTGCGGGCCCCCGTGGAACAGTAGCTAAAGCGAATTTTTTCAATTATTTTTTATTTTGAAAAACATTGTACCAATTTTTGTTTTTATTAATTTCAGATGACGTACCGCAAGAGAAGAGTAAAGAGAACAGACACTGTTTAAAATCCTACGAAAACGAAAAGGACTCCTCGTTCAAGCCGGAACTGGCTGAAGCAGGTCAACTACCCCAGAGCACTCGCCGCCCGAGCTAGACGACAAAACTGTAAACAGTAGCGGGTGGGTCGGTAATTTCGATACGCAGTGTTTCGATAATTTTGAAAGGAACCGTAACGGAAACGACGTGGAAAAAATTCTAGAAAAACGGAGCATTTTGTCTATAAAAAACAACGACAATTTGTGTTTATCGCGCGCGTTGGCTTACGGTGAAGTATTTGTTCAAAAAGATGCGAGCCCTGAATGGGCTAAGAAATGGCCTAATATAAAAGAAAAACTTGCGCATCGAAAATATTACGTGTCGCGATTAATGGTGAAATCGGGGGTTGGAATCACGGCAGATCGTGGACGTGGACACCGTGAACTCGAAAAGCTTCAAACATTTTTTCAAAAGCAGAAAACAGCAATTCAAGTTTACGTTTACGAAACTTTCGGTAAAAAAGATACACTACTATTTTTCGACGGTACGCAAAAGGTCCGTATGAAATGTTATTAACGTAATGGCGTATCGTGAGCGCGAACATTTCGATATTCGAATATTAAATTTATTAGCTGTGCGTAGTGGATTATTTTTTTGCGAACATTGTAATTTTTCTTACAAGAACATAAGCCAGTATGCATGCAAAGCCATATATGACGCATGTTTTGGTACGTTGCAATGTAGTGGGCCTGTGAATAAAAATATTAATTGCAATGATTGTGAACGTAATTTTCACAACGATGCATGTTACAAAAATCATCGTTAAATTGGTTCCGCGGTTCGAAGTAAAAAAAAAAATGCGGCAAAGCAAAATTTAAGTAGATCGCTATGTTCGAGGAATTTTGTTTTTAAAACTTCATCGCATCATTAATAATTAAAAAAAGAAAAATACGAATGTGGTAAATTTTATTGCTAAACTTGTCGCGGAATTCACTTGTCGAATGATTCGTATATGATGCAAACCGTGACACTCAGACAAAGAACAAAAACGCACCCCACTTTTTAACAGTATCACGTCGTAGTTTTTTTATAAACTTGACCACACAATCAATTGCGGCATTCCACGTGTACCACAAAAATAAGGGTACATAACCATCATTGACGTAGTGATAAATCTATGATAAGCTATCATAACGTAAGTATATTTTTAAAATTATATTTAAAAAACCAATTATCATTATAATAAGTAAAATATATCAGTTGCAGAAGAAGTGGATACCAGTTAGAGATAGCATTGATTATCAGCGAATGACTAGGAGTCTGTTTTCCAGACAAATACCTATAAGTATTTATTATTTAATTGTTATTCTACTATTATGAACTAAATATTAAATTCAAATAAATATTTTACAGCAACACATGTGGGTGTTATACCGACAGGCGAAACACTGGAGGCGTAGGGAAGTCGATTATTTAAACTGCAACTATAATTGGGTGCCCGAGAAACATCAAAGTTATTGCCCGAATAACTATTTTTATTACAAGTACTTGCGCGGGACTATAGACAATGTCGATTTGTAATTGAATTATTCTATAATTTAATTATTGTCAAAGTGCGAGGATTTGTAATTTTAAAAGAAATTATAGAGCATTCGCCAAATAGTGTGCCCTAGCTTGGCAAAATGAGCGGGTATTTCTATTGCTCGGCATTTGAAAGCATTGAAGAAATAATATGTTAGTCGTATATTGCATAAAACTTGTCTTTTATTGCTGTATATGTGTGTGCGTGCGCGCGCGCGCGCGCGCGCGCGTGTGTGTGTGTGTGTGTGTGTGTGAATACATGTAATTTTTAAAAACTCAATATTTTATTCTCCCGATCCAACAACTACTCGTTTAAACGTACCCATACCCATAGACAATTCATTTATTTATATTTACAATGCGCTAAAATTAAAGTTAAACTTTGAAAATTAAATTTTTAAGAGTAATTTTCTTATTCAATTTTATGAAATTTTTAAAAAGAATTTTTCTATTAAAATTTTTAAAAGAGTAATTTTTCTATTAAATTAAATTTTCGAGTAATAGCAATTTTTTTCGATAACTATTGGCCATTAATTCATTAACGTGAGCGACAGACAGCGTCGTACTTCTTTATGTTATCTCTCGCAAGAGAAAGACGCAACTCCAAAGCACATAGCTGCTGCTGGTTCTCGAAGCGGCGGCGGGGCATATAAACCAGCTGTCCGAGCGAACTCTTCAGTAGTTGAGGGCCTACCGCATATAGACGCAGACATATTTCGATGCTGTTGAATTTCGCTGATTCGGCGAAATCCTTAACTTTTTTGCACTATAATATACTCGCGCTTCTAATATCCCTGTTGTAAACTTTTGCTAGCAGGCACCGTAGTCCAATGTTTTTCTACGGCGGCAGGCTGAAGGATACAGGTAAGTTTCGAGCTCTGTCGCATAAACACATACCAGACTTATCTGAGATTCCCCCCTGGCAGGCCTCTCCAGCGCTGGCTCGGAAAATGCGTCGTTTATGGCGGTCTTCGCATGGCTCTCAACATCCTCGCAGCTGCGGCATTCTGAATAAGCGCTGAATGAAAATAGGTGTCTCTTAATTAAGGAGAAGGGACACAGGCTACAGAAATAAAATATGCTATACATTTCTGGTATAAATTTCGTTTTCAAAGAAATTTTACATTTTATTATTTTTTGCATAACTTAAGAAGACAATTTTGTACAATTTTTATATGTATGGCAGTAAATTCAAGATACAAAGTATCGTAGTAGTAACTTAAAAAATGAGAGCCTTTTAATGCATCAAAATAGTTTAAAACAGTTTCCTGAATATCTCGCGAATTTTTTTTCATTATTGTTTTAATAATAACGTCACTATTGTTGACAAAGATATCCGACTTTAAAAAAAACGAAAGTTCTTTTGAAATAAACTCTTTGCACTTATTTGCCAATGATCCGATATACTCTAAGCGGCGATAGCGCTCGTCCACACAAACAACCACTCGCTTCAATCCTTCAGAAGTGGTTTTTTGTAGCACTACAGCTGGTGAAAAACACACAGGTGGTTTTTCTCATTTTTCCTCAAAATCGATGTTACTTTTTGCAAAGTAAATTACCTTTACGCCGTAAGACGTAGTGAAGCGCAGTAGCGTCTCATGATTCAATGATATATCTGCGAGATAGTAGGGAGAATCCGTGTCGAAATACTGCGTTATTTTTACGAGGCTATTTATCAGCACTGTCCATATGGACGAGCTTAAGGTCTGGTCGTATGAAGATTGGTTATTGATAAGTTGAATCGTTGAAGTGAAGACATCTGGACCTTCGTAGTAGAATAAGCCAACACACATTTTTTTCGCTTCTAAACTGTTTAAGGGGTTATGCCTCAGTTAAAATTCAAAAAAATCAAATTTGTTTTATACAGAAACGTACATAATTTCATGATGGATTCAAGATATGGCTCCTACAGATATTCTTAAAGATTCCGTGTAATAATCTGTATAGGTATACGTGCAGAGTTTTTGTACATGCATGAATATCTACAGATGATATTCTGCACAGATCTGTACAGAAATTTTTTTCTGCACGGAAAAATTTCTATACCTGTATTGAAACATATAAGATACTGTGCATAATTTTCTGCAGGTAAACGTACATAAATACCTGCACAGAAACGTACATAGGTTAATACGAAGACCAGTACAGAAACATATACAAACTTTTTAAATACAACAGTATATGAAAAATTTATATTTATTCATACATTTATGTATATTTTTGTGCACAGATACGTGCCCAAATTTGTGTACGTTTTTCGACACAGATTTTGCCTGTATAGAAACGTGCATAAATTTACGCACAATAGTGTGCATAAAATTATGCATACTAATTTCAGTTGAACCACTGCAATGAAAATCGCGGAAAACATCGTAGAAAATTCGTTGGACAGCGGATTAGTATTAAGTTGGTTATTAATATTGAGACAAAAATAAAAAAAAGGATTTTTCAAATTTAAAAAATATTTACTTTATAGCGGTCACCCATCCAAGTACCAACCTCACCTTGTGCTGCTTAACTTTCATGATAGAAAGTTTATGGTGCGATGTGTTTGGCCAGAACACATCACACTATTAGTAAACTAAGAGCTTCATTTTGCTGAATCAGGTATTTTTGCGTATTGTTCATGCTAAATATTTTAAAATTAGTTTCATAAAATATTTGACGAAGAAATTAATTTTTTGAGTCTATTCAAGTCAAGGGATTTTTTTTTAACTTTTTTAAAACTATTAGCATTAATTATTTATTTTTCATAAATTATAGTTTTACTTTAATACTTTTAAATTTATTTTCTGTCTGTTAATATATTTTATTTGTAGTTCGATAATGCTATTAATATTGATTCTTCTCATGGTGTCTGGCTAAGCTTGTTTTCGGTGATGATCCTTCCGGCCTTATTATGCACTGACACGCGAAACAGCATATTATGTCGCGTGTTCCCGTGTAAAAGTATCCTTCTTTTGCTATCTCTAATACCGAGCTGTAGGTTAATCTCCAGCCAATTTTTAAATAGGACACTTCTCTTATAAGTTGTTTACAAAATGTGTGTCTTATATGATTTAGCCAAGATCGGATCACGTACCTCTTCTCCTTTATTTCTCTATGTTGCATCTGATTATGCGCTTTTCTGCTGTTTTTCCGTTGTTCCAAAATTTTGCGATTTCCCATTTGAATTCGGAAATGCAATCCCTCTATTGTTTGCTTAAAATATCCACTATTATTGTACATAATAGATGCTATTTTCTCGATATTATTATTAGGTGCACATTTCTTGTTTTGTTTTAATTTCAAACAATAGCTCATTATTGTATTTAGGTTTTCGCTTCTGTTTGTCTCCTTTCTTCTTTTTCTCTCTGTGTCTCGTGTATTTATTCCAGGTACCTGCAGCAATCACGCATTCGGCAGAGGACATAATCGTCCTTAAAGTCACCCTATTGTTCTCTGCAACAATTCGTACACTTCGCTGGTCTTATAGAGAAATTGCGAAGCAGTATATGTCTGTGACATTTTCTTGATCATAGCATTGCCAGATATATCCATTATTCTCGAAAACTGGTCGGTTCAAACCAAATAGATCTTGATCGTTCCACAAGTCGGTATCGTGATTAATGACCCAATATCCATCATTCACTGCTCTAGTGAGCGTCTTTCTAGCTTGCTTCCGCCTGAAAGCATTCGTCTCGATCATATCTGTCACATATTTTTGTATATCATCGTCTGCCCATCATCTTCTCCATGTTTGTGGCGAACAGTTTTTAATTTCCTTCCGACTGCATTCACATTCCTCTCGGTCTTTTGTGTTCCAATATAAACTATGAAAGCGCTGTATTAGTAAATCCTTGTATTGGTAGCTTTTCATATTATTTTTGTCCTGATACCTGAAGTAATATATGAAAATTTATTACGCGTTATAGGAAAAATTGTATACTATAAATTTCTAATTTTGTGATGGTTTTATATGTGAAATTCGGAGTCTAATGGCGTTGACTATTTTTATCCTTTTATTTTTCATGCGTATTTTGATATTGCGCTGTCCATTAAAAACGTCCAGTACGGTGTATAGTTCTTCGTATTAGTCTCCCAATTTATATTGTTTTCCTCATTTTAGCAACCACACATTATCGCCTATTTTAAACTCTTGAGATTTACTTTGCGATCATAATAATATTTGGACTTCATTTTTGAATCACTTAATTTTTCTCTCGCGATTCGTTGCAAATCGTATAACTTTTGATTAAGATTTGTAACGTAATCATTGTTCGTTGGGGGGTTAGACCTCCTTTTCTAATGGGTAGAAG
Organism: Philotrypesis tridentata; assembly: GCA_018906965.1. Taxonomy (NCBI): domain Eukaryota; kingdom Metazoa; phylum Arthropoda; class Insecta; order Hymenoptera; family Pteromalidae; genus Philotrypesis; species Philotrypesis tridentata. The sequence goes on from JACCIB010000123.1 coordinate 299,327, forward strand.
GTAATCGGGTCATTTTCCCGAATTCTAATTCATACGGAGTAAAAGAATGACCTTCGTGAGGAACTGTGTTGTAGCATAAAGTTGTGAGTTCCAATAATTCGTCCCATGATTCGTTGGCCATAATTGTTTTCAAGTACTCTGCTAGCGCATGATGTGAGCGCTCTAGCGAATCATTTGCCTGTGGATGTTAGGTAGTTGTTTTTACTTGCTTAATGTTGAATCTTTTTGCTACTCTTTGTAGTAATTTTGACATAAAATTGCTCCCATGATCAGTCAAATCGTCACTGGAGCTCCAAAAATGCATATAAATCTTTTGATAAATGTTGTGTGTCTTAATATATTGTTGTGGCTATTACTTTTTCCATAGGTGCAGAATATATAATGTGGAGTATCGGTGATTTGCATGGGTTGTTTCGTTTTAACCCTCACTAATTTCTTCACTTGACTCGTAACACAAGTACGTATGAAATTTTGCACATCTTCTTTGAGATTTTCCCAAAAATATCGTTGTTTAATTCGTCGATACGTTTTTGTAATTCATCGATGTCCTCCTATAGCTGTGCAGTTAAAAGGTTACTCAATGGTCTTGCGATGCTCGAAAAGCCTTAAATAAATCGCCTATAATATCATGCTAATCTCGAAAATTTATCTATGTTTTTCTGCGTTTTGGATCTCGGAAAATTTTTGACCGTTTCAATGTTCCTTGGATCTGGGTAAACTCCTTCCGGTGTTAACAAACGCCCCAGATAAATCACCTCTGTTTGTAAAAATTTGCATTTGTCTGGTTGCATTTTGAGATTCACCTCCCGCAACTTTTTTAAAAACTTCAAATTTTTTATTGTGCTCCTTAATTGTTTTTTCATAGATCACCGCGTTATTCAGAAATAGAAATATTTCGCGGCCTTGTAATCCTTTGAACACTAGCTCACCGGCTCTTTGGAACGTGGCAGGACTGTTGCAAAGGCCCATCGAGAGTCTATTAAATTCAAAGAATCCTTGCGGAGTGGTAAAAGCTGTTTTGTACCGATCCGGTTCATGTAGAGGTATTTGAAAAATTCCTTGCGCTAAATCGAATACCGAAAAATATTGTGCTCCCTCCAATTGATCGATTATATCTAAAATATTCGGTAAAGGATATTTATCTTCAGCCGTTTTGTCATTTAATTTTCGGTAATCTACCACGAATCGATAGCGCTTATTGCCTTGACTATCGGGTGTCTTAGCAACTAAAAATACAGGTGAAGAGAAGGGCGAGTTCGAGGACTTCGAGAGGCGTATGATATCGCTTTCAAGTAGCTCCGTTACCTGCCGCTCGAGCTCCTCCTTCAATTAAATTTATTATCTGTCTGTTAATATATTTTATTTGTAGTTCGATAATGCTATTAATATGGATTCATCTCATGGTGTCTGGCTAAGCTTGTTTTCGGTGATGATCCTTCGCGCGCCGGCCTGTACGACTTCTCATATATAGGTATATCGTCCGTTGTTACAATGCGGTGACTCGGAACTTTGGCCGTTCCCAAGCATTCTCCTTTTAAATGAAAACAGTCGGCGTATTCCTCAATCAATTTTTCAATCGGTTCTCGAAATTCCTTCGCCAAATGACTCAGTTTCAGCAATGATTTTAATTTTTCAATTCGAGTCATTTTTTTGTTCTAAGGATTTTTGCTTAATTCAATTTTAAAAATAGACTTATCTATTCTCACCAGTGGCATCTCGGTAGAATAATAATTCATTTCTGAAATTTCCATATAATTGTAGCAGAGGTTGTCCATATGACATTTTCAATATCATTTTTAATAAAATAACAATTACCCGCCTTATCGTCTCTAAGATTCCCGAATAAATTTTCAAATACTTCCGCTACCACAAAGTGTTTGCTCGTAATTTCGTCCGTCTCATGTCCTTGAATCGTATTATTAATTATGAGATCATTAATTTCTATATCTTCATCCAGAACCTCATCTTCGGATCCATTTTTACCGATTTCATTTTTATTATCAATTTCACAATTTACTCCAATGGCCATTTCATTAATTTCATCATTGTAGCTATCATTTTCATTATTAATTTCAACATCAATTTCAATATTATTTTTCATTGCAAATTCCGTATTTATTGCAATCTCATTATTAGTTATGGCATTCTCATTGATTGGTATTTCGTTCTTAAATTCACGCGTAATTGCATTTGTCAATTCTCTCATATTCAAAACGTCATTAAATTCATCAATTTTCTCAAATTTTTCGTGAACCGTTTCTTTCGCGGTCTCAAAATTTTTCTTTATCGGTCGATTGGATCGGAGGGCACGAGGATTTGTAAAAAGGCAAATTTCGCTTTTTCCCCCTGAAATCACTGGATTTTGGAAAGTCCAGAGATTTTTCCCTTTCTTGAAATGCTACTAACTTTTGATCTAATCGTGCCTTTTCAAAGTTTAATAGCTTAAACTAAAGCTATTTTCTTCTACTTTTATGCTATTTAGTCTAACATTTTTATTTACTTCGTAGTGTACTATAAGTATATATATTGTCTATATATGTATTATAACGATTGCATAATACATGCACGTTATCGCCTCTCCGGGCGTATGCAATATGCCATGTACTAATACATACCAGCGGACGCTAGTATACGAGAGAGACAGGGAGAGCGAGAGAGCGCCTAATAGTAAAAAATGTCAAAAATCCTAATTTCACCAAATTTTACTCTAGTTCTCCGTGTAGAAGAGATTTAGGATAATTTGAATAAAAAAAAATTTTAGCCGGTCGATCTCACAGAGAATCATCCATGTATATACATAAATTAAATTTCGAAAATAAAAAAAATAATAATAAAAATAATAATAATAAAAAAGTAATAATTAAATTTAATTTTTTTTCTAATCATATTAAATCTCTTCTACTTGATGAAATACACCTCGGAGCCGGAGCTACTCTGATGAGCTAAAAATCAAAATATCACTTGTCAATATAAAAAAATTGAATTTCCCACCTGAAAAAAATATATTTGAATAGTAAAAGACTTTCTAAGACAAAAAGTATTCTAGAGATTGTTAATTTCGCTTGATTCCAACCTAAAACTAGATAAAAATGTAGAATTTTAGTACAAAGTTTACGATTAAAATTTGACATTCTGATTGATTTTTAGCTTAGAAACAAAGCGAAATTAAGAAAAAATTCAGGAATACTTTTTGTTTTAGAATTTTTTTTACTATTTAAATATATTTTGTTCAGATAGGAAAGCCAATTTTTCGGTTTTGACAAGTGATATTTTGATTTTTAGCTCATCAGAGTAGCTCCGGCATATTCTGGGAGTTTCACAGATACTTTTGTACTGAAAAACGGTATCATGAATTTTTTAGTAAATGATAAAAACGAGTTTGAAAAAAAATGACAAACTTGTTTAAAAAAAAAGAAAAAAAATATTTGGTTAAATAAGTGCTCCACTCATTTTTTAGTGCAGGTTCTAAGGTGTAAAATGAGATATTAAACTTTTGATTTGGTTTACGCAAACGTTTAGAAACGTGCACACCGCAAAAAAACTGCAGTAAAAAACGTGTCTTATTAATAATAGATTTGCGAGATGAAAAATTGATATTTTCAAGAGTTCAATAGCTTTAATTGAAGGTCTCAATAAACACTTTAAAATACAAGCAATTTTATTATGATTGCCTAAATAATAAAATTATGGCAACTTTAAAAAAAAAATTTTTTTTAGACTTTTAACACTGTCATATCCCCTTGAGGCATCAATGTATTATAACATAGTTTTAACAAACATGTATACATGACTTTTAAAGTATTTTTTTTTAAACTAGAGAAAATTTGCTTAAAAATCCCTATTCATGTCTATAGTGAAAAATGCTTCCCTGAGGAGCTATGAGTTTTTGAAAATCAACAGAAAATTAAAAAAAACCTGTTTTTCATCAAGTAGAAGTGATTCAATATGCTTAGAAAATAAATTAAATTTCTACCTCCCGATTTCACAAGAGATTCACAAGAGATGACAGTGTCGCCATTTTCAATTCATTTTTCTTGAAAAGGGCGACAGTGTTTCGCCAAAACGTCGAAGAATAACTTAATTATTGTTATTTTTCAAAATAATCTGCCTTGGGGAGATCGCCAATTTTCCTTTTCCCAACATTGATTATTTTTATATTGTTTTGATTATTTTTAAAAAATAAAAAAAATTGTTTCAGCTGTTACAAATATCAAAGCCGCTGTTCGATAGCTAACTATGATTTCGCTAAATAATTAATTGTCACTAGAACTATTTCTTGTATACAGAAAACCTTTTCAAAGCAGGCTCAGAATTTATTTTAATGAAAAATTTTGTTCAAAATTAATAAAAATTAAAATTAAATTACTAAAACTATTTTATTGTATTAAACTGTGTAAGTTGTTTTATTAACTTGCAGAAAAAAATGTAAGCCCCGAAATCGACAAAATGCAGAATTTGAATGAAAATGATGATAGAAGCACTAAGTCTAGTGAAAAATTTAACTTAAATATTTTATAGTTTGCATATCTTAAAAAATAGTTGATTGCAATGATTCGACGAAAGCAGCGTGAAAAAAATGAATACTTTCATAACATATAAAGGATTTAAGATTTGAATGCTAAAAAACACGTTGAATAAATTGAATGACTATGAATAAACAAGAAATACCGTGATCATTGTCCTGAGAGTTTGGCAAATAAAAGAACTGCTTGTATGAACCGATAATTGACGATTCAGAGATTAAGAGCTTTTTATTTTAAAATATTTTAGTAAAATAAGTGAGTCGCTTTGTTTATCTCAACAATAAGCAGATCGTAAAGCGGATCCACGGGAGGATCATGCAATTATTTTTGGAAAATCGGCAGTTCTAGTAATCGGCAAACAGATAAGCCCGTCGGGCCGATCCAGATCTTCACTATCCCTATTCAATGTTTGTTTTCAACATGACGTTTTCAATAGCTCGTCAAAGCTCACGTTATTGGAAAATGCTGATAAAGTTCCAACTAGGCTATAATCGTTACAATTTGGCAGCTCATTTTTCAGCGGATAATGGCTGTAGACGTCGACTCGGTGACCCCTTTTTTGCTAATCCGCGAAATAGTTGCTCGCACATCACATAGTGGCTTCGCACTTGAAAGGGAAACGGGCCCAGAGTACGCAGTGCTCGGTGAGGCGCAAGAGAGAAGCGATATTAAAATTGTCACCCATTTTAGTTTTTCTGTCATCGCTTATTAGTTACAAGATTATTGCACTTGTTTTCTGGATCTCTATATTACCTACCCATATAGCACCCAATACACTCCAGGAATATTGCTGGAAGGTTACTTTGGTAGGTAAAGTATGATGAATTACTTATATTGCTGGAAGGTTACGTAACCAGCAGGACACGGTCAGGCAACATTGCTGCGAAGTTGAATGTCCGTTTTAATATTACACAGATTCGATCGGTATTCCGATCCAACCCGTAAAAAGTTATACTACAGTAATATTGTAGTAAGCTTACTAAACCTTCCCAGAACATTAATATATTAAATTTTTTTTTTGGATTTTTGAGTAAATATATCGGTACGTTGTATATTATAGTATATTACAGTAACATTGCAGTAATGTTGCGAAATGCTACCACAACATTGCCGGAATATTTAAAAGTTGGCCGATGCGAAACTTCTGACCACTGATTACGTCGTAGTAATATTGTGGTAAGGTTGCGTAATCTTCCAAGAATATTAATAGATTTTGGAAATTTTTTTTTCGAATTTCATACAAAAATTTCCAGAATGTATTAATATTCTTGGAAGATTACGCAACCTTACCACAATATTACTACGACGTAATCAGTGGTCAGAAGTTTCGAATCGGTCAACTTTTAAATATTCCGGCAATGTTGTGGTAGCATTTCGCAACATTACTGCAATGTTACTGTAATATTTCCTATGGAAGAAATTTTTGTATGAAATCCGAAAAAAAATTTTCAGAATGTATTAATATTCTTGGAAGATTATGCAACCTCACCACAATATTACTACGACGTAATCAGTGATCAGAAGTTTCGCATCGGCCAACTTTTAAATATTCCGTCAATGTTGTGTTAGCATTTTGCAACATTACTGCAATGTTACTGTAATATTACAATCTACCGGTATTTATTTCCCAAAAATCCGGAAAAAAAAATTTAATATATTAATGTTCTGGGAAGTCCGATCGAATCTGTGTAATATTAAAACGGACATTCAACTTCGCAGCAATGTTGCCTGACCGTGTCCTGCTAGTTACGTAACCTTCCAGCAATATTCTTGGAGTATTGGGTGCTATATGGGTAGTAATTAACAAAGTACACATCAGTGCATGCAATAACTTGTACTCCATAAAGTGGCTAATTGACATCGAAGACTGCACCTGAAAATCTCAAAATTCTACACTCGACGATTGTGACGGCCGTTGGCTCCGTTAAGACTCTGAATGCGAAACACAGAATTTCGTGAGAGATGAAACGCAACTGTAGACAACTAACCTGCAGGTACCCCCGTATTTCTTCCCTTTAGCAGTAGTACCTTTTATAATAAGTATGTGCGTGACACACGTAGGTAATTACTTTTGGTAGTACAGTTATACACGCTTGCCTGCCGATCCTATCCTTGCCCTTACTTCCTTTCCCTCTTAATGTATTTCTTACAAAAAATCTACTTTCTTGCATTTAATGCGCACAATAACTTATGGCCTACGCCTATCGGCGACATATACTGCTCGAAGCGTCTCAAATTATACTTAGGTCAGGCGGTGCAGCCCTTTCCTTCAAAGCTCCTTTATACCGCAATAGATACTGACTAAGTATGTATAGGACGAAATCTACAATTTATATTCCCTTTTCTGCCCCCAAAAGTGTCAAAACAAAAATTTTGGGCTACATCAACCGGGCAACGTTTTTATTGTTCTTTGAGATGTACTGAACAAGAAAAAAAATATTGTACCCACGAAATCGATCTTGTGACGCTGTCTTTTTTGGCCATCTTTGTGGTTTTATGCAGAGATTATTACGCATTTTTTAGCAAAATATTCTGGATTTATTCGAATTCAAGTCTAAATGGGCATATAAATAGGCTTAAAGTACGCTAAAAGAGCTGTCATTTGAACCCAAACTTGTCTAGATTGGATGCACGGATCAAAAGTCACGTACTTTTTAAATAAACGAATTTTGCTTCAGACTCCCTTTAGGCTGGTACCAAAATCCTCGATTTTACATTTTTTTTTTCGAATCCTCGTAACTTTTGATTCAGTGACTCGATTTTAACGTTTAATACGTAAAATTAAAGCTCTTTTCCTCTACTTTTCTGCCAATGAGTCTTAATTAATTTTTTGACCGTTTTGGGGGCAGAAAAGGGAATATAAATTGTAGATTTCGTCCTAGATAAGTGAGTAATCACTATGTCTACATATGAATTTATTCCTCGGTGCGGTTACTATGACAGTAGGTGATCTATACCATTACCAGCACACCCCCCCCCAGAATCCTATACCATTACCAGCACAGGTCACTACCAGCACACACGTCATTTCTGGCACAGTAACGCATGCCAGTTCTGGCACACGTCAGTTCTGGCACAGTCACGCATGTCATTTCTGATACACCGGTCAGTACTGGCACATGCCTGCAAAAATGACGCGCGCAGCACGCCACCAGCGGCGAGATCCTGCGTTTGGATGCCGACCGCGAGATTGAGAGATCTCTTGTTTATCGATCGTGATAGCTGCTTTACCGATAGGGGCAACTGCTTTACCCTATAAGTCTTGTATATGTTATATAACAGGTTCGGACTAGTTTTCAAGAACAGTAGTAGATTATTACATTATCGATAGGGACAACGTCTTTAACCTGTGAGACTTATATATGTTATATAACCGTGTGTGTGTGTGTGTGTGTGTGTGTGTGTGTGTGTGTGTGTATGTATATATATATAGTTGAATAGATTCGGACTGGTGTAGAATAAAAATTGATGCGTCTCTTCGAGCCAAGTTGTTTATTTTAAAAGGCCAAACGTTTCGGGATATTTTTATCCCCTCTTCAGTGGCTGTATAACGTTTAAATTACAAGGTTTATTATAATAATAATATTAAAATGAGTGAAATTGAAAATTGTTCATATAGACATAGTTACCTAATTAGAAAAACAACTTCCGTGTCTTTACATTATTAGGGGACACAGGACAGCAGCTAAGTTTCGATATTGACAGTCGTGTCTTTCGCAGCAACAACAACAGTAGAAATAGTAGAAATATTAGTATCACGGATTTCAAAAACATTAGAGAATTTTTTAAATTTATTTCGTACAATTATTCCACCACGGTGAAACATCTAGTTAGTAAATTCATAAAGGTACAACGCGAGGCTCAAAAATGCACGTGCCAACTAAAGTTCTTATTAGAGTGTCGTAGCAAAGACATTGTACCGAAACATATTTCCAGGATGGGCGTGCGTAGATTTTTTTACAGTAAGTTTGCGACTAGAAAATTCCAGAATTGTATAAATAAATTACACAAGAAGCTTTTAAAATTAGAAATAATAGACTGCAACACACATAAAACTTTTTTAAACAAAACAATATTGCACACTATTAGTAACATTAAGAGTTTGACTTCTGAGCACTTTTCTGAGTTGGTTTTAGAGTTTTCCGAAATTTCCTTAAAAACTTATAAAAATAAATTAAATTACAACTACAGGAAAAAAATATCCGACCTGTCTGGTTTGTATACACGCTCTCATGGATATGACCTCCCGGTCCGTCCGCATAGCAATACTTCGAATCCTCGTATTTCGAAGGAAAATATTGGCAGTTTTGACTATAATTTTAACCATGCGGAGATTTTACAATTAAGAGAAAAATGGCTTGTGAATCTTACTGATTCGCAGCTTCCGGAATTTGTAAAGAAGGTGATGTCCATGGGAGATAAATTCAATTTTAATACAGATTTTCAGTTTAAGCAAGCTATTGAGATATTATAAAGCCTGGAGAATGTATATGCGGTCAATCGAAACATAGACGGAGGACTGCGAGATGGAGTCATTTCCATATTAAATTCTCAGATTAAAAATAAGACGCATGTGCCTTATCATGAACGTATTATGTCATACAATATTAGACTTACAAAACAGTTTTTAAAAAATAATCCCGATCTACTTTTCACTAGAGCAGACAAGGGAAAAGCTACGGTAGTGGTGGATCGAAACGTGTATATCTCGAAGGTTAATGAGGCCCTCAGCGACGAGAGATTTTATAGACTGGTTAAAGTTAACCCTGCTGCAGGGATAAAAAAGCGGATAAAAAAACTCATTGACCTTTGGAGTACACGGGGCGTTCTAGAGTGCGACGAAGCTTTTAGAGGTCTTTCTTCCAAGGGCATCGAGCACACATCGCTGCTGAAAGCTTATGGCCTAATAAAAATTCATAAACCAAACAATCCCGTAAGAATTATAGTTTCAGCAATTAATAGCCCCACTTATTTTTTTGATAAATGCATATCCGTCTTATTAACTAAACATTTTCCTTTACCAGCTTCTCATATAAAAAATAGTACACAATTAAAAAGTAACCTCACTAATATAAATATTTCTGATCAGCAATGTTTTGTGTCCTTCGACGTTGTTTCGTTGTTTTCGAGTTTGCCAAAAGATGCGATTATACTGTCGATTGAAAAGAGATGGAAATGGCTCTCGTGTTTGAATTGTATGTCGAAGAGCGAATTTATGGATGGTATAAAAATTCTTCTCGACTGTACGTATCTTGTTTTCGATGGCAAATTTTATAAACAAGTCTCAGGCGCTCCGATGGGATTCTGCTCGAGCCCTGTTTTTGCGAATATGGTTCTGGAGAATCTCGAGGATCATTGTCTGGGTATTGCAAAATCTAGCGTTTGACTTTTTTACAGATACGTGGATGACTGTCTTTTGGTTTTGGATAGAGATAAGATTGAACTTGTGTTATCTATATTTAATAGCTATAATAACTCCCTTCAATTTACTCACGAAATTGAAGTCAATAATAGTATCAATTTTCTCGATATCTCTATTATTCATGATTCAAGTGGTCATATTTTTACGAATTGGTTTCAAAAAAATACAGCGTCATCAAGATACATAAATTATTTCTCTCACCATCCAAAAAACCAGAAGATAGCAATAATGTACAATTTATTTGATAGGGCGATATTGTTGTCCGATCCGCGGTTTCACTGTGAAAACATCGAAAAAGCGAAAAAAATTCTCATAGCTAATGACTATCCTCCAGATTTTATAGAGAAATTTAGTAAAAAACGGATTGCTCGCAACCTGAGCCTTTCAAGGGCCTCGTTAGAAGGGGTATTTGAAAGTAATGCACACTCTCAAAACAATAAATCTAACTCTAGAAAAGGATATGTGGTGTTCCCTTACTATGAAGGGTTTAACGAAAAATTAAAGTCGGTTTTAAATGACATGAGTTTGATTAATAATGTTACTGATAAGTTCAATAAATTTATTAAACTTGGCAAAGATCCTACTGCTGTGGGAGATACGAGAAATGTTCTATATAAAATCGATTGCTCCGATTGCGAATCTACGTACATCGGAGAAACGTATCGACCGTTAAAAACTAGGCAATACGAACATAAAAGATATATAGAGAAAAGGGATCTTAACTCCCCTCTCGCGGTACATGCATTGGAAACAGGACACAATTTCGATTTTAACAATATTAAAATAATAGATAGAGAACCGTCTATGTTCCGCAGACGGTTCTCAGAAATGCTACACATTCAGTTTTTCGATGGCACACTTAATAGGGCTGTGGATACGTGCCGCCTCAAAGCGAGTTATAAAAATGTTATATCAAACCTAAAAAATAGTCCGAATAAATTTTAATTGTAAATAATGTGATTGCGGAGGCTCGGTGGCGAGCGGATTGTATCAGGAACTTAGCACGCAGTGAGAGGTGGCATACCGCTTCGCGCTCTCTTCAACTCAGCCAACAAATGTTCAATAGTGATTGGCTGGCGAGCCGGAGCGGAACAGCCCAGTGGGAGGTCGGGGAGACCGGGTTGCCGTGGCAACGCTCCGTCCATACTGTATACTATATAGTCATATAGTCATGGCAGGAGCGTTTCTTACGTTGCGGCGCGGGCCCCCCGTCCTGCTACTTGAGTATTAACGTGCCACCTCCAATGTGGTATTCGTTCTTGGTATATGGATGAAGCTCGAGGTATCCGTCGCTGATGCGGTTTGCATTATAATAACATTTATAAGTATTAGTACATCTAATGTATGTATTGCGGAATATATATTGCCCGTATTTTTGTAGAGACATTAGTTGACGTCTTGCCTCGACCGGTGCCGCATTACCACCTTGGCACCGGGGAATCGTTCTGTAAAAATAAAATTCTCGAGTCCTAGGCCGTAAGTTATTATTTAAAAAAATTTTGTAATAGTTCTTCTGTAAACTTTGGTTTAAAATTTAAATTTATATTTATAGCGCCATATGCGATTAATCCTTTTCTGGTCCGTTTCCTAATAATGTATAGACACGGAAGTTGTTTTTCTAATTAGGTAACTATGTCTATATGAACAATTTTCAATTTCACTCATTTTAATATTATTATTATAATAAACCTTGTAATTTAAACGTTATACAGCCACTGAAGAGGGGATAAAAATATCCCGAAACGTTTGGCCTTTTAAAATAAACAACTTGGCTCGAAGAGACGCATCAATTTTTATTCTACACTATTCCATCATCGAGCGATAGATTCATTATTAAACAATAGATTCGGACTGGTTTTTGCGAACTAATCCGCTATGGTGTATCTCATTAATACAATGAGTAAATTATATCCACCCACAATCAAAGTAGCAGAGTAAAGAGGTTAAATAAGGCGAAGGCGGAGTCAGCATGCATACCCTCAGCATCATGGCTTCTCTACCAATATTGGATGAGTCACATAATGATGAGTGGAGCATTCTCAACTATCTTAAGCTACAGGAACTGTCAGCTGTGACAGATCCTGTACTTAAGAACGACAGACACAGAGATCAGCATGATCCTGAGGCCAAGTTGAAGTCGGTTAGGGAGCGGCTGCGGTTAGCTGTTAGGGAATATATTCCCTTTGGCAGCCCGCATCAGCATCCTCGAAAGAGAATGCAGAAGCTGTTACCCAGTGAGCCGCGCAGTAGACTGGCTATCACAGAGCAGCGACTCTTGGATTATGCTGATAATTGAGGAGACAGGACTCTGGTGTCGCAAGCAAACCCATCTCTAGAATCTTTCTCTCGCTTTTGAGGAAGTCATGGAGGGGTAGCTATAATGGCTGAACCTCACAGGTGGGGGCGTGGCAGAGGCCTCCACCCTTCCTCAAAAAAAAATTATTTTTCAATCTGTACAAACTCATGAATAATTTTCAGATTATAATTATTAGGTTTTGTTTCAAAAATATACACTACTCTCCTGCTTTTTGAGACTAGGCCATTCTAAATTTTTTTTATAGCCATCCCGGGCAGGCATGGAGTTAGTGTTTGATGAATACGAGCTGAATGCAGAGTCTTTTTTTGACGTGCAAGGACTAAATAATTCATATCCTATTTTTTTCGGATATTTACCAATATTCGACGAATATTGTGATAAATGTTTTGTGAAACCAGAATCTTCCCGTTATTCTACCTCTTTTTTTCTCCTTTGCTTTTATCCATTGTTGAACAAGTGTATTAGAGATGCTTACTGTAAAATGTTTACTAGCATAATGATCTTTATACCAAATGATGTTTGTATTTATAAGAGCCTCACATCCAGCATTCCTATGCATGTGAATATCTCATTTCAGCTAAATTTATATCCTGTGTTAGTATGTCCTTGATAACTAGAGAACGAACCAGAATTTTCATATGAACAGAAATTGTCTTCAAAGCCAGAGTTTTGCTTTTTTTTGAATCTTCACGAATTTCATTATTTTGTGAGAAGGAAACAAAGTTTTTTCGTTCAATTTTTCCGACTCAACGAGAAATTGACGTTCCTCATCTTTATTCATTCTAGAGGAGAAATTTTTTTTTTTCAACTTATCCATTTTACACTGATGATTGCATAAGCTTATATAACCTACTATATTGTTAACAATGTAGTGAGACGTTCACTGTACGCTGTTTACTAGCATAATGATGCTATTACCAAATGATGGGTTATATTTATAGGAGCCCCATCCATCGTTCCTATACGTGAGGTACAACTAATTCACTATTACCTCTCCGAATATTTTTCTACTTAATTATCACCTTCTACCATCTTGAATTCACTCCCACTCCATTGCTCTAGCTAAAGGTTGATACAATTCTATCGTATATTTCTTCATAAGTTGCACGTTGTGAAGAGCACGACAGGATTTATAAGCTCCATGATGATGATTACATACTGTTACAAGTTTGATCTTGTCCAGAGGTGGGTATCCCATTTCAGCTATGTTAATAATGTTAAATTTAAAACGTTCTAACCATTCCTTTTTTAACGATCCCATCACTAGAACTCTCTTCTAATCGTGTAAAGCTTCTCGATGTATCTTTCTAATTTCTGTATACTCAACATCTCCAGATGTCCATGATAAACCATGATAATGATGTTCTAACCTTGTATTCTGCTGCTTGTATTTATCAGTAAGTCGACGCCATGGAAAAGGTTCCTTAAAGAGTAGAACCAGCGGCTCACTTTGATCTTGAAGAGAAACTATAGCAAGCTCTTTGAGAATAAAGTCATTACCTGACTTCTTAAAGCCTTGTATATCAATCAAGTACTCCATGTTGAATGATACTCGACTGAGGTTGCTTCTCTTCTTTATACATGTATCCCCACCACTACCTCCACTGTTTCTAAAAACAAGTTCAATCTTGTTCAAAAAAGTTCAAACAAGTTTTCTTACATCACGATTAGTAGGATTATACTGAACTATACTATCATGTAGAATCAAGCAGTAGGCAGATGTCCCTGCAGGGAAATTCTATTTTGATTCGAACTCGAGGCCGACATCGACTGATGCATTCTTCAAAGACTCATTTTGCTTTGAGCAATCAATCACGATGAGAGGAAGAAAAGTGATAAAGTGTATCTTTTTTAACATAGGTTCAACACTCTTATCATAGTATACACTTTGAAAATTTGCATACATATCGTAAAGCATAGAGTATTCATTACGATCTATATCCAGATTTAAATTTCCATAAGGGTAGTATTGCGAATTGAGAAATAGTTTTACATGATCGAAATGACTGGCATTAACTACATGCATTCCTTTGCGATTTGTTTGAAAGCCGAGAATAATAAATCGAGGTTTCTCCAATTGATTAGACGTTTTCACAGTCCAAACATGTCTGGGTGTAGTAGGAAGCAAAGGATATTCATACAACTCCGAACTGCGAAAACTCATGTCGATAGGTTTACTCTTTTGAATATGATTAAGTAGACTAATTTTCTGCATATTTGAGAGTACTACATAGGGCATCAACCATTCGATTCTTGTTAAAATAATTTTAAATTCTTCATATACAGCTGGAGTAGTAGCTGTTGCAGCCGTAGTGGCTGTTTGGATAACTGCATTTAAATCATTTCTCGATCTAGTGAGTATAAGTTCATGCTTTACATTGACAACTATCTTGCGATAGTCCTCCGCGAAGCCAAGAAGCATACTCAAAGGTATAGATATGTCAAAGTAGCCGTCGCTATTCGTTAGCTTCTCTTTCTCCTCGACATCGAGCCAGCCGGCATTTTGAATGATTAGACTTTGACTAGGATTGATCGAAGTCCATCCTTTCATGAGACTAGTCAATCCGACGTTCTTGCATTTGTCAATCTCTATAGCGTTTATCTCATATCTTATTTCCTCAAACATGTGACAGATGGCATTGTTTACTAGTTTAGTATTCGTTACTAGTGTACCATCAGCTTTGGTTAATCTACCACACACATGCAACGCGCTGCGTAAAGGTAATAAATACAAGTCTAGATGTTGAACAGAGATATGAATTTCATCACTATTGTTGTAAGACAAAGCTGTATATGGTTGATGAGCATGAATTTCATAATTAGATATAGAATCATCGAAGGTTACTCGAGATCTTATATTTAGAATCTCTCCCATTTTGACAACAGAAGAATAAACACGTTATTTTCCACCAGGTTTGACTCTTAGTCCGAGTCCTCTTAAGAACTGTACGTTTTGTCGTGTCAGCGTGCTGACTGCTCGCTGACGACTGATGATTGGTTGACATTTTGGTTTACTTATATACCCTCTGCCAGTATAGACGATATCCATCACGCTTGCTTCAAGTGTAACCTAATTGTTATTATTTCACCACGAAAGTTAACTAGATTTCCGTCTTGATCAACTATACGTAGTTGTAAATAATCAATGGACTTTGTAGTGATCGGAAGATAAATGACTTGTGATGGGATCTCGATGATTTTTTAGCCGGGTGGAACTGCTGGGAAGAACTCATGTATAGTATGAACCCGTTCTCCGTTTATATAAGCTCCAGCAGTGATGTTGCACTCAACTCGCAGTGCGTTAACTTTAGGAATGGATACCGGTAGATCTGAGTTGTGTGTGATATTAGCCTCAAGGACACGTTGTGTAAAGCCCAATAATTGACCAATAGAATCTCGAGGACGGAAGTCTATTGTCCCACTACACTTTATTATACTGCGCAGAGTATTGTTATTAGGCTTGAGAGAGATCGAAATATCTTTGCTGACTAATGTATCAACAAGAAAATTTTCAATATCTTCAATCTCGTAGCTACCAGTTGGTAAGTGAACTATCTCTTCACCTATGTAGAACTTATTGTTACCGTTATCGATATTGGGAATGGAGTTGAATGTAAGCAATTTGACTAATCCGAGAATGTAATTCTTAGTTGTAGAAAGTTCGATTGGTGGGAAGTATTGGGCTTCGAGGATTGAAGTTTTAGCGGAGAGAGTTAAAGTCAATGATGAATCATCCATGACAGTTAAATTGAGAATAACATGTCAGTTAATTTTCATCTCCTTATATAGTTTACCAGTCAAAAATTTAAGACAAAGATGCCCACAATTGAAGGTATTATAATCTTGATATCTTTGAGGATTATATTTCACTTCACCAACACCTAAATATAGCAATAACTCTATCGGAGGTTGAAGATTTCCAAAACTATCAAAGTAAACAACATTAACACCTCGTTTGCGGTAAGCGACCCAATGTGTACCCCGACCTCGAGTATCATCCAAATTGACTATGGCTGATTCGTTGTAGTGAGGACCACTCTTCGGTAAGGAGTCTCGCATAAATACACCACGAAAGTTCGAGATCTTCATGATTTTAGCATACTTTACAATATCGAGATCTGTAAGCACTCTCTTAGGTAATCTTATTTTGACAATCTTTTTTTTTAACCCCTTGCCTACTCTAGGCTTCAAGAAAAGTCCTAATCCTTTCTTATGTGGTTTCAAGTATAGTCCTCTACCAAGAGCTATTTCTTCCATCTTTTTATTGTGTCTTTGACTTTCCTCTAACTTAAGCTTTGCAGATTTAGCATCATCCATGGCCTTAGCTATTCCTGCAGCACCTCCGGCAAGTGCACCAGCTGCACTCAGACCAGCAAATATCGGAACAAGAAATGGTAAGAAACCACCTACTTTTGAAGGAACTGGCAATATTCGAGGAACAACTAAATTCCTTTTACCACCAGCTTTCTTAACCATTTTTCGAGCACCCTCTAAAGCTGAATGAATAACCTTACTAGCTGATGAATGAGGAACATCTGAGTTAGAAGCAGCCGTTACTATCCTACGAAGCGTAGTTCGCGACTTCTTCATTCCCATACCTAATCTTGACTTTAATTTCATAACACTAGTGACAGCCCAAGCAGCTGCTCTTTCCTTAATCCCTGAGTCTTTCGCTTTAACTCTTTGCCAAGCCTTTTCAGCTAGAACTCTATCTGCAATGTTTCTAGCTTCAACGTTTTCACGGTTTTTAGAATAAGATATATCGTGCTCTTTGCAAGCAACGTCGAGTGGATTAATTCCCGGATTACCTCGAGCAAGACGTTTAGCTAATTTAGTACCAGGTCCACAGTACTGATATCTCGGTAAATGAAGTTCAATTGGTAGCTTGTTGATAAGATGATTAACGAATCCACGACCACGTCGTTTATATATTATCATCACACCTTTAAGGCTAAATAACAACTGATGTTGGAGAGTATAAAAGCGCTCTATTTATACTCTTCATCATCAGTTGTCAATCAGCTCTCTCTAACAATGAACTTCAAAAAGCATGCAGTTAAACTTCCAATAGCGAATTTTGACGCTATTACTGAACCTGAAAAAAGAATAAAGCGACATGGGGATTTGCTTCCAGACAGTATTCGAGCTGTGTTTTGCGGACCATCAAATTATGGTAAAACTAACAGTTTACTTGCTCTCATTACACATTACCAATGGTGTCAGATTCGAGAATGTGTACGTCTTACTCAAAGTCTCTGAATCAATCAAAATATCAATTTTTAAAAAATCTATTAGAACCTATAAAGGGTATAAAGTATTTCCCATTCAGCGAGCATGAAGATGTTATAGCCCCCGATAATGCTCTTCCCAACTCAATCATGATATTTGACGATGTTGCTTGCGAGAAGCAAAACAACATCAAAGCATATTACTGTATGGGTAGACATAAAAAAGTTGACTGTTTCTATCTTTGTCAATCTTATGCACAAGTTCCAAAGCATCTCGTGCGTGACAATGTAAATCTGTTGGTTATCTTTCGACAAGATGATCTAAATCTCAAGCATCTGTATGATGATCATGTTAATTCCGATATGAACTATGTACAGTTTAAGGATTTATGCTCAAAGTGTTGGTCTGATGATAAGCATGGATTCTTGATGATTGATAAGGATAGTTCAATTAATGGTGGTAGATACAAAAAAGGTTTTGACTGCTTTGCTATAAATATAACACGGATGTAGCAAAACCATCAGTCTGTCTCTATCGATTGTAGAATCAACAACATGAGCGATATTGAAAAAGAGAAAAATATTCTACAACAGCTTGTGCAGGCTCAAAATGCAGTCAAGCGCAAATATAGCATGTTGAAGGCGGAAAAAGATGATTTTGAAAGAGTTGTCGAGGATACATTTAAGCCAATTGTCAATCCTCTACATCAGCTTGTGTCTACAACAACTACTACTGAACAAAAGTCCCCAGTCCCTAAACGAAAAAAGACTTCTTCTCTCAATGATACTGTGATAAAGAAACCGAAAATGAAATTCGACAACAGTATTGATGATGATGATGATGATGATGATAGTTTTGATGAAACTTTGAATGAAGAGAATATAGCTAAGATAGATGATGATAATTTTGAAACAGCTGCTAGTGCTACAGAAGAAGAAGAAGATTATGAAAAAGATAAGTATATGCAGATGTTGAAGCATAAAAAGGATATTGATAAAATTTATGGAATTCGAAAGGAGTATGGTCAGTGGATGTTAGGTGATTCTCCCATTATCTTTGGTGATAAAAGCATCAGAGTGAAAGATGGAAGATACATGAAAACTAGTGGTTTGATGGAGTTACTGATAACTAAAGATCCTAAGAATTATAACCAAACTGATCTAAAAACTTATCAAACTATCCTCGAGACGACGTATGCTCATAAGAAACAGCATAAAAATAGTGAATCGATTCGAGTTCATAACAGTAAAAAATATACTAACATCATAGCACCACTTTTTAAGAAAAGCGGAGGAGCGCTATTAAAGAGACAAGCTCTATCTCGATACAAAATTGCTCGACAAAATACTCAAATGGATTATATATACTGGAACGATCCTAATGAGTTGGTTGACAGACTTCGTTTGCTTGTAGCTGAGCAATCAGCTGGTAATCCTAGTCATATTAATGAAATTCATTCTATCATTGAAGATCTACGTGAGGATGGGTATATATATTGAACGTATCAAACTTTCATCGTCATTTCAAAGATGAGCGTTGATGTATTTGGACGTAATCTCAAGAAAAGCGAAGGTAGTCGCGGCCCTCCTGGTTTTGGATTCAAGATCACTACAGAAGGCCACTATGACCTGGATAATAAGAGGCTCTGCAATTTGGCGTCTCCTCTTCAGCAGGATGAAGCAGTCAACTTGGAAACTCTACAAGCAGAAATACAAAAAATTAAGAATCTAACGTCTCGTTTGGAGCAAGATCTCAAGAATTTGGATTCTCTAGTAGAGGCACACAGAGATGAAATTGATTCGAAGTTGTTGAGTCAGGAGATGACAATTGAGGCTATAAAAAGGAGTGCAATAAAATCATGAGCAATATTCACTCTGTAGTTGTCTAACATGGAGCATAAAAAGGCAGTAGTTGAAGAACTTCACAAGCCCGCTCGTCGCAATTACCCACGACGAAAGTTTGATGTGCGAGGATTAGATGAGACATGGCAAGCTGATTTAGTAGAGATGCAACCTTACGCTAAAGAAAATAAAGGTTGTAGATATCTTCTTACAGTTATCGATGTATTCTCCAAGTTTGCATGGGCTGTTCCTGTAAAGAGAAAGACTGGAGAGGAAGTTGCAGCAGCGTTAAAATCCGTATTGCATCAAGGTCGAGTACCGAAAAATTTACATACAGACAGAGGTAAAGAGTTCTACAATACGAGTTTTGACAAGTTGATGAAACAGTACAAGATCAATTTGTATTCAACGTATACCAATCTTAAAGCTTGTATATGTGAACGTTTCAATCGTACGTTAAAAACTAAAATGTGGTTGCAATTCAGTCTTCAAGGAAATTATAAGTGGTTAGATTTCTTACCTGATTTACTGAAAAAGTATAATGATACCAAGCACCGAACGATTGGAATGAAGCCTAACGAAGTTACGAACAATAATCAGATTCAAGTTCAGAAACGTTACGCTCAGCCAATTGCTAAAGCGAAAAAAGCTAAATTTAAAGTAGGAGACACTGTTCGCTTGAGTAAAGTTAAGCAAGTTTTCGAGAAGGGTTACACACCCAACTGGTCAACAGAGATATTTACAGTGAGTAGAGTTGTAGCAACTAATCCTAGAACATATCAACTAAAGGACTATCAAGATAAGCCTATAAGCGGAGGATTTTATGAGCAAGAACTGCTAAAAACAAAGTATCCTGATATATATCTCGTGGAGAAAGTTTTGAAGAAACGAGGGAATGAAGTCTATGTTAAGTGGCTTGGATTCGATAAATCTCACAATAGTTGGATAAAGAAAACTGATATGTGATTTTTTTTGTGGTGAGGGCCCCAACCACGCCCTCACCCGTGAGGTACAACCATCTTCAAGTTACCTCTCCGATAGATACACAAACAAGAAGCTCAGGAAAAGAAGACGCGTACAGTATTATCGATCGTTTTGCGGCAAATAGCACAATTTTTTAATTTTAATGCGCACTTTTCACAGGAAATAATATGACCGCAAGGAAGTAATACTACCTGAAGCTCCGCGTTGTAGCATATCTTGCAGATATGCTTGTCATCAATAGTTTTATTTGACTTTTGTGCTGCATTATGCGACTTATAAGGTCCACAAACATCACGAGAAGGTGATGTATGATTTGCGCTAATTGGTACATTACCACAAGATACTCTGCGTATAAATGGACATCGTCCACCCCATCGTTGATGCTCCACCATCGGATCATCTCCCTCATCCCAGTAGCAAAGTTCTATTTCACATGCAAAGCATCGCACCCTGTCGATTTGCTTTGTATAGTAAAATCCTGCAGCTGCAAGGCTCGTTGGTTGTATGTAACCCAAGGGCCAGTTTTCAAAGCTCCGTAATCTTGCTTCTTCAAATCTATAATCCATTGTGAGGTTCACTCGACGATCAGTTGATGAGAATGATCTCTCTCCAGACCGCGTCGTCTTCTTATGTACACCTCCCTCTCCGCTGTATTTAAAGTAGTGAGGTGGGGTGGGGTAAGGAGTTAGGATTGATAATTTTTTTTTTTTTGGAAGTGATGAGAGCCCCGACCATCGCTCTCATCTGTGAGGTACAACCACAGTTATTTACCTCTCCACTAACTTCCTTACTTTATTTACAGAACAAATTTATACAATACAAAATTCCATTGCATTATTGCCTTGTGCTATAAAGGCTAATTTACCTTCCTTAGCTTGGATAGCCATACTTTCAAAGGTCTCCTTATCCTTCTCCAAAGCAGCTGATACTCGAGCAGGAAGGAATACTTGAAATTCATCGTCCAGGGTTGACACTAGTTTCAATCCATACTTGGTGTTGACTTGACGTAAGGATGTCACCTTATACTTCTTTCCTGTCTCCAGTTCAGACATCTTCTTCGATGGGAGGAATCCTCCTCTGGCAATCTTGTTAATAGCATCCATTTCACTTAGAGCTCGCCGAACAATATGACTTCTCAAGAGAGCTCATCGTTCTTAAGTACCCTTTCCCCCACTATGACTACCAGCGGCGACGGCAGCTCCACTCACATCTGATTGGTCATGCATGATGGTGGGGAGACGTTGCTCATTGATTGTGAAAGTGGTGGGGGAACACATTGGTTTGTGAGAGGTGGGGAGTCTGAATCGAAGCGGCTCAGTTTAGTGATTGCTCAATTTCTGTAAACAAAATAAGTACGGTTAATATACAACTTATTATTTCTCATATAATTTACTTACTCAATTAGACTCTGATCTTGCTCTCTTTTCAGGTGGTCCTTTCTCGAGAAGCTGGTAACCATCTATCATATAGTGACCCCACGGAAGAGTATTAGTCTCTCCGGGGATCAGGTACCGCTTATCATCATGTGGACTCAAAGCGATCTTCCCCTCCGTCTCTGTCCTTATGATATGAAGGCGACTGCGAATATTCTTTTGTTTTCGACTAATTATTGTATTCTCCTGAAGACAGCGAATATAGTCGTCAAAGGTAATTGTGGTTTTAACCACTGAGGTTTTAATACCCTTTGCCTTTTTAATTGGTAACTGGCCCTGTATCTTAACCGAGTACATTTTGCTGCGGAGCCCGATAAACTCAGTCATGATGTTGCCATTGCACTCGTCCTTCATGAGTCCGACCTTCTTCTTATTGACCAGAGGGATGTTGAATTGATTATCAGGTGGATAATCAGAAGTGTCGAGCTCATGAAGGTCAGCTTTCATCACAGCATACATATCTACATCACTGACCTCGTAGATGAGACTGTCTGTATCTGTATACAGGAGCTTAGCTTTGTCTCCTACTCGGTCCTGCATGTACTCGTAGTGGAAGCGGTAAACAAGCGTCTTTGATAAGTCTAATACTGTCAAGCCAATGTATATGGGTTTTCGAATTGAGATCTCTGTGCGGCTAAGCTGCACTGCCACTAGATTCTCATCAAAAATCGCACAGCTGTGAAAGTTGGGCTGAGCAATGTATGCCTCACAGCCGTATCGTCCCTCCCACTTATTTACCAACTTCACATCAACTCTCTTGCGCTCATTCTCCATCGTTTTACCGTACACTGCATTATTAAAGAGTTTGAAGAGCATCTTTTCGAATTCGTTCTTCGCATTCTTTCTCATCTCGCTGTTCAGGTCAATGTAGGATTTTAACCATGGCTGCTGATTGAATTGGAGAGCACGGTGGATGTGTTTCAAGCGAAGACCATACTTGATTGCTTGCTTAAGTGCTACATAATGCAAGACGTAGCGATCCTTATTATTCAACGTAGTTAGCAGTTTCTTCTGCGTGGAGCCTGGAGGTGTTGTATGTTCTGGACACAGTGGAAGGTCCTTATGAGTTTCATGCAGACTCTCTGGATACTCTAGGTCGACTTCCAGAATATAGCCAATTGGAGCATCGTTATCAACAATGAAGAAGGTATC
Organism: Philotrypesis tridentata; assembly: GCA_018906965.1. Classification (NCBI taxonomy): domain Eukaryota; kingdom Metazoa; phylum Arthropoda; class Insecta; order Hymenoptera; family Pteromalidae; genus Philotrypesis; species Philotrypesis tridentata. The sequence goes on from JACCIB010000123.1 coordinate 322,228, forward strand.
GTTAAGATCTTCTACCCACTTGAAACCATCACAAGGTAAACATTGAGTCATTGCCCTGGAAATAAAACAAAACATTTATTATTGGTATTTTATTTAAGTATAAGTCTTCAGTAATAATGTAATCTTACCATCCATACAGGTTGTTTACATCATAGTACATCAGATACTTTGACTCGTTATCCTCATTGAATCCAGTCTTCATATATTTATTATTGGCTTTAGCATACCTATTGCTGCATTGGCTAATACCACCTCGAATGCCTCGCTCAACGAAGAGTAGCATATCTATATCTGTCAATAGTTGTAGCTTGATTCCAGTATATTTTAACATAGCATCCCATGTAAGTCCGGGAGTGGTGTAGTAATGGGCAGGATCTAACTCATAGATATCAACACACTTACTTCTGAAGTCTTCGAAAACATTAGCGAGAAGAAGTACATCGGTCTTCAGATAGAGGTCCGAGTATTCACCAAGAGTTTTAATATTGAATGCATTCCAGACAATTTGAGCATGATGATAGTCCTCCTTTGATATATCCCTATCATAGAGACTACTGTAAAAACTCTTCTCATCTGGAAGCGACGTCTCGTTCAAGTTCTCAAAAGATTTAATGTGATCATAGGGAAACACACCTTTTCTTCTGAGCAGCTCAATCTGAGTATCACTGAACATCTTTTTAAATTCTTTGTCGACTATTTCCAGCTTGTCCAGATATGAAGCGAGTTTGTCAAGTGATGATGGCATGAATCGAAAGGAATCAATAAACTTGAAGTTGATATTACTCCCATCTATCCGCTTCGTGAATGAAATATATTTTTCTTTGTTCTCTGGTATGATACTAACTCTTCCCTTGATATTATTAGCAAGCTCTTTGATGAAGAGATGTGAATCGTATCCACTTAAGTTGTGAAAAACTACCGGAATGCTTCTGGAATTCTTATAATTAAGATTACATCCATGATGAGCAGGTCCACGATACCTATAAATAATAATAGTAATTGGATAGTGAATAATAACAATGATAATAAATAACTTACCGCCCCGTAAGGTGACAATGATCTCGAACTTTAATATCATTTTCGAGAAAGAGTCCTTCGCAAATGTGACAAGTATTAGATGCAACGAACGATTGTATATCAATATCATTCATTGGTAATGGATTATTAAGTGTATTGGTGAATTCTTCAGCTAGTGTAAGCAATTGCATGACTAACCAATCCGTAGGATTCTCATGGTGTTCTGTTTCTCTTCTATAGCTTATGTATTTACATTTTGATTCATCATAACTATATTGAATGTAACAACCAACGCTGAAAGCTTCATGTTCTTGATATGCTCGATTATCATCAATAGGTTTGAGGATGCATTCAAAGTCTGCATAAACTACTATGGGAACTTTTTCTTTATTATTAAAGTTTTTAAATTCTAAAATGCTATCCTTCTTTTGTGGTAACAATACTTTACACTTGTTTACTTGTGAGCAGTCAATTTTGTGATTTGCCAGTTTATTCTCATCTACAAATTAGTGAAGACAGCGATCACATACCGATTTTTTATGTTTATTCTTTGATAACTGTGAATTGACTAGGCGAGATAGATGTTTAATCCATACATAGTGAAATCGTGGAATTCTCCAATTCCCTTCTTGTTCATCTTGATTTTCGTCTATATATATATCTTGAACAAGCAGTAAATTTACATGCTTATCTTTTACTAAATCTGTCAAGTGACATGGTGATACATCAAATTTCTTTCCTTTTTTCTTAAGTATAAATATATTCACAGAAATCTCATTTTGCTTCTCGAACTTAGGTATTTCTTTAACACTTACAGGGAATTCAATGCCATTAAAGTTTAATTCATCTGCATAAGCATAATAACTTGTAACTCGATGTGCATTTCTATTCACAGGATGCAAGGCTGACAGAATCGCCCATTTGAAGCATTCATTATCACCATTTTGAATGTTGATACATGCTTTCTTGCTTTCTATGGACTTTGGCAATTCAATGTATGAAGCAGCTCTCATAGGGTTGAACTTCTTTATATTTATTGTTAAATTGAGAACTGACTTCAAAGTCCAACCAGAGTCTCGTTCCTGAAACTCTTCCATATCACGCTCAATCGGTTGTTTGACATTAACGATAAAGCACTCGCTCAAATCTGTACTCATAGAGATAGAAACATTCTTTGTATTAAAATATTTCACTTCCATTATTTCTTCATTTTCCTTGACAATCATATACGGAGCAGCGAGTATAGCATCAATTTTTAATGTTTTATGTTTCATCAATGATTCTTTTATTTTTGAAACAAAAAGAGTGCATGCATCTTTCATAAATGACGTTATATCTAGATGATTTAGATTTGTTATAACACTTGTTCTTATATTATTTTTAAACGCTGACTTAGTATCATCCCAAGTCACGTTAACAGCATTAAGTCCACTACCAACTTTTTGTAAATACTCGTTCAATAGTCGTTGAATGCTATACAGGTTTTTTTCTTGTAAATGCTCAAAGTTGGCGACTCTATCAATTCATTCAGTTCGCTAATAGCTTTAGAGGTTAAGTTGACTGATTGCTGTATACCATTCAAGTCGACATCTCCGTCTTGAACATATTTCACAATACGCCATAACTCTCGTACTATCTCCACAAATTCACTTGTTAGATCCATTTTTTTTACTTACAAGTTTTTTTTTCGTTCAGCAGCAATTTGCAACTTATTGGTTATGTTTGTCGCTTTTCACTTGTCACTTATAGGTTATGTATGTCTCTTTTCACATGTCACTTATAGGTTATGTATGTCTCTTTTCACTTATAACTTATAGGTTATGTGTGCCTCTTTTCACTTATCACTTTCAGGTTATACTCGACGCTGTGCACTTATGATTTATAGGTTATATTTTTTCCACTTGTCACACTCTTCACAGCAGCTCCTTACTCCACAAGACGATGAATAATTATAACTTTTAAGCCTCAACTCTTTTATAAATGAAGGTTCCCCCACCAGAATATGTTTGATTGATTGAGAGTAAGAGGAAGGGAGAGCTGTAATGTGATTGGTTGAAAGTGAAGAGAAGGGAGAGCTGTCATGTCATTGGTTTAAAAAGGAGGAGGGGATTGAGATCTGTATAAAAGAAGATCATTACGTTTATTCAATATCAGTTCCACCATGGAGTACATAGTAGACGTACAAGGCTTCAAGAGCTCTTACAATGAATTTATTTTCAAGGAGGTGGCGATCATCACTCTCGAGGAAGATGCTGTTCCATCCGTACTTCTCTTTCAACCACCATACTCATGGCATAAGCTACCTACATGGAATAAATCTGAGAATCGATGGTTGGAACACAACTATCTTGGAATATCCTGGGAAGACGGAGAGATTCCTTACAAAGATCTAGTGCACACGCTTTGTAATTTGCTACAAGATGCTGGAACAATATATGTTAAAGGTCTGGAAAAAAAGAAGTGGGTTGAGAACATAGTACGACAGCAAGTATTTGAACTGGGTGCTCAAGGTTGTCCATCACTTAAGATGCTACGAAAGCAGATGGAGAATCTAGTATGTGACAATCATAAATTAAACAATGCATCTGTGTGTGCAGCTCATGATGTCCTAACTCTAAAATCATGGATGCTTCAGCAGAGGATAAAGACGGAATATGATAAATTAAACTATGAATGTATTGAAGACTATGAATGTATTGAAGAGTAATAAATAAAATTAAATATAATTAAATGTATTGTAAAAGTTGATTTTTTAAATACATGTATTAAATTTACTTGATCTTTTATTTATTTAAAAAATTCCTCACCCCTTATTTAATTAAACATTTTTTTGTTAAAGATTTAAATACATCTGATACAGCATTCAGATTATATACTTATATCTCGAATAGAACTTATACTGTCTGTTTATGAAAATAAGACTATGCGGAGTCTATTTCTCAAATTGTATGTCACTCTATTTCTATTATAGATAAGAATCTAAAAATTATACACAGCTTTGTGATATAATAAATAATAACAACAAGCTTTAAAATCTACCATAGGATAGAAGTTTTTTAATAGTCAAAGCCACTCATTAGCTATATGCGATATATGCTATTATAGGCCAACCAGTGACTTCAAATAAAAGAATGTCTTGTCCAACAGTGGATTTTAAAGCTTGTTCCTATTATTTATTGCATGACAAAGCAGTGTATAAATTTTTGGATTTTTTATCCTTAATAGAAATTGAGTTACATGTAATTTCAGAAATAGGCTCCGTATAGTCCAATTTTTATAAACTGTCTGTATAATTCAAGATATAAGTCTAGAACTTGTTATATTGTAATAAATGTATAAATAGCATTAAATTTGAAATAAGAAAGCTATATATTCAATAATATACTTATATCTTGAATTATACAGACTGTTTATGAAAAATTGGACTATCCGGAGACTATTTCTGAAATTGCATGTGACTCTATTTCTATTAAGGATAACAGTCTAAAAATGTGTACACTGCTTTGTTATGTAATAAATAATAGGAAGAAGCTTCAAAATCGGGTATTGGATAATACTTTCTATTCAAAGTCATACCTTAGCTATATGTTATATATGCTGTAATAGGCTAGTCACTGACTCTAAATAAAAAAAGTTTAGTCTGTCCAGCAGTGGATTTTAAAGCTTGTTCCTATTATTTATTGCATGACAAAGCAGTGTATAAATTTTTGGATTCTTATCCTTAATAGAAATAGAGTTACATGTAATTTCAGAAATAGGCTCCGTATAGTCCAATTTTCATAAACTGTCTGTATAATTCAAGATATAGTCTAGAACTTGTTATATTGTAATAAATGTATAAATAGCATTGAATTTGAAATAAGAAAGCTATATATCCAATAATATACTTATATCTTGAATTATACAGACTGTTTATGAAAATTGGACTATACGGAGACTATTTCTGAAATTCCATGTAACTCTATTTCTATTAAGGATAAGAATCCAAAAATTTATACACTGCTTTGTCATGTAATAAATAATAGGAAGAAGCTTTAAAATCGGGTATTGGATAATACTTTCTATTCAAAGTCATACCTTAGCTATATGTAATATATGCTGTAATAGGCTAGTCACTGACTCTAAATAAAAAAATTTAGTCTGTCCAGCAGTGAATTTTAAAGCTTGTTCCTATTATTTATTGCATGACAAAGCAGTGTATAAATTTTGGATTCTTATCCTTAATAGAAATAGAGTTACATGTAATTTCAGAAATAGGCTCTGTATAGTCCAATTTTCATAAACTGTCTGTATAATTCAAGATATAGTCTAGAACTTGTTATATTGTAATAAATGTATAAATAGCATTGAATTTGAAATAAGAAAGCTATATATCCAATAATATACTTATATCTTGAATTATACAGACTGTTTATGAAAATTGGACTATACGGAGACTATTTCTGAAATTCCATGTAACTCTATTTCTATTAAGGATAAGAATCCAAAAATTTATACACTGCTTTGTCATGTAATAAATAATAGGAAGAAGCTTTAAAATCGGGTATTGGATAATACTTTCTATTCAAAGTCATACCTTAGCTATATGTAATATATGCTGTAATAGGCTAGTCACTGACTCTAAATAAAAAAAGTTTAGTCAGTCCAGCAGTGGATTTTAAAGTTTGTTCCTATTATTTATTGCATGACAAAGCAGTGTATAAATTTTTGGATTCTTATTCTTAATAGAAATAGAGTTACATGTAATTTCAGAAATAGGCTCCGTATAGTCCAATTTTCATAAACAGTCTGTATAATTCAAGATATATAAGTCTAGAACTTGTTATATTCTAATAAATGTATAAATAGCATTGAATTTGAAATAAGAAAGCTATATATTCAATAATATACTTATATCTTGAATTATACAGACTGCTTATGAAAATTGGACTATCCGGAGACTATTTCTGAAATTCCATGTAACTCTATTTCTATTAAGGATAAGAGTCCAAAAATGTATACACTGCTTTGTCATACAATAAATAATAGGAAGAAGCTTTAAAAATCCACTATTGAATAAGACTTTTTTTATTCAAAGTCACACCTTAGCTATATGTGGTATTAGTAACAAAATTAAAACACTTTTAACATATTTTCTTTTATTCTTCTTCTTCTAATTCATAAAGCATTTCGTTCAACAATTGTATAGCTACATTTGACAGATTACGTAATATACATTCCTTCATAGTTTTAAAAATAAATATGTGATTATTTATCATCACGTGTCGATGCACTTCTACAAAAAATAATTCTTTGCTTTGAAATAAGCTTCTTCCTTGATTTATAAAAATATTGTTTTGATCATCAGCGTGTATACGTAAATATTCGTAAAACGCCTGAATTGAACCATATTTCTGTAAATAAAAAAAAGATTTGAATTTATATCTATAAAAAATTGTGTATATAATAGAACATAATTACTTACCGTTCTGCCCATCTCTACGATCATCATCTGCTTCTCCACTAAAGGAATTTGAATTTGATTCAATATATTATTTACACTTCCAAATAATTTAATTGCTTCCGGTTTGAAAAATACACGAATATTCTCATCTGAGTCTTCTAGGAAGTGCATATAGAACATATCGTTGCTTCCGTAAAATGTTTGACCCATTGTGAGCAAATAATCTTTTTTTGCGCAGAGGGGCAGTGCGGGAATGACAAATCGTTGACTGAAAAATAAAAGCATTTACTTGATACTATTTTTTATAACATAATTTTAATTTAATTTAATAACTTTTTAATTTAAATAATCTTTTTTTATTAATTCAGTAATAGTTTAAATTTATTTTTAATAAAAATGTATACTTACAGGGACATGTTGAGCGAAGAAGAATGTATGTTCTCTTCTCGACAGCTGAACACAATATGAATATTCCCCATAAGACGGTCCTATAGCAAAACTCATCTGCAGATTTGTTTACGAAAAAGTGATAAAATTCCAAAACAATCTGTAGATGCGCATGCTTTTGAATCGTACCACCTAGCGGTTTCATCGTACTCGTGAATCAGCTTGAATCTGTTTCGGCTATGTACAGTATAATTTCAGATGAAAAAAGTAATTAAAAAATAAAAGTAATTATACGTTAATTATTTAAACATTGAGGAAAGAAAAAGTTACTGTAACAAAAAATTTGTTTTATACTTTAATTATAATTATAAATATTCCACGAAGATTCACCCATACAGCATACTAAATAATTTTATTTTAGATTTACAGACGATAGAATACCACTGAAAACGGTTGTAATAGCAATAGTAATACCAATCTTAATAGTTTATGTTGAATAAAAGTATTAAAATATTTAGTATGCTGTACGGATGAATCTTCGTGGAATATTTATAATTATAATTAAAGTATAAAACAAATTTTTTTGTTATAGTAACTTTTTCTTTCCTCAATGTTTAAATAATTAACGTATAATTACTTTTATTTTTTAATCACTTTTTCATCTGAAATTATACATTCAAACGTTCGCGTGGTTTTTATAACGTGCAAAAACTTTTCGGGTAAAGTAGTTGTTCCCTATCGATAAAGCAGCTATGTTGATTGAAAAAGATCTCTCGATCTCGCGGTCGGCATCCAAACGCAGGATCTCGCCGCTGGCGGCGTGCTGCGCGCGTCATTTTTGCAAACATGTGCCAGAACTGACGTGTGTTTCAGAACTGACATGCGTTACTGTGCCAGAACTGACATGTGCCAGAACTGGCATACGCGACTGTGCCAGAACTGGCGTGTGCTGGTACTGGCATAGGGGTAGTGTGCTGGGAATGGCTTAGATAACCCTGCGTGCACTGGCCTGTGCTGGTAATGACATAGGATTCTGGTGTGCTGGGAATGCCTGTGCCAGGAATGACATGTGTGCTGGGAGTGACATGTGCTGGGAGTGGCCTGTGCTGGGAGTGGCCTTGTTTACCTACTGGAATGGATTTAGAAGTGAGTCCACTTCTGAGAAATTAGCCGACAGAGCAATACAAATAATAACTGTGTCGCTCGGCGTCTCTCGTCCCCCGCTATTAAATAGCCGGGGGAAAAACATCATTGAGATGTACAAAAATCACGACAGCTCCGATATTGTCCTGATGAGGGCGACAATGTTCGCCGAAACGTTGACGATATAAGAAAAGGGCCTTTTTATTCTAACCCTTTTCTACACGATTGCCTCGGAGAGATCGATAAAGCCAACAAGCACATTAAACAACTACCGAGGGATAAAGTTATATTTAGATTGTGTGACATACACATCTAAGAATGGATTTAGAAGAATTTTTCTGAAGAATGATTGATTAAGAATCTATTTAGCTATTATTTGCATTAACAATTATTAGTGTACACGTGCTAGTTTATGGCTCTTATAACATTAAACTATTCAATGGTTTTCTAGATCATGTTACGATTCAATATTATATAACTGAAAAGTTTAGTTGTTTGTATATTTTCATTCAATTTTATATTTTGCGTCGTAGCAATAAATATTGCTGCGTCGTGAAAATTGTTACGGCTGATGAGCTCCTTGGGCGACTTCACAGCTCCTGTAGCGGAACCAGCGCGAGCGGAGCTCACAGAAAGTGTCTCTGCTTGACCGCGGGATGTGACGTAGCTGATTATACCTGCGCAACCTGCCGCAGCAGGTAGCGCAGAGTGCGCGGTCACACACACGTGACATAGTGTGAATGCGAGTGAGAGAGAGAGAAACAGAGAGAGCGAGAGAGAGAGAGAGACTCTGGAGAGTACTGTACAGTTCGCCTGTACAGTACTGACGTAGTGGATTTTTCTATATAGGTGTAGAGGCATGGCGGCTACCAACTACAGAATATTAGTTGGAATGAAAGGGTCTTATACAATGATATATACATAGGAATAGAGGATTTTGATTGCCGCGCGCTCGATAGCTTATCTATAGGTGGAGCCACCGGATAGATATCGACATAGATTGGGGCATGATGAAAGGGGGCGCGGATTAGCATTTTGATGGATATAGAGGGCGATAATCGATTTGTTAACCAATTATAAAATTGGATTTGGAAAAGAGAGCGCTCAGAAATATCACGGATAGAGGAATTAATTAGTGATGGTCTATTAAAGAGTAATTGAGAATTTCGGCGGGACAAAGGACCAATTGGAAAATTCGGTAGCCGGACCGATACTTCCGTGAAGAAGGAGGCCGGGTGGGAAAACGCGGCATCCTTCCTCGAGCGAAGCGTCGGCCTCGGCTACTCTGTTGTGGAATGCCTTGAAGGGCAGTTCTCACTCTGTTCCGGAAGAGCAATAGTTTTGGATTTTTCATCAGCTCTTTTGCCAGTGGCCATTTTGAATATCGGTTCTGCGCCCGGTTGATCCGATATTAATATTTTATTCCCTTGGATATTGGGAGGAAGTTATTTGTTCGAGGATTCAAGAAGTTCGATTTAATATTTACGTAGGAATAATTGGCGAGAGTTTATTTTAAATTTTGATCGTCATTATTTATGTCGTTCGTGGAGAATGTATAGGTTGAGATTGAGATTTATCTCAAATATGTAGTGGTTCTTTTCGCATTTTCAGAGGACCTGGCAGTTTCCCTTTTGTGTTATCTTTTCGAGATTAACTGTAGAAAAATTTTCGTGTCCCTTTTGATTTAGCGGAATCGAACACATATTACTGGAGATAGTTATTATTTAAAAGCATTGAATGTAAAGGGGGTTTTAGAATATAGTCTGGGGTCTATGTTTTCTATGTTAATTATTTTTTTTCATTTAACTAATCCAATTGCTACCATTTCTCAGTTTCCTCTCACCTATAGCAATGCTTCCTCGAGACGATGAGTCAACTGCGCACATAGAAATATTTTGTACATTATTTTGTATACTGGAGTTTCTCGAGTGGGCTGGAAAATTCCACGATACAATTTTCTAAACTAAATTTTTATCTATGAAAATGATCAGATATTTTTTTAAATTGCATCTACTTTTCAAAAAATATCTGCATTAAAATTCATATTATTTCAATATGTTCCTTCTAATTTTTGAAATAATTAGCTATTGCACTTACCTCAGAAAGCTTAACACGAGCACCTCTAATTCGCGGACCTTCATCAGGTGGTGTAAGAAGAGCGACCGATGTAACAATAAGAGCAAGAACTGCTATAATAACTAAAAGAGCAATAAGTATGCCTCTCCAATTTCTTTGATTTGGATTTGTTGACACCAATTCCTACATATAAATAAGGATCAACATAATATAATATAATACAATAATAAATAATAATAGGCATCAGATATTTACATATATTTATTACTCGCTTGATACTATTGATGGGATTCAGCCAGTACTAACGGCTTGAAAAAGAAGTTTAATTAATAAAAATATAAAAAATCTTATAGTACAGTCTGACCTACTATCCGTTTAAAAAAAGAGTGCACCTCAGTTTCCAAGCAAATAACGTGGTGAAGAAAAATCGCATAGAAAAAGAAAAGCTATACGAGAAAAAGAATTTATCTGCGCGTTGATTGATATAAGTTGCGATTGAAAATAATAATTAAAAGCTTCACAATGGCAAAAGATGAGAAAAAATGCAGATTTTTTGGCACTTTTGAGAAAGGTCAGTTTCAGACCGCTGCCATGGGCTCAAAAATGGAGTGTCATTGCGTCAGTGAGTAAGAAATCGGGTAGATACTTGACGGCTTTCAGAACGGAATCGTGTTGGAGATTTAAAAATATTATAAATAGTTTTGTTGTAAATGAGAAAATACGAAAAAATTATCTCGGTAACGGAAAGTCGTATCAAGATGGGACCAGGCTTAAAAAATTGGGAAAAAACTGTAGATCCTTAAAATACACGATTCATTGCCGTGATGTTGTTATCTTCCTTGTGAGAACTGTCCAAAGTTCAGAATTTTTTTTTACAGGAGTGGCATGAAAAAAATGGGAAAATAGCTATAAAAATCCACATATTCGTAATGACAAGTAACCGGCGTGGTCAGTCCCGAGCAAAAGCAAAGTACGCGGGATGCACACATGGTGGTTGAAGAACCGAACGAAGAGAAGCAATGCTTTTACTTAAGAAACAAATTGCCGATCCTTAAAATAGACGATTCGTATCTGTTCCGTCGGAAAACGGCATGTCGTGGGGCATGAGGCTCAATCTTGTGCGCGCGGCGCGAGTGAGCGGAGACACGTACACTGCGCATGCGCTGCGGTGCCGTCGACCTCATGGCGACGCTATCAGCGGGCGCGCTCGTCTCGTCCAGTCCGTCTTGAGCTTCCAAGCTAGCGACTACGTAAGTTGCAAGCCTCGCTCTAAGACAAAGGGAATTCGTTCCAACTATGTAAACTCGTTACCGTCGTCGTCGTCGTCGTCGTCTTGTGCCTCTAGTTTTAGTTTAACTGTCTATACTAAAATGTATAATTATAAGTATCAATATGAAAATCAAAATTATCAGTTTTTAGATACAGTTAATTGCACGTATTGTTTTAGCATGATAAAACAAGCTTTTATACCAAATTGCAGCCTTCTAGCTATAACAGATTTTAAATCAGGCGAAGACCGAACTATTCAAAATGTAGCTATCGTAACTAGTGGATGATTACTTATTTCAATTATATTCTTCGCACTCATTTAATATCTATCACAGCTAGAAGGCTGAAATTTGGCACACAAGTTTGTTTTAACATATTAAAACGATACATGCAATTAACTTTATCTAAGAACTTATAGTTCTGATTTTCATATTGTTACCTACCTGAAAATTTAGACACTAAAGGCATGAAGTCAACAGTGTAAGTATTTATATGAAAGTCAAAATTATAAGTTCGTAGACAAGGTTAATTGCATGTATTTCGTGCAATTTATAATAAACTAGACATAGCTGGAACATTTATCACGTTTCAACCAGCAACATTTATTATGATTACGTATTAATAAATTATTTATAAAAAATGCTGGAAGAACTCAATTGACAATAACAGTAAATGTATCCATTTAGTAATGGATCACTAAATATATGAACTTTAACAACTTTTATCCAGTGTCATCAAATTTCATGTTTAAAAAGTGTTTCTGTTATAAAATTTATTATGGTTACGTTATAAAATTACAAAATTAAAAATTAAAAAATATAACAACCGCAAATGTTCGTACTAGCTGTAGGACTATGTTTAATAATTATTAAGATTAGGCACTTAAAATAATCAGATTAAAGCTTTCAAAATTTTAAAACTCCAAGTTCGTCCAACCAATAGATATGAAAGTTGTTATAGAATTCCTTTGACTAATTTACTAACTGAAAAATTAGTTCTTTTCAATTGTAAGAGAGAAAGAAGTACAATCAGCTTTCAAAATATGAATTAGCATGACTTTTTTTCAATGGAAGTATACCTTTTGCTATCTAGAAGGTAAAAAGCGTATATGAGTTGTCAAGCCCATTTGTCATTTTTCCATCAGGAAAAAAATATATATAGTTAATTTATCTGTAATGCATTATATATTACACATCTTATTTTATCTGCTCGGCGGATGAAACCCCTTTCACACATTAAAAATAATAATTATAGTGGTAAACAAGGCTACCACAGTAAACTCTGTTGATCATACGTTGCTTTTTCATCCTGAGTATATGTCGAATCACCTGTAACAGAGAAGGAATAAATTATTTTAAAAAAAGAATTATGTTCTTTTATTTTAAAGTTAATTTAATTAAAGATAATTGAAGTATACGTATCTGATATAGTAAGATCTATTGACAGTATATTTATATCCTTATCCATCTTTTTTGTAAATGAATTTTTGCACTTGAAACTTTTTGCAGGTTCTAGATTAACGCGTAGTACGAGTTTTATCGGCTTTTAGCTCGTTTTAAATAATATAATTTATCTTAAACTTGGAGTACCCACGCGAAGGTTATTAGCTAGCAGAAATCATCAGTCGACCGATATTTCAAGTTAGACATAATTATAGCACCAAAGTGGGTTGGCATCAGTTGTCTCGAACGAACCCTCATAACCGCACGAAAATTGCTTAAAAATAAGAGTGAATTTAATTATAATTATAAATATTCGGTAATGTCTCGCTCGTACACTATACTAAATAATTTTATTTCAGGTGATAGGATACTACTGAAAATGGCTGTAATAGCAGTAATAATACCAGTCTGAATAATTTACGTTGAATAAAAGTATTATATATGTAATTTATTATTAGATACCTTTTAAAAGTAGTGAAATCTCCCCCCTCCCTCCACAAAAAACCTTTTCAAGGTAAATGACTGGCAAGTATAAGGTTGTTTCTTTAGGTAAAAATTAAAAATAAATTTCAAACTCTTAATAACAAAGTTAATTTTCGAACTCTCAATAACCCATGTGTCGTCAAAACTGAAAGTGTTATTTCTATATATCTATTTCATTATGTAAATTTAAATTTTATTTTAAACTCTCGATAACCTTTATATAGCCAAAATCATAAGTATCTTATTCTGAGGGTCATTTCATTATATAAATTAAAGATTTAGATTAGATGATTGAGGCTTTATTGTATACGGTTATTAATACTTCCCTTACTAAAGAGTGATAATAATAGTGATTATAAAACAGTGTTTAAGAAGGTATTTATAATTAGTTTAAAAAATAATTATGTTATATGCGTAAAGATCTTTGCGCTAAGAGTCTGTTGGACAGACTACCATTTCCTTTGGGTCAATTCTCTATAATATACCCATTTTATAAATTTCAATTTCAATTTTAACAAAAGAAAGTTGTGGTATCAATAAATAAATTGGCAAGCTTCTTTATAAAAAGCAATAGTTCTGAAAAAAATAAATGAGCGTTTAAATGGGGGAAGAAATATCAATGTATATGTATATATGTATATATATGACTGCAAAGTACACTACTAGGTAATATTCGTAAATGCGTTAATTATTATTTTTATTTAAGCAAACATAAAACATGTTATATAAAATAATACATATAATACAAAAATATAAGTTTATTCATGTTATCATTTTCATAAAAAATGATGTTCTTAAATAATTTTATAACATGATAAAGGTGCTAATAACTGCTGGTAATATCATGTGTTTGTCCGAATTTATAATGTAATATAACAAGATTGTTTCGCTTCATGAAAAATCAGAATTATAAAATTAATTAATTTTTATTATTTCCATTTTCTGTTGTCACTTGTGGAAGCACCAAGCGGATGTATACTATACTCTAGTTAGTAATACACCAAATGTGTTGTTATTCTTATTCCATCAAAATGTATAACATGTTTTCAGGACGATTATTTATAATTAAATATGTGATTTAAATATTCTGTTATTAACTTATTAGGTATCATCCTCTTCATTAAAAAAAAGAATAATTTTCCATACAACAAGTCTATCTCACATGTTTAAAAAATCAGGAACAATTTCTATCATGTAGAACACAATTTTTTTTATGGAAAAACTTGCCGTCCCGTCCTATCATGGATAATCGATAAATTACTAAATGTCAGTGTAATCAGCAATATTGTAATTATTTAATGCAGTCAACTAATCTTCCTATTATCCAATAATCGGTGCTATTCAAAATATTTCTGTTAAATTGTCAGAATTGCTTCAAATGGTAGTTGCAATTTTAATTCTTAATTAAGTGTACATTTAAAACTATATTTGTAAACTGAAAAAATATTTTTCAGCTTCATTTATTTCCCAACGTTAGAAATAGAAATTAATTTCATAACATGTTTTCCTATAATCTTTTGTTAATAATAACTAATTATTGTCAAACATATGTACAAATACTCAAAAATTAAGTATTTGTATATATTTCAATTATCACGAAATTAAGTTTCATTTCTTAAAAAATTTAATAAGTATGTTAGTGAACACATAATGAATGAAATATCGGTTACTTAAGAATTTGCAACGAGCGTTCGTTAACTGCGAGTTACTTTGGTTAACCATGCATAACTTTAAGATGATACCCACCGTTATGTATGATAGGATGGGACGGCAAGTTTTTCCATAAAAAAAATTGTGTTCTACATGATAGAAATTGTTCCTGATTTTTTAAACATGTGAGATAGATTTGTTGTATGGAAAATTATTCTTTTTTTTAATGAAGAGGATGATACCTAATAAGTTAATAACAGAATATTTAAATCTCATATTTAATTATAAATAATCGTCCTGAAAACATATTATACATTTTGATGGAATAAGAATAACAACATATTTAGTCTATCACTAACTAGAGTATAGTATACATCCGCTTGGTGCTTCCACAAGTGACAACAGAAAAAAGAAATAATAAAAATTAATTAATTTTATAATTCTGATTTTTGATGAAGTGAAACAATCTTGTTATATTACATTATAAATTCGGACAAACACATGATATTACCACCTATTATTAGCACCTTTATCATGTCATAAAATTATTTAAGAACATCATTACCTAGTAGTGTACTTTGCAGTCATATATATACATATATACATATACATTGATATTCCTTCCCCCATTTAAACGCTCATTAATTTTTTTCAAAACTATTGCTTTTTATAAAGAAACTTGCCAATTTATTTATTGATATCACAACTTTCTTTTGTTAAAATTCAAATTGAAATTTATAAAATGGGTATATTATAGAGAATTGACCCAAAGGAAATGGTAGTCTGTCCAACAGACCCTTAGTGCAAAGATCTTTACGCATATAACATAATTATTTTTTAAACTAATTATAAATACCTTCTTAAACACTGTTTTATAAACATTATTATTATCACTCTTTAGTAAGGGAAGTATTAATAACCGTATTCAATAAAGCCTCAATCATCTAATCTAAATCTTTAATTTATATAATGAAATGACTGTCAGAATAAGATACTTAGGATTTTGGCTATATAAAGGTTATCGAGAGTTGAAAATGAAATTTAAATTTACATAATGAATCCAAATTTACGTTATGACAAACAGCCAGCGCAGTCTAGAGACAATCCTAAGCAAAAGCATTGTTTCTCTTCGTTCGGTCCTTCAACCATCATGTGTGCATCCCGCGTACTTCGCTTTTGCTCGGGACTGATCACGCCGGTTACTTGTCATTACGAATATGTGGATTTTTATAGCTATTTTCCCATTATTTTCATGCCACTCCTGTAAAAAAAAATTCTTAACTTTGGACAGTTCTCACAAGGAAGATAACAACATCACGGCAATTAATCGTGTATTTTAAGGATCTACAGATTTTTCCCAATTTTTTAAGCTTGGTCCCATCTTGATACGACTTTCCGTTACCGAGATAATTTTTTTTCGTATTTGCTCATTTACAACGAAACTATTTATAATTTTTAAAATTTCCAACACGATTCCGTTCTGAAAGCTGTCAAGTATCTATCTGATTTTTGTAGTAATGACACTCCATTTTTTAGTCCATGGCAGCGGTCTGAAATTGGCCTTTCTCAAGAGTGCCAAAAAATCTGCATTTTTTCTCATCTTTTGCCATTGTGAAGCTTCTAATTATTATTTTTAATCCTATTTTATACCAATCAACGCGCAGATAAATTCTTTTTCTTGCATTCCTTTTTTTCTTTCTGTGCGATTCTTTTTAACCGAGTTATACGCTTGGAATCTAAGGTGCGCTCTTTTTTTAAACGGATAGTAAAACTGCACTTAAATCACGCTTATCCGTGACCTAAGTAGTCGGTTATTTCATCTGAATATCACACTTTCTTCGCTCGTGCACTAACTTTACTGTGAACTAATCGACTGCTTATATCATGAATGTAATCGTGACTGCTGACTTCGGTAGGCTGTGCTATAAAATTAATAACGTTAAAGTTTAAGGAACTTCTCTAACGTTACGTTTCGGCCGTGTTCCCGTGAAATCTCTCCTCGATTTCCGGTAGGCGCCAGATGATGCTCCTTAGCTTTAGAGTCTCGCGACTCTTTTTCACGAGACTGGTCGGGAATTAGACGGATTTTATTGCCGGTTAGCTAGCTTATCCCAGTACTAGGGATAAGAAGAGAGAGCGGATCGTTGAATAAGTAACTCGTGAATTTTCAGGCAAAGAACTTAAATATATTCTTCAAAACTTTGAAATTTTAATCACAAATAATGACTGACAACCACGAAATAGATAACAAAGACAGCTCTAGGAAAGTAGCCAAAACGCGGTAGCGTATTGCAGTGTTCAACAGGTTTTGCAATGCACATGCGAGCATTGGATGACGGCTGGTTGCTGCAATATGCTTAGTCGATCGCGGCATCGATAGCCCGCTGCGAGCGAGTTGCTGACTTGCGCATCTGCACTCCTTGCGACTTACTGATCTGGAGTTGGGTAATATGTATTCTGGTGGTAAATTATGATTGTCGTATATTCTGTCGAAATTAAGTGTGCCTGCGCCTGAGGCTTATAAGCCCCGGGGATGCGCCGCACGGGGCCTTTAACGGAGTGAACATGGAGTAGTCGTTTCGGTAGTCTCGCTGGGTTAGTAAATGCTTTGAAGGATTTGACTGACTTATACATCTTATCTTCGTATATTCGGCTACGAGGGCTCAACCTTATAAAGTTGAGTAGTCTCGCTGAGTATAACGTTGGGTATAACATTATAAATTTGACAAGAGTGAGTATAGACAAGTTAAATCTCCATTATTTGAAGACTCGGCTACGAGTGCCCAGCGGACCAAAGTAGTTAGCTAGGAAAGGACCGACAATAAATCGAGCGAAAGTGACACACTCACAGCTTAGTTACGACCAAAGTATTTTTGCCACGAATGGTCGTGTAGCCTAAGAATTTTCTGAGCAGCAGCCAAACAGCTGTTTTTCATCCAAATCTTCAAGACACTATAGATTAGTGTAGTTGTCTACTAACTGCTGTAACAATTAAGTTCTTATAACCTCAATGGTTATTTTAAGTATAAGAGCTTCTACAGAGTACAATTATTCAGATAAGTATTGGAAATAACTAAGTTATAATTTATCCGTAAAGAGCTTTTTCTTTGTTTCTTTATTATTTGCTTTTAGGTGTTCGGGTCCAAGACAGCAAAATGGGCCTATTATTTTGACTAACTGGTGTATTATTTTGTATGCTTTCTAACAACTTAAAGTGTTTTTAATAATGTTATGTACTGCATGTTATTGTAATCATTAGTATAACATGATTATGAATAGGTAACAATAACTTTTATTTTATTTTCAGCTTGTTATATACTATTATCACACAGCATGATGTACCGCGTACCACCAAATAAGCTTATTGTAGGTATATTTGAGTATGAAAAATAAATCAAGGTATGCTGAATAGTTTATGTAAGTATAGATGAGTTTACTTGTATGATTTACATCAGAAACTTTAAATGCCTTTTACTCAGATTTAGATTTTTCATGATTTTTGTGTACTTGCCGCAACTTTCTGAAGGAACCCTACCATTAAGTGGACCAAACTAAGTGGAGCAGAATTGGCAAAAGTAAGTTAAAAGTTTACATACTTTTAGGAATCCGGTCCACTTAGATTGTGACCAGACTCATTGGCAAGATTTTCCATTTTGGTTCATCAGGATTGATGGTACGGTTCCTTCAAAAAGCTGCGGCAAGTACACAAAAATCATGAAAATCATGATTTTTAGTAAGTAAATACCTTTAATTGTTTTGAAGTATAGCACTCACTTAATGTACATTTCGAATGCATAACAATATAATACTTGTATTTTAAAGGGAAAATATAATTTTGGGAGAACGTACATAAGTAGTATAGCTATAGGCATCCTGGAACAATGGATCCCCTCCGTTTTTGTTCGAGTATTCCTATGGGGCGTACCCCTCTCTACCCCTCTCTATCTGAGCCCGTTTCAGAGCATGATAGAGAGGGGTAGTGACATGCCCCATAGGAATACTGGAACATAAAGGAAGGGGATCCATTCTTCCAGAACGCCTATATTCTACTTTTTTTTATATGATGATTTTTTTTTATATGATGGATAAAATATTTTCATGAGTTTGCCATTGTGTAAGGCACAAATAGTCTTGTAAATTGGATTATGGTTTGTGCATATAGTTACACACTTGAGTGTTGATCTTGGTGGATAGCCGCATAGTTGAATGTTATAAACAGGTAATTTAAAACGTTGCAACCACTTTTGCTTTAGATTATCCAAAACAAAAATTTTTGTGGCATTTTGCAACGATTCCTGAAGCAGGTTTCCAATTCGATTCTTATCAAACACATTCGTGTCCCAAGCTACTCCATGATAATTACATTTAAGCCAGATATTTTCTGCTTGCAATTTTTTAGAAAGTCTGTGCAATGGAAATGGTTTTTTAAATAAATGAACTATAGGATCTCCACTGTGACTAAGAGGAATAATTGCTATTTCCTTTAGAATATCATTATCTCCCATTTGCTTAAAGCCAACCATGTCTACTGCATACTCCATTTCGTAATGTTTTTTTAAACAAGCTTCTTTACCGCTGTACACAATATTTAAGTGCAATCGAATTACAAATAAGTTTATTGCAAAGGTGGGATTTTTATCGAAATTTTAAGCCCCAGATGGACTGGGTACGACCAATAGGAACCGAGATAAATTTTTTTTTCAATGTACAATACAACGTACAAGAAGTGGTCAAAGATGCACAAAAACGCCACTTGTCCTCCATCGCTTCCCCCCTCTCTTCCCCCACTCTTCGCGCACTCGGCGATTTCGTCCGTCTTTGACCGCTTCTTTATCAAGCTTACACACATTTTTTAAAATTAAAATCGGATCACAATTGTCAAAATAGAAGCGTGTGCAAGTTAGGTCATCAAAATAGTAATAGTAAGAAAAATAATTTGTGAAGTATGAATATAATGCTCGAGCTTAATGGATAATAAATGAGAATAATAAATGGTTTATTAAATTTGCCAACGTTTCGAGTTGTTACGACTCTTCATCAGGGCTACAAGGCCAGTATAAAGATTATAAACAAATATAAATTTAAAATAGTTTTACAAAAGAATTTTACAATTAAACTTTACCTTAATAATAATTATAAATTACTCTACTAACGATATAATTCAAAACAATTTCTATAAAAAATACGCCAGCTAAAATCAAAGTTGAAAATTAAAAATCTTACTAATTATAACTTAGAAAAATCTTACTTTTTTTCCAATGACCGAAAGTTTATAACAGCGTCGGTGTCACCAGATGGTGATGTGACACCGACGAGGATCAACATCAACCAATTCTAGTTGCCGAGCACACAGATCTTTATACTAGGAACTCACTCATACAAATAAATGATTTACAATATATATATATATATTTGATTATTTGATTGATTATTTGATCGTGTTATAATCAAATACATATATATATATATATATATATATATATATATATATATATATTTGATTATAACACGAATACAGATGTTCTGTACAGCGGTAGAAGAGTAGATAATATACAGCAAACATACATTTCGAGGAAGTGGCACAAGTTTAATACCATGTAGTAGGCACGAGAACCCGCGCAGCAAATTCAATCGTTCCTTCCATGACTACAACGTATACGTAGTAGTATGGCCGGAGCGTTGCTTAGCAACTCGGACTCTCGATCCTCCCACAAAGATGTGCCACTCCGCTAGACAATCACTTTATATACATGTTGGCTATGTAAGAGAATGCGAAGCGGTGTGCCAGCTCCTCTCACTTGCTGTCATCCGCATCACACTCACTCATTCCCCACACAGTCTCTCTATTCGATACAATTGAAATAAAAATACAAATAAAAATAAAAATTATAATTACGAGTTTTTTTAACTAGATTTTAAATTTGAAATAACGTTTTTATAACTTGCTTTGAGGTGGCACGTGTCCTCAGCTCAATTAAGCCTGCCGTTAAAATATTGAAAGTATAACATCTCCGAGAAATGTCTACGAAAGGTAGACGGTTCTTTATCCATAATTTTAATATTATCAAAATTGAACAAATGTCCCGGCTCTATCGCATGTACCGTAATTGGAGAGGAAAGATCTCCTTTTTCTATATAGCGTTTATGCTCTGATTCTCTATTTTTTAAAGGACGATAGGTTTCACCTATATAAGTTGAATCACAGTCGGCACAATCGATTTTATATACAACGTTTCGAGTCTTGCTAACAGCAGTCGGATCCTTAACTAGCTTAATAAATTTATTGAATTTATTGTCAATCTTATGTACTAGCTATATGTCATTCCTTTTTAATATAGTTTTCAATTTGCTGTTAAATCTCTCGTAATATGAAAAAACCGCAATATTGTTTTTAAACCTTACATTTTCATGTATTTTTGAATTATTATTCTCACAGTTATCATTATTGTTACAGTTAACTATATTTGAGTTATCCCAATCTATGCCCTCAGTTTTGTTTTGCATGAGGTCAAGATTGCGAATAATTCGCTTTTTACAATATTTATTAGTAGTAGGGGCTGAGCAGCTACGACCCCAGGCGGGTACGGCCCCACTTTTTACCGACCACGGGTAAAATATTCCTGCATTACCGGCCAATTGGTAAAACAGGATTCCTGTAATACCCACTGTTTTATCGGCACTCCCACTGGCCCCATTGCAGACCCAGCGAGCTGCCCAACCACCCACTCCCTGTTTGCTACCCTGTTTTATTGTCCCAGCGAGTACCACTCTCCCTTTTGCTGTGTATATAGAGCATACAACAGCTTTACTGCATCGTCTCTCTAATGCGCAACGCACAGCTACATTTCCTAGCCGGGGCATGTAAAAACCTGCACAGTATGCGTGTAGAAGACTCGAAAAGCAAGATTCGGTCTCTTTTCTATAATAAAACGTATAGGAAGCGTGCGTTTTTCTCTTATGCCGTAGTGTACAAACAGTTCTCACTCTCTATGATAAAGCTAGGCGCGAATCTTCTCGAGCTCACTGCGCCGTGTATTTACATTGAGAACTATACTCGTGCGTGCATCGTCATTCCAACACCCAACGCGTATCTCCTAGCCGAGGCGCCAGCGCGCAACAAGCCGTCCGTGTAGAAAGCAAGAATCCGTCTGTTTTCATTTGTATAACTTATAGGAAGCGTGCCCTTTTGACTTATGCCGCTGTGTACCACACAGTTTTCACTCTCTACGGTAAAACTAATGCATCACATGGATAGCGAACCTTCTCCAGCTCACTGCACAGTCTATTTACAATGATAATTATACGCGTGTGTCTCGCGCATCGTCTCGCTAATGCTTATCACACAGTAGAACCCTTAGCTGAGGCGCCAGCTAGAAAAACCCACACAGTATAAGTATAGAAGACCTGAAAAGCGAGAATCAGCCTCTTTTCTAAATGTATAGGAACCGCGCGTGTATCACATAAACAGCTTTCTCTCTCTCTCCCTCTCTACAGTAAAACTAACACGACGCTCAGGTAGCGCACCTTCTTGGGCTCACCGCGCAGTAATTGATAAGCATACTCGATCGTCTCTCCTAGCCGGAGCGTCAGCTAAAGCAGGCTACATGTTTACACACAGTACACACAAATTATCGAAAAGCGTGTTCCCAATCCTCTATTCTATTTCTATGCACAACAGTGTCACTCTCTAGGTAAAACGGGCATGAGACGTATAAGCGTAGACCCGAGACGTACTGATTATCGGGACAAGATAAGCCGAAAAGCACCCCCACTAGGGGTTGTCACTTTGACTTGTGCCCTCGGGGCCAGTGTGGGGGTCCAAGCGGCCGGCCCGGCCTCGGTGTCGGGAGTGTGGTGCCCCGAATCGGGTCGGGGGGGGGGGGGCGATGCACCCGGGGCCGGGAGCATCGGCCGACCGCCCCCCGGGCTGGGGGTAGGGTTCACCCAGGCATGGCGGCGAAACCGGACTGATGCGGGGTACCGCCTCTCGGGATCGGGAGTAGCTTCCCTGGTCTGGGATCCCCGTAAAAAGGGCTCTTCCGGCCGGGCCTCTCCCTGGGACTGGGAATGGATCTTGGGGTTCTCGAGAACGGCCATGCGGGTCCGTCAGAGGCTAAGAACAACCCCCCAATGCGTTCGGGAGGAGGCGCAATGGGTATTTTGTATCCAACCCCTAATCCCAAGGTGTGGCTGTTGTGCCGAGGGGACTGGTTGGCCACCGGGGTCCAGGTGGTCGCGAACGACGCCCAGGGGCTGCTGGGTGAAGCTCCTGCGTGTGCACTAAGCCCCCCCCCCCGACAGAGGGTGGCTCGGGGTAAGGGCCGGCCCTCCCCTACCAAGCGAATTGCGGCAGTGCTTGGTAGGGCACACTATACAGCAAAAGAACACGGATACACACTACAAGACATTACACTGTAGGATCACTTGTATTCCCCGAAGCCGCGACCTGTTTCTGTGCCACTCCAGTAGGAGGCCTCTCTTCCTTTCCGGAGGGTACAGCGGGAAAAGTGGGTTAATGGCGCTCCTGGGCCGCCGGATAGTTTTAGGGGCCCGGGCCGGATTAACCAACCGGAACTGGCCGCCCCCTCAGCCGGCGAAAAATCCCGTAAGGTCTGCTGCTGCCGGCTGGTGACCGGATAGGGCCACAGCAGGCTGGACGGGGGGCCCCGCCGGGGCCACTGGGGGGGGGGAGAGGGGGCTCTTCAGTGGGAGGAGCAGGGGGGGTATCGGAGTCGGGGAGGAAGGGTCTGCCTGACACACACACATGATACACCCGCTTTATAATACAAAAGCATGGAAGGAAAAAAAAAGAAATGGTTCCAAAAGCGCCTGGAACCGAAGGGCTCCCTAGCCCAACTATAGAAGGACCGCAGGCTGAGGCTAGCAGGCCGAATGCCGCGGGTAAGGAATTCCTGGAGGTCTCGGGGGTAACCCCGATGACTGAGGGAAAGAAAACAAAGAGGAAAAAGCCCTCGGGTACGGAGAGAAAGAGGAGGGCGTTAGCTAGGAGGGAGGAGGCGGTGGCACCGCTGACACCCTCTAAGAGAGCGCACTCCGTCAGCTCAACTCCGAGGGAGGTAAAGAAGGGCTCGGGCACTGGGCAGAGGGCGTACAGCAGAGCGGTCGCCACCGAACTAAAGGTGGCTATCGTTCCTACGCTGTATCCTGACGCTCGGTTGAGCGAAGGGGAAGCCCACGGGGTCCTCGACCGCATCGACGGGGAGATCACCGACGCACCGGACGATGCCTATTTTCCCAAGTTTTGGGAAAATTGGCAGCAGAGGGGCGCTTTGATACTCAACTGCCAGGCGAAAGAGGATAAGGCGTGGCTTCTGGAGAAGGTAGAGAAGTGGAAGGGCGAGGGACTCCAGGTCAAGGCAGTTGGCATGGGGGACCTCGCGAAGATGACTAGGGCCTTGGTCTATTGCCCGGGATCGAAAGATCCCGTGGTGTTGATCAAGAACCTTGGCCGTCAAAACCCGACTCTCAAGGCCGAAACCTGGGTGGTGACCAGCTCCAACAAGGTCACCAAAGGGGTGGAGGCCGGGAGAAGGGAGGAGACGGTGGTGAAGGTCCTCCTGGAAGGGTCTGAGGTCGAGGCGCTGAAAGCGTTGGACTGGCGACCCTTCCTAGGAGCGGGCAGGGCCCATGTCGTCCCCCTGAAGACGAAGGAGGGGGAGGCCATGGAAAAGGACGATGCCATGCTGGTGGACACCGACATGGCACCGGGGGAAGGGGCTGGAGCCATAGAGGAGGGTCCTCCTGATGGTAAGTAGGGGGACGGGACCGGGCGCGGACGCGATCACGGGGGCTGGCTCTGTAGCAGCAACCAAAATTGCGTTCGCGCAGATCAACTAACACCACTGCAAAAGTGCCACGGCGGTTCTAGCCAGGCACATGGCAGAGGTGGACACAGGTATCTGCCTAATCCAAGAACCTTGGATTCACGGGGGCAGGATAGCAGGTCTAAATGGCTGTGGAACCCGGATCAGTGGTACAATGAACTCGGTGAGGGCGTGTATCATTGTGAAGGGACTACAGGTAGAAACGGTGCCGAAGCACTGCACAAGGGATCTGGCCACGGCTAGAGTAAAGTATATGGATGAGGGGGGGTCAGGAGAGACCTACTCGTGGCAGCAGCGTATTTCCCCTACGAGGGGGAATGCCCGCCGATGGAAGTAGAGAATTTGATAAGGGAGTGTGAGAGGAACGGAACCGAGCTGGTAATGGGGTGCGACGCGAATGCGCACCACACGGCTTGGGGAAGTTCCGATATCAACACGAGGGGGGAAAAGCTGCTAGGGTTTCTGGCGTCCACGAATTTGGATGTAATGAATGTAGGCAACAAGCCGACGTTTGAGAACTCGATAAGAGAGGAGGTTATTGACATCACTCTGGCATCGAGATCTCTGTGGGCAAGAATAGAGGGTTGGAGGGTCTCGGATAAGGTCACATTGTCGGATCACAATCAAATCGTGTTCCACATTGGCGGTAAAAGCACATTGGTAATCTATGGGAGAAATCCCAGGAAGACCAACTGGCAAGGATATAGGGAGAGCCTAGGAGCAAGAATAGGTGCCTTCCCGAGATCTTATGGGTCGGCGGAGGACATCGAGCACTGCTGCGAGGTTCTCACAGAGATTATCGTAAGCTCGTACGAGGAAAACTGCGAACTCAGGAGGAAGGCTAAACCCAAGGGAGCCCCCTGGTGGAATAAGTCGCTGGGGAAGCTGCGTAAGGGCGTAACAAGGCTCCGCAATAGATCTAAACGAACTAGGGCGGAGGCGGATATGCAGAGGTTTAGGGAAGCGCGTAGGAACTATAAGAGGGCCATTGAGGAGGCCAGGACTATGGGGTGGAAGAGGGCCTGCAGCGGGTGGACGGAACTTAGGGATACGGCCAGACTGTGCAGGGTCCTCCAACACACCAAGGGAAACCTGGCTGACACAATAAGAGTAGTGGCGGACTGGGCGGGGGGTGCGGAAGAAGCTCTTTCTGAGCTACTTAGGAAGCACTTCCCGGACCACCGGGAATGGGTGAGGGAGGAAAGTATTGGACATAGGCCAAGGGGATGTGACTGGCGTATTGCCAGGAAGATCACCGGTAGGGAAAGGATAAAGTGGGCCCTAGACTCCTTCGAGCCCTACAAGGCGGCATGACTGGACGGAGTCTTCCCAGCTCTTCTACAGCAGGGGGAGACAATGATCAGGACTGCCTTGGAGAAGCTATTCAGGGCCTGTCTGGCTTTTGGGTACACGCCCAAGAAATGGAGGAGGGCGAAGGTGGTGTTCATCCCTAAACCGGGGAAGGTGCAACACTCAGCCGCAGGCGATTATAGACCAATTAGCCTGACAACGTTTCTGTTGAAAGCGCTGGAAAGGCTGGTAGATAGGTATATCAAGAAAGAAAGCCTGGTGACGACACCCCTACATAGTGGGCAGCACGCGTACCAGGCGGGAAAATCGGTAGACACGGCACTAGTTGAGGCCGTCTATCGAATAGAGAAGGGTATGGAAAGGAAGGGTTTTGTGCTAGCGGCCTTCCTGGATGTGGAAGGGGCATTCAACCACACAACCAGGGAAGCCATAGCGGAGGGATTGGAAGGGCACGGCGTCCCCCGGACGGTGCATAACTGTATCTGGGGCATACTGAGCAGTAGGGTCATTGCAACGCACTGGGGCGCGAGCACCAGGAGGTGCAGGGTGGGGAAAGGCTGCCCTCAAAGGGGAGTGCTCTCTCCCACCCTGTGGTGCCTGGTGGTGAACGGGTTGCTAAGGAAGTTGGAGGATGCGGGCATATATGCACAAGCGTATGCGGACGACATCTTGATCTTGGTTAGGGGTGACGACGTGGACGTGGTGGCGGGAGTCATGCAGTACGCGTTGAGCCTCGTGGAGGAGTGGTGTGAAACGGTGAGGTTAAGTGTGAACCCCAGGAAGGTGGAAGTCATGCTGTGTACAACGAGGTACAAGGCCAAGGCTGTAGAGGGGCTTGTCTTCAATGGCATTCCATTGAAACTGTCAAAGGAGGTCAAATACCTGGGCGTCACGATTGACTCGAAACTCAACTGGGGCAAGCACATAAGGAGCAAATGTAGTAAGGCGGTGAGTACCTTCTGGCCTTGCAGGAGGGCAATAGGAACACACTGGGGACTAGGACCGACACAGGTAAGATGGATCTACGAATCCATCGTAAAACCCAGGCTGGCGCACGGGGCCATAGTATGGGCGCACAAATGCGAACAAAAGGGGCATGTAGAGGAGTTTGATCGGATCCAAGGGCTGGTGATGAGAGGAATGGTGGGCTCTATGAGGACGACCCCGAGGGTTGCCCTGGAGCTTCTGCTGGGACTCCCACCGCTGGACAAGGATATCAGGGCCGGGGCCTTTAAGACATGGGCCAGACTTGCTGAGACCAGGTCTTGTGACAGGTTCAGGGACGAGGAGATAATGGCAGGGGCCACGGAGGGTGAGAAGTGGGAGGAATTTGATAGGATGGGGGGGAGATTACTCTTCGCCAAAGCATATAAGGTCCATTTACCTGAGAGAACGGAATGGGCAGGGGGCACACACGAACTACTTAAGGTGGGTGAGGTGTGGTTCACGGACGGGTCAAAGACGGATCAGGGAGTTGGAGCGGGAGCGTGGAAGAAAGGTGGCACCGAGGAATTGGTTTGCAACCTAGATTCGTACGCGACCGTATTCCAATCGGAAATTAGGGCCATTAGGGAATGCGCCGATTGGATAAGGGACAAGGGAACCAACCATGGGTTGATTACCATATGCTCTGACAGTAAGGCGGCACTTCTGGCACTGAACGCAATCCGCATCGACTCGAGAGAGGTGATGAGGTGCAGGCAGTCACTAGAGGAGCTGGCGAGAGGGAAAGAGGTTAGGCTAGTCTGGGTGCCGGGGCACTCGGGCATCATCGGCAATGAAAAAGCAGACCGACTGGCGGGCAGGGGCTCCAGCCTGGTAAGGGCTAAACCCTGCAGGGTGGCGGTACCTGACTGCGTGGTCGACGGAGCGGTAAAACGCTGGCTCCAGAAGGAGCTGCTTAGGAAATGGAGGGAGGCACCTGGAATCAGGCAGGCAAAACGTCTGCTGGGTGACGACCCACCTAAAGAATGGCTGAGTACCTTAGGGAAATCCGACAGGACTAGACTTAGGGTGGTGGTGGGATTTTTGACGGGTCATTGGCGGGTGGGTTACCACCTGACTAAGATGAGGTTAAGACAGAATGCAGGTTGCAGGTGGTGCGGATCGAAGAAGGAGACCACGTTGCACCTCATGGGTAGGTGCCCGGCGTTCGTTGATACGAAGCACAGGGTGTGGGGGGTACCCTTCGCGGACCCAATTTTTATGAGCTCGTTGGAGCTCCGTTCAGTGCTTAGCATGATGAGGAGCATAGACAGTAGGCTGGGTTAGGTTGAGAGGGGCGTCCTAAGGGATGTTTGACAGTAAATGATGAAGGTACAGGAGGAACGGCATAATGAGCTTGACCTAAGTGCCAGAACCGGCACGTCCCCGGGCAGGGGCCGCCGGTATCACCTCCGGGAACTTACTGATACTGATACTGAAGCCGAAAAGCAAGTTTCTCGCTGCACGATGTGAGGGGAGCACGAAATCTTATATCTATCCCATGCTTTTTGAGCCCTTACCGTACAGCCTCATACATTGATTCGCTAAAGCGCGAGCGAGAGAGAGAGAACGCGAGAGAGAGCCAGCAAGAGAGCCTGCTAGCGAGAGAGCGCTCTAGCGAGAGAGAGAGAGGGCTAGCAAGAGAGCCTGCTGCGAGAGAGTGCGCTAGCGAGAGAGAGCGCGAGCGAGAGTGTATGTGTGTGTGTGTGTGTGTGCAAATGTGTATATATGTATTAAATTAAAAACTTACATTTTCGTTAGTCTTCGAAAAAATCCGAATCCGATAAATATTGAGCATAAGTGAATAAATCGTGATGTGTTCCTTCTCTAATTTCTAATTTCTCCGCCTTCTAGCTGAAATGATCTGCACAGCACAGTTTTTAGTGACAAGTATACTCGTGCGTGCATCGTCTCTCCAATGCTTAACGCACAATTTTATCTCCGAGCCGAGACATCAGCTAAAGCATGCAATAATCTGCAATGTATACGTATAGAAGACTCGAACAGAGAGAATCAGTCTCTCTTTTCTATAGTAAAACGTATAGGAAGCATGCCTTTTTCTTTAGGCTGATGTGTATCACACAAACAGCTCTCACTCTCTACAGTATTAAAACTAATGACTCTTAAAAGGTAGCGAAACTTTTTCAGCTCGATGGGCAGTGTGTCAACACTGGTAAGTAAATTAGCGCGTGTATTATCTCCTCAATGCTGAACGCACAGCTTTAATCTCCTAGCTTAGGCGCCAGGCGCAAAAAGCTAGCCTGTTTATCCCGCACACAAAAATGCGCTCTCACTGTTCTAACTGCTTTATGCTATTTCCGTCCACGACAGTTTCACTCTCCAGGTAAAGCGAGCGTATAGGAATCGTATCCTCTTCCATTCCCGCTTAGACCCTAGACCTATGAGTATGATAAGCCGAAAAGCAACTTTCTCGCTGTTCTATGAAGTGGACCTTTCTTACATTCTAAATACATTGCTTGCCGAGCTATAATGAGTGGGCACACAATCGTATATTTTTCTATGCTTTCTAGGCCCTTTGCGGACAGCCTCATATATTGAATTCGCAAAAAATTTCCCACTCTCACACAGTTTTTTTCGTATCTAAGCAAGCATATAAATGTCGCGCTTTGGAGTTGATTTTAATCATTCTTGCTGAAATTATGTGCAAAATTTTACAATGTATTTGTAGATCAGTTGTGTAAATTGTTATTAAATAACATATTTATAAATTAGTTGTAACTTAGTGCAACAACAACATAGATTTCCGAAAGCAGGTATGTACTTTGTTCCTTGTAAAATCTTGTAAGTGCTTATCAACCCCCACCCGACACATTTTCGAGACGATAGAATTTTCTTTCGAAGGACTAGAGTCATTTAGCTGTCAGCAAGATCACATCGTATACTTATATAGTGTTTCATTTTACTACAAATGTTTAGTTCTGCTACAAAAGTTTGATGCTTCTAATAGTGCAAAAATGGTTAGAAAAAATGTAAGTAGAAATTTATTTAATTTTATATAAGCAATATAATCCAATATAAACAATATAATATATAATACACACACACACACACACACACACACGCATTTTGTTTCTTATACAAATAGCTGTACACATTTTATCTCTTACTTATAGAAAACCGAAAGTGTACACACAGACACACACACACACACACATATTTTCTCTCTCACACACAAATTGCACGCATATATACATAGATTCTCTCTCTTTCTCTCTCTATCTCTCTCTCTCATAAATTTCACACACATTATCGCTCATAATATATGTTAAAATATTTCTTAATTTTTCAGAAAAATAAAGCTAATCAGGAGAAAAACAGTAAGCTGGTCTGTGGAGACATTGAGGCATTAATAAATGTACGTTTTTTTAACAGTTTTAATTAATATTTATTACAATTTTATAATAATTATTTATTTTTTCTTTTACAGAATGGTCAGTGCGTGCACGTTAATGAATTTCCAAACGTGTATTGCGAAATTAAAAATTTGGAGGTTTGATAAACATCAATTGCGATTTATCAAACATAAATATGGACGACATTCTGAATGCTAGACTGCAACCAATCAGCAATCAGGCGACTGAGCCGCAACAACAGCAACAGCAGCAAGAGCAACAGCAGCAAGAGCAGCAGCAGGAATCGGTCACAATTATGATCCAACAAATAGAAGTTCCGATTGTGCAACAGCTTACGACTAGCGAGCAGGTAGTCGAGGACGAGCAGCCATTTGCCCTCACAACTGATAAGCCTGATCAGCTATTAGTTGAGGACGGGCAGCCGCTTGAACTAACTGTTAAGAAGCCCGACCCGCTCGAGCTCATATTTGAGGAAGAGCAGTCGCTTAAACTTACTGTCAAGAATCGTCAACAAAAGGAAAATGAAGATTTTACCGCGGAAGAACTACAAATTTTACGGAGAGATTTTGATATCATATTCAATAACAATTTCCAAAAGTTTCAATTGCACCATTGGAAAGGGCATGAGTTAAACTTTAAAAGTATGCCCCGCCCCAATTTATTTAAAAGAGTGACTGCAATAAGTTCTTATCTGCAAAGTTCCTGCAGAGCCACTTAACTCGAGTAATTTGTTTAGCTTGCGCGTCGAGAAATATACTATTTACAAATGTAATACTACTATTAGGTACCTAATGAAATGAGCCAATACTTATGACAGAGGACCTGTCGAGAGGACGAAAGTTCGCAGGAGCGTAAGTTTGTGTCTTATTCTAACGAGAAGCACATCGTCCTCACGTCTTCGCTACTCTGCTCAATATCAGCATAATGTACGGGTTCAGACGTCCAAAAAGAACTATCGTTTTCGTAAGTAACTTAATTCATAAAATATATAAAACGCGCGTCAGATAGACAGAGAGCGTAACGATCATCTGCGAGACGGAGTGAACCAGCCCGAATTCGACGCATGGGGGCTGGCGGAGTTATTTTACTACGCCATCGAAATACATGTAAACAGCGCGAATATAGAAATAAGAATCGAGATCTTTAGCGACGTCTACTTCGATAATAATTATATTTTAACAATAGATCGGATTCGTCCATGTTCCGAACCGCCCCGCAGGTGGCAAAGCTTAATACTTTTATTATTTTGTATTATGTGGCTATGCATACATATTTACATCATTTTTTTGAAATAAGTATTGTACGTTCTAAACAAAATATTTTTATATAATATACTTCAATTTTACTGAAAATGTTTTTATAACCCATGTCTTCCTTCATATTTACTCATAAGTTTTACTGAAGTAAAGTCTTACCAAATACTGCATTATTCATTAACTTGAAAAAAAAAATCAAATTCATTTTTTGCTACTGATCGCAGACTACTGTTTAAATCTATGTACGATTTGAGCCATTGCGATTGTTTAAATTTTAGAACTCTGTGAATCTTACATTAGTTCTTGTATTTTTTCAATTCTTCAGAAAACCATAAAGATGCTTTACGACCTCTATAAAAACTATATTTCGATAAAGAATTGTCGTATCTGCATTTAAAATAATATCCTATACTGTATATCTGATGACTCTGCACGGGCTGCGGATTAGTGATTTTTTCTTGTCTTATACGTTTTAACAAACACAATCTGCATAGATGATGAAAGGCAACTTTTCAATAAATCGATGATTTTTAAATTGAATTATATCATTTGCAGGTCCGGGTAGTCTAATTTTGCAGTTATTTAGTATTTTACAATGTTCTTCATGTTGAGACAAACTATCTTCTTTGTAAAAAAAAATCAAGCATCTATCACAAACGAATAATTTTCGTTTTTTGTTTGTAAAATCATTGCTAATTAAGCGTGAAAGATTTTTTATGTACACATAATGTGATTCTGCTATGAATTTATCATTTTCATCTAAATTATCATTTTGCTATGTTATTAAGAGAAGATTTACATGATTATTCTTTTTGAAAGTTGTTAAATATAGAGGTACAATATTTTTATTGTCTAATCCGAAAACATTTATCGAAATAAAACTATTTTGTTTTTCGAATTGTGGTATCTGCCTCAAAGCTACAGGAAACTCAATATCTTTCATATTTAATACATGCTCATATTTGATGTATTTGCTTAATCTATCATTTATTTGGCCGTGCTCTGGTTAGGCCCCATCTCGATGATATGCCCTTTGCGACCGCGTGCACAATATATTTATACTACACAAATTGTCGTTCTTGCGCTTACACTTTTGCCCATTTGAACAATAAATTATTCTTTTGTCTTTACACCGATGACGGCGCGTTTTTATCATTGCTTCAAGACGCTCTGCTGTGTAATCATTTACCACTGTATTATTTGAAAATAGTGTAAGAAAAGATAATAAAGAGCCGCTATCAGACATATGAAACAAAAAACTAAGGCAATAATGGCCGCAGACGTCAGAATCGAGGCTTTGAAGTTGCTGTACGTTCCAGTCGTAGATTCGGCAATTTCGTCTAAGTCGATCAATGTGATTCGGGTCCGTGGGGGGTTGTCCATAACTGTCAAAGTAAGTTCCTTCGCCTAGCCTGTTGATGTAGATTGCAACCCAATGTGAACCTGGCTTAGTGCTGTCATCTGTATTAACCACAAGGGCACACGGCCTCGGTAGTGTGAATGGAACGAGGTCTGCTGGAAAAACACCCACTGTCGGAACTGGAGCGGCTCCTCCGCGGCTTGGTACTCCCCACTATTTACGCTAACGCAAGCTGTAGAGTGGGTAGGCAGCGTCTTGGACTTGGATACGTTTAAATCCACCAGCTTTTCGTCGCAGCTTGTGTGTGTAGCCAAGAGAACACGTGAAATATTCCTTTTTCCTCCCGTGAAAGAAACAATAATGGTCGTTAACACGCGGCAGATTTTTAAAGGAAGGACAACCGTATTCTTCTAAATTAAGTACATGCCGATCAAAAAGGTACTCCAAAAATGCCTGTTTTTGTACACCACGCACATAGAGTCGTAACGCACTTCGAGCCACCTCGCGTAGCACTTTGTGAACGTCCTCCAAATTAGACTCGCCGTCGAACCACTCGATTCCGTGATGATAGCATGCGAGATACGTATTTGTAGCGAGTATGCCTTTAGTAAGAGTTTCGCAATTGTATGGAGGCTTCACTATCCAATGGCCGATAAAATTACAATGAACTCCCAAAACAGCAATCTCTTTGGGTAAAAAATCTCCGTTGCAGTCGTGGAAAGCTTGAATGTCAATGATATAATCGGTCTTCTCCATTATACAAAGAAGCTCCTCGGGTGTTCGAAAGCGACTGATCTCGCACAGCAGGGGCTGCAAAGCGGCCGACTAGCGCTTGGGCCTCCACGGTCCCCCCCCTCTCTGCTGGCCCTGTGTTACCGCTATAGTCTATTACGACTTGGCGCGCTGCATCTATTTCCAAAACATGTCAACACTAATCTTTGAAATTAATTAAATCAGCATTGGATCTAGACGGACGGCTTCTATAACTTGAGAATGAATCTTCAAAACCAGATTTTTGTGTTTTCGAATCTTTTTGAGTATTCGTCGTTGCCTTTTCTTGATACGAAACACTAGTTTTTTCATTCAATTTTTCCGACGCGACGAGAGATTGATATTCATCTCCTCCTTTCCATCCCGAAGAGAAGCTTTTTTTCCACTGATCCATTTTTATGCAGAGAATAGCACGCTTCAGCTACTAACAATCGACTGACAAGTTCATTCGAATCATTACATATTTATAGGCAAGTAATGAAACTTATGAGTTGTAATCTATTACGACTTGTCGTGCAGCATCTATTTCTAATACGTTGTCAAATTCTACATAGAGTATACAGTTTATAGTTTTAGATAACGGTTTATCGAAGCGAACTTCGTCTCTAATGCAACCGTTTTTTACAAGGTTATAATGACCCGCGTAATGAGCCGATAGATCGGGGGTGAGATCGAAGGCAAAGAGGCAGTAGCCACTTGGATAGTCGGACCTTTCAATGTCATTGCCCTCGTTCATATAATGTATTCCTGTGCCAGAGAATAAGGTATGGTAAGCTTCGACAAACATTGGATTTTTCTTGTCGAATTTTGGTTGCATAGATTTGCTTGGTACTTGCGTACCATCGACGTACAGCGATAGAAAATTAATTGA
Source organism: Philotrypesis tridentata (assembly GCA_018906965.1). NCBI lineage: Eukaryota > Metazoa > Arthropoda > Insecta > Hymenoptera > Pteromalidae > Philotrypesis > Philotrypesis tridentata. Next base: position 356,910 of record JACCIB010000123.1, read on the forward strand.
AAAATTTTGAAAATTGAACGGATTTAACGTGTTATCTCCATTGAATGCTTTATTGTCGACGAAACCGAGAATTACTCTTTTCGGTAATTGACCGAGAATAACATTTTCCAAAGAATCGCCGATTATACCGCTGTGCATAGTAAAAGTTTTTACTTCTACTCGCGTAATTGGGTATTTTACAGTAGCCGATGATAAGGCCTTAGCGTGGGCTATTAAAACAGCTGGTGATACTTTTACACGTCGAACGAGGAGGGTAGCTTCCGAAATGCGCACAGAATACGCTCTATCCGACGCGTTCATTCGACACCATTTATTAGAAAGCGGTCTTGATTCATAATATCGCAGTGAAGGTGTCCGAGAAGATCGTATTGTTTGCCTTCGGATAGATATTCTTGTCTCGCCACTAGTCCGCTATTCTGGGGGCTAGTAGTGCCGGGCTGTTCGTCCATATGGCTTGCTGTGTCCGCACCCCACATAGCTGTAGCTAGATGTGAATTCTTTGCCGCAGGTAAATTCAAAAGAGTTTCCAGATATGCACGATACGGGTATGCATTATTGGGTAGCGAGACGAGTTTTTGATTCAAGTAAACGTCAACCTGGTTGAATATCGAGTGTAGAAAGTTGTTTACTGGCGCTACTTTTTTGTCGCTGGCTGCTGTTAGAGGGGTTATCTGCACATTCACTTTTATCATTGTATGTGCAAGATCTAAGTAATCCTCGTTTTGAGAATTTATGCTAAACTCGATTGGACTCTCGTCGCTCAACGACGACACGGGTTTGTAAGATACCCATCTACTCGCTTCTATTGCGGTCTGCGTAGGTGGCAATGAAAACAAGTCGAGTTCGGTCTTGAGACACGCCTCCGAATGACTATGTAAAAACGACATTTTCACTATTTTACTTGATTATCCAAAAATATCACGCGTTTTAGTTTTTCTTGCCTTCTTCCTCCTCTTTGTAGTTTTCTTTGTCTTCTTACTTTTAAGTTTTCGTCTTAATCGCTTCACAGGTTTTTTCGTACGCCTCTTTGTCTTACGTTTCTTGATTTTTATCGTTAATATACTGCTGGCGGCGCGTTTCTTCCGACGTCGCCGAGAGACGATGCGATGCGGACCGAGAGCGAATGGTGACTGAGCTAATCTGTTTGCGCGTATACGTTTATAGCCCGATCCTTGCATCATTTTTGACAATTTTTCAGTGGCTTTCCTCTTTAGGTTACGACTGGATTCGTTTAGACGGTTTCGAAGCGAGTCTTTGAACGACACGTTTTCGCCAACATCTTCGAGCACGTTAGCGCCGGCACGCAACGCCTCCTTACCGACAGCTCGAGCTCCCTTGGCAAGGAAAGGTAATGCACTGCGAGATATTCCAGAAAGACCATGGCCGCGCATACGCGGAGAACCAACGTGTACATGATTGACGCCATGGCCTCCGTAGCCAAACTGATCGTAAACTGTGTAAAAACTCATTTTAAAAATAAATCACTCAGACCGTTGCTTTCTTAAAGTGAAGTGCCACGATCAGTGTCCCAAACTCGAATGCTATCGGTTTACCGAGATTATCTCTTATATCTATGTCGATCGTTTGAAATCTGTTGACCAGCACAGGCACGTAATGTATAGGCTCGTAATTTTTCACTACCGAGGTACCGAAACTAAATTTTTTTGCGTCCACGTTGACTATGCGCAGTAGCGGTGCAAAAGTATCGCCAACTATACCAGGCTCGCATATATTACTGTACACAAACATCTGATCTGGAACTGCTCTTGAAAAACTAGCAGGTTATGTGCCTACGTAACGTATTTGATAATCGTCAATTTGCTCGCGTATATCCGTCGGCTCTACACCAAACTCGAATCCGAGTATGCGTTGCACAGCGGCGGACAATTCGGGGGTTTTACACAATTTTGCCTTGCCATCTTTTGCGAGCACTCCGGCAGAAACATAACCTCCTCGGTCGTTGTAAAATAACTTCATGCAGAGTCTATCATTACTCGTCAATATGAGTGCCTCATTTATTGTCTCGACTAGCCCTCGTATGTTTGGATAAGCTCCGTGCTGAAAGTATCGGGGGTCCTCGTCCGGCCTTGTCTTGAGAGTACAATCTGCGTGGCGGAGATGTAGCGTTGTGCATGGAATGTGTATTTCCGAAATACCTACGACCCACCGCCCGTAGAGCTCGATCTCTTTGGATAAACGAGTCGAGAAGCAGGTAGTCGTATTGTTTGGAAAGTATTTTTCGCTGCTGTTGCTGAGGAGAGTTATCTTGAAATTTGTCTCATACATTTTTAAATCTTTTTCACGTCTGCAGCAGGTATCCACGAGTTGAATTTATCCGGATATCCAACCCAGCTTACGAAATATTGTTTATTCTTACCACGGCCTTTCGAGCGCAAAATTTCGTCAATTTTATACTCTTGCTTTTTGACACGTGTTTTATGTACACCAGAGAGTTCTTTCGGGTAGAAAAAACCCTCTATATCCTCGCCTTGCAAATCGACGAGTTTGTAAATAAATAAACCTTGCCTTCTCAAAACTTTTGTAATTTTAAATACTTCTTCGCTCCATGATTTTTTAGCACCTTTTTCAAAAATATTTTTTTCTCGGCTTATACGCACATGTGCACCTACTTTGTACATTGGTTTTATTCGATGCGGTTGGTTTCGCAGAGCGCGCGCAACTAAATTTTCTTGCGCTTTCTGTGCGTTATATAAAGTTACACTCGCCGGCTCCATTTTAATTGTAGAATGTGGTGTGTTATTGTAACCGTCAACCAGCGGTTGTAAAACGTCAATGTAACGCTTTATATTCTTGTACGTAAAGTATCTGTACATCCGCTCCTTCAGAGTTCTGTTGAAACGCTCCACAACTGCGGCTTTTACATCAGGATTGCTTACAGTTCGAAAATGTATGTCGTTGTCTTTGAGAAATTTTTGAAACGTTTTTCTGACAAATTCTTTAACACGATCCGTTTGCAGTATGTGCGGCGCTCGATGCTGATCGTTTTTAAGAATTTTCTTGAAAGCATTTGTAACCTCGAGCGAAGTTTTGTCACGGAGTGGCTGAGCCCACACAAATTTAGACAAAACATAGATTACAACCAATATGTAGGCTACACCGTTGTTCTGATCTTTTATAGAGTTGAGTTGTATGAGATCTGCCTCCCAAACTTGATCTATTCCTTCTACGTTGTAAAACAGTCGTGGAAATTTTCGTCGTATAGTTTTGTGCAGTGTATAAGCGTCGTGTCTCGTAAACCAATTTTTAATTTTTTCCGGAGAAATTTTATTTTTATTTTTACGATTTTTTTTTTAAATTTCTCGCACCAGAAAAAGCAGCTGCGTTCTTCGGATTAAAATAATGTTTTTTCAAACGTTTTTTCAAGACCAATTTCTTAACCATTTTTTTTCCTGGTGAAAAAGTGTCCTGTGTTTCTTCGCGTCGTTTTCTTAAAGTAATCTTTGAATCCGCAGCACGTTTAAAATCATTATCGTTAAAACGCTTGCTGTTTGGTGTCTTGAAATCGTGCGACAATTCCTCAAAGTCGTCGTCGGCGTCTCTTGTCGGCGAGTTAGCGTCCGTGATCCTCCACAAATTGGCGTTTCCCACAAATTCTTTTGGTACGTTAATATCGTGAAGTAATTTTGCAAACTCTTTTCTACCGATGGGTTTCGTTTTTTTCCGTGAGCGTGCAGCTTCGTTCATTAAGTCGATAATGTTTGAATTTTTAATTACCTCGCCATCGATAGACACAACACCAGAATCACTCTACGTTATGCGATCGCTGCGCCCCTTCAAGTAATTTTGTAACAACTGTGTGATTCTCCGATAAATCGCCGGAACGCTTTGTACAATCGCGTTGTCCGATAATCTGACCTCGTCTGCAGTACTCACAGAATTTACGGGGGTGCGCTTTTCTTCTATGAAAAATAAATACTCAAACTATTTAAATAATCTTTTATTCTCTCGTGTTCGTTAGCATAAGAAGTGTCTTCGAGAATTTTTTTCATTTGGTCGTCCAAGCGCGTTAGATTATTTCCGACAGTCTGCATAGACCCTGGCGCCGCAGGAGGGCTCGCATCACGAGCACCTGCTGCTGTTTCTGCTGCTGCTGCTGGTGCACTCGACTCTCGTTGGCGGATTTGATCGATCTGTTCCTTTGGTATTAATACCATTTTTTTTATACTCGACATTACAAACGAATTTAAGTGAACATTGACAGTACACCCTCGAGTATAGGTGACAATAAGAACGGAAGAAAACTACCACCTTTTTGCACTATTACACGTTTTTTACTTTTCCAAGAGTTTTTATTTTTCGCTTTAGATGCGAGTTTTCTTAAAATGTTTTTGGGTTTTTTTAGTTTACTTTTTTGATGATTTTTCAATGACACTGTACCGTGAAAAACATTTAACGCGCATTCACAAATGTATTTTATTAATTTTTCGTCAGCGGCTTTCAAAATTGCTAAACGTTGATTTTTAACCGAATGTCTGAGAGCGTCCAAAAGAGCGATATATTTTTTTTCAAACAGTGGATTGACGCCACTAGCCGAGTCGTCTCTTGCAGACGACGATGCGCGCTTCGGCATGGCTGGTCTCTGACTGAAGAATAACAAGTAGCGTCTGACTGTTTTACATTAAATAGTTTGTTCAAGAGAGCTAGTAGTATACTTTGGTAAATAAATGTACTGATACTCGTCGTCAGGAAAAATGCATGTTTTGAATCGAAACTCGTCCGGCGTACTCTGTTTGCAGTCAATCATCAAATAACCATAAGGTTTCATAGTGGCATCAAGATATGCCTTTTTTAAAAATTTCGGATCCTCGGGGTAGACTTGTCGAGCGAGATGTTGAATTTGTGCACGGTCCCGCGGATTTTTAAACAACACAATGTACGAAGCGTTGAGACTTATATCTCCAGCATACGTTCCTTTGTGAAACAAATTTTGCGTTATAAAAAATACAGAAATATTCTTCTGGTGAGATCCTTTTGTAAAGAGATCGACGATAACGTGATTAGAAGCTTCACGCATCAAATCGTCGATTATTAATAATTTTTTAAAATGTGGGTCGTTTGACTGATCTTCAGGATTGGGTAAGCCTTCACGAAACTTTATAGATTTGCCGTTATTCAAAAAATTTTGACTCTTGTAACCATCTTGCCACTCTGCGTAATAAAATATAATGCGGTCGAATTTCACATTGGACATGTCGTCGAGAGAATTTAAAAAACGTTTTATAAACCATGATTTTTCGCACGACGTAGGCCCGCATATTATACTTGTCCACGGATGCACCCATTTACTATCCATTATGACGATGATGTTTACACGACAGCGAAATTTAAACTAAATCAATTTTTTCGTATCAAGCATATTTAGGCTCCGGGCGGCGGCGGCGGCGCGGAGTCTACCTATTCGACGCTGAGTCTAGCTGCTCGGTCCGCGCAGGCCCCACATATTTCGAGAAATTTAAATGTCTACCCCCCCATACCGAGCTATGCGGTTACTGGTGCTGCTGGTGCTGCTGCTGCTGCGGCTGCTGCGGCTACTCACCTGTGGCACGTGGCTGACGCTTACCCCCACTACCACACCCCCGTAAAATTGTAGCCGCCGGAAAAGCGGTCCTCTCGGCCCCGTAAGAAAACTGCAGGGGTGCCAGTGTTTATTCGGAGATGTTTAGCTGCAGAGGTAATCTAAACTAAAAGCGTCACGATGGAGTCGCTCTCGCTACTCGATATCGGTTGGCGTAACATTGATGCTCTCTTGCATCAAGATAAAGAATTACGTGTTTCGTGTTTCTATACACCATCGTCTTTTTACGTGCAACTGATGGATGAAGATGCTGCATATATTCAATTAGAGCAGGAGATGCTCGATTACTACAGAATTGCCTCGTTGTATTTTTATTGTCCTGAAACGGGGTTGCTTCAACCGGAACAACACGGAGAAACTCTTTTAAAAAAATTATCAACTTTCGAATTACAGGTAATTTTAAATTTCTTTAAATTTTTTATTAAATGTCTATGGCTTTGTAAAAATTAAAGGATTTTAAAATTAATATTACAAAAATACAAGAGCTGCAGGGCATCTACGAACTCGAAGCGGAATTTCTCTTACTTGCGCCACGGGCAATTTTGTGTGCATTGGACTGTGTATCGCCACACGCCGAATTCAATGGGCGATGGCATCAATCTGATTGTAAACTGTTTAACCGGGTCGTAGATGGTTATAAGCTTCGCGGTGTTTTTACCTTTAAAGGTTTCCTGCCAAGGTCTGCGTACATATTACTTGCCAGTGTCGACAGAAATAATTCCATTGTACATGTCAATCTTCTCCTCGGTGCGCTTAATGTAGCGGTGCACGATATGTGAGGCCGCGTACACCTATTTTCTCGAGAGACAAGGCCTGGAACGGCATCGAGTAGGAAGGCTAGAGAGTGAGAGAGTGAAGGCGAGAGAGTCAGTGTGTATGGACGAGAGACAGCGAGCGAAAGAGAGAGCGACTGACTGTGTACGCAAGCGGTTGTGTTGGGCGGAGATAGAGAGGGAGGCCAGCGCCTATATGAGAAAGCCGCATGATGACTGTATGCGCGGCGAGAGGGCTACTCGCTGTATATGCAAGCGCGTACGGGTGTGCGCAACTATACTGTAATGCTATTGAAAAAATAAAAATTGTACATAATACATAATTTGTTATTTTTTTATTTATTATCCATCTCAACATATGAAGCTATCAATTTAAACGATTCGTATATTAATATATCTCTTTTACTTTGCTTTATACGGTCGAAAATAGTTTTCAAGTCCTCGTAGTGTAAATCGCGCACCAATTTATAGGAAACCCACATCTTTCCACCGACAAAGGTCGAACAATTTACAGATATACCAACTCTATCTGTAGGTTTCCTTGCATTTTTTTTTAAATATTCGACAATTTCGTGAAAAGCTTTATTCAGCCAGTCATTAGGATCGACACCAGGAGGGGTCGGGTTCAACTTAAAACAAATCACGCGCTCTAAAACCTTCATAACGTCGTTGTTGCGTTTAATAAATTCATCTGTAATTCTAGACGCATTCCTCTCGTCAACATCCGCATCGTCTGAAACAATAATGAAAGTAAAAAATCTTTTTTTACTAAAAATTTATTTTATATACAATATAAAATATATGTACAAAAATTACACTATACAATTGTTCGTTTTTACAATTATTTATTTTTATAGCCATACGGATAGGAATGCGTAGCAGACTTGAACCACCGTTTCCGTAAAACTATTGACCATTTTTTACGCTCTTCTGTTGATACAATTTCGTGAATAGCGGTGCGTCTCAATACATTATTTGTAACAGTCAAGTGGTTATTATCGAAATTTTTTAAATTATGGTTTTCAACCATCTTAACTATGCTATTAAAATTAATAATTTCGCTTGTGTTATGATTTTGTCTAAAACCCTTAACTTTACAAGTATCGGCGATGGAGCCATCCGCTTTTCGTACGCGATATGCGTAAAATTTCGGCCATCCGGATACGAAATAGTCGATATACACGCCTGGCCCGTACTCCTCCAATTAATCGGTGAGTTGACCGAGATACGGCCCTGTCGGTGGTTCATACGCATATGAACCATCCGTTTTAGTCTTATAAATAATAGAGTCTGTATCGTAATACAGCACACGCGTTCCTAATTTATATAAATATTCGTACAAAGTTAATCGGGCCTGAGCTGTTGTATACGCAGCCACGACGACATTTGTGCACGGAGAATTCGACTCCGCCTCGGCTATATATTTCCAATTTACGTACAAAACATCGTCGTTGGCCTGCTCTATCCCTTCGACAGAGATGTCGGGGTTTGTAAGCAGTTTCGAAAGTTCTTCGCGGTTCCGAACTACCTGCGTCTGTGAGAGATTGCCTCTTTGTCCGAATTTCCCCCATAGCGTATTTAAACATAGCTTGGCCACAGCGCGTAAGCCCGAATTTTTTTCTATTTTATTTAAATCTAATTTGATGCCTTCTTTGCGCTCGTAATCGTCGACATATTTTTTTTTATCCGCATCGCTGACAATATTTGCGGGGAAACCAGAACTCTCTTGCTTGATTTTTAAAAAAGTATTTATGTAGGCGCTAAACAGTCCGCCTGTACCTGTATCGCGGTTATATTGCGTTACCGAATACTGCCAAATAACGCTAATGTTTTTTAACTTGTACCCGTGCTCGAGCGCTTTTTTTATTTCTATTGCAACCCAGGTACCTGTCGAAACTCTGTCTACTTCATTGCCGTGAGTGTAGACGCCTTGTCTTGATTCTACGCAGCAAGAGTGGCAGAGGGGGAAAAGCAACCGGCTGTGCATACGGTACGGTAGCACAGGGTGGTACAAATTCCGCGGCGGTAGGATCTCGCACTGTACCAGACCTTCGACGTTATTACTAAAGTCTTCAAAGTTGGCTCCGGTGAGCTCGCGACACATGCTGCCGATATATATTTTTGGGTGCCCGACAGGATATACACCTGTTTTACAAATATACGGGTACAAAGAACACACGTCCAGATATTTTATTTGCTCACCGGGGGCTACTTTATACAGAGTTGCGACGTTGCCGGTCCGCCCGCCGTAAAAAGCTTCGCGAGGATTTAACGAAATATATCTCTGCGCGAGTGGATGTTTTTTTATAAGGGTTTGAAAATCAGTGAGAGTGTATCAGTACGATTTAATACGTCTCGACATTATAACCGTATTTTTGTAGCGCTGTTCAAATGTTGTATTGTCAACGAGAGATCGCGAACGCTCGTTTTTAAAACACTTTCGGCAGCCATGCCAGTAGCATCCGTGAAATTGATAGATAACACCCTTCTCGTTGTCTACAGATATGAAACCGTCCATGATTGGACCCTCGATTAAACGATATTCTCTGCTTCGCCCCGCGTGTACAATTTCAAGACCGACCCGTTGCTCTTCCCACAAGAGCCACTCTATACACTTTTGTGAGTGGTTACCTGTTCGTAAATATTTTGGATTATTTTTTAAAGTAGATATAACATTTTTGTAACTGGTTTTGAGGTGGCACGTATCCTCAGCCCTATTAAGAGTGCCATCGAAGAACTGTATATGCAACATTTCTGAGAACCGTCTGCGGAAAATTGACGGTTCTCTATCTATTATTTTAATATTGTCGAAATTAAAAGTATGCCCTGTTTCCAATGCATGTACTGCGAGGGGGGATTTTAAATCGCCCTTCTCTATGTATTTTTTGTGCTCGTTTTGCCTAGTTCTTAGAGGCCGATACGTTTCTCCGATATACGTAGAATCGCAATCGGAGCAGTCAATTTTATAAACAACATTTCTCGCGTCCTGCACTGCAGTAGGATCTTTTCCTAGTTTAATAAATTTGTTGAACTTATCGGGAACATTGTTGACTAGACTCAAGTTGTTATTTCTGATAACAGATTTTAATTTATCATTAAACCCTTCGTAGTAAGG
>JACCIB010001230.1:0-46764 GCA_018906965.1 Philotrypesis tridentata
GTGGTCGTAGCATAGAGTTGCAAGTTCCAATAATTCGTCCCACGATTCATTGGTCATAATTGTTTTCAAATATTCCGCTAATGCATGATGTGAGCGTTCTAGCGAACCATTAGCCTGTGGATGGTAGGCTGTCGTTTTTACTTGCTTAATCTTGAACCTTTTTGCAACTCTCTGCAATAATTTTGACATAAAGTTGCTTCCTTGATCGGTTAGAATTGTCACTGGGGCTCCAAAAATGCATATGAATCTTCTGACAAATGCATCGGCTACTGACGTTGCTGTTGCATCTTCAAAGGTATTGCCATACAATATTTTGAAAAATTACACTGTATTGTTAATATATTGTTGTGGCCATTTTCCTGTTACTGGAATGGTCCAACAATATCGAGACTTACTTTTTCCATAGGTGAGTGTGGAGTATCGGTGATTTGCATGGGTTGTTTTGTTTTAACCCTTACTAACTTCTTCACTTGACACGTAACACACGTACGTATGAAATTTTGCACGTCCTCCTTGAGATTTTCCCAAAAATATCGCTGTTTAATTCGTCGATATGTTTTGGTGATTCCTCGATGTCCTCCTACAGCGGTGCAATGCATTTCTTTAATGATTTTGCTTCGATCTTGCTCTTCGATGTATTTGATTATACCCAGGCAGATTATGATCTTTATTTGCACATTCTCCAGAGCTTTACGCATTAGTTGTACTATTTCCTTCCATTCTACGTTTTCAACGTTATGACTTTTTGCTATACTCACAGAACGTAATCCTTTTTTATTATCAATGCTTTCAATACTTCAAAGGTATCAATCAAATTCTTTCGAATTTCTGTAGTACTTGCGGATGTTGTGCTTCTTATTACTGCTGCGAAAAGTTGCCGATTATTTCTTGTAGTGCACTTGATTTCGCCTGACTCTAGGTTTGCAAATTTTGGTAAAAATTTTCTTGATAACAATTGTTCTGCTCCTGCGTCACACGGGTTACCTTTTGTGTCAATGAAATATATGTAGTTGTCTTTTCGCATGTATAATTGTTCTCTGCATTCCACAAATTTCTCTTCTCCTCGTACTTCGTGATCACTTTGCTCCCTTATTTCGTCCTCGTTGCAAACGGTGTCCTCGAATACAGGTTCACCTCTCGTTTCGCCTGATAGTGGTGGACTTTCGTTCTCGTCAACACTTTCATTGTCATTTTCTTGCTCCATAGTTGCCTCGGGTAACGGTGGCAATCGATTCACTTCGTTTGTTTTATTAATTTTTCTTGGTCTATTTCCTCTCGTGATCGATTTGCCTTCTTCGGTCTTTTGTCCCTATAATTAGGAACTGGTATTTTTCCCGCCCTCGTACGGGTTTGTACTGCTAAGACTAGCTTCTCGTGGATTTCCCTCCTCGGGTTTGTCGTCGGTGACCGGATTTCGTGAAAGCGCATCTGCGTTGGTATTGCTCTTACCACTTTTGTACACAATATCATAATCATATGCGTTCAATTTTATTCGCCATCGGCTTACCTTTGTCGTCAGATCTGTAGATTTCTTAAACCACACCAATGGTTTACAATCTGTAACAATTGTGAAATGTCGACCCAATAAATATGGTCGAAATTGAGATACCGCGTAGAGAATAGCTAGCGCTTCTCTCGAATAAGAATCGTATCGGCTCTCGGTATCGGATAACACTCGGGACACATAGGCTATAGGTCGATCCTTTCCTATGTCCCCTTGACTCAAGATGGCGCCAATGGCGTGCAAACTGGCATCAGTTGTAACAACAAAAGGTTTTGAAAAATCAGCAATTTGCAATATTGGCTTTTCGCAAAGTTTGTTTTTCAAAATTTCAAAAGCCTTTTCGGTCTCGTCTGACCATTGAAAAACCGATTCTTTTTTTAAAAGATTGCTTAAAGGTCTTGCGATGTTCGAGAAGCCTTCGATAAATCGCCTATAATAACCCGCTAATCCAAAAATTCGCGTATATTTTTCTGCGTTTTGGGTCGCGGAAAATTTTTGACCGCTTCAATTTTTCTTGGATCTGGGCGAACTCCTTCTGGTGTTAGCAGGTGCCCCAAATAAATCACTTCGGTTTGCAAAAATTTCCACTTGTCAGGCTGCATTTTAAGATTAGCGTCTCGCAACCTTTTCAAAAATTTTTCAAACTTTTCATTGTGTTCTTCAATTGTTTTTCCATAGATCACGGCGTCATCTAGGAATAGGAATATTTCACGCCCTTGTAATCCTTTGAATACTAGCTCAACGGCTCTCTGGAACGTGGCAGGGCTATTGCAAAGGCCCCTTGGGAGTTTGTTAAATTCAAATAACCCTTGCGGAGTGGTAAACGCTGTTTTGTACCGATCGGGTTCATGTAGGGGTATTTGGAAAAATCCCTGCGCTAGATCAAATACCGAAAAATATCGTGCTCCCTCCAACTGATCAATTATATCCAAAATATTCGGTAGAGGATATTTATCTTTAACCGTTTTGTCATTCAATTTTCGGTAATCGACCACGAATCGATATCTCTTATTCCCTTTACTGTCGGGCGTCTTTGGGACTAAAAATGCTGGGGATGAAAAGGGCGAGTTCGAGGGGCGTATTATATCGCTTTCAAGCAACTCGGTTACCTGCCGCTCGAGCTCCTCCTTTAATAGATGCGCCGGCCGATACGGTTTCTCGTATATAGGTATATCGTCCATAGTCACAATGCGATGGCTTGGGACTTTGGCTGTTCCCAATCGTTCGCCTTTTAAATGAAAACAATCGGCGTATTCTTCAATTAATTTTTCAATCGGTTCTCGAGTCTCTTTCACCAAATGATCTAATTTCAATAATGATTTTAATTTCTCAATTCGAGTACTCTCATGGTTTTCGGGATTGTTGCATAATTCAATCTTAAAAATAGACTTGTCCATCCCCATTGGCATCTCGGCAGAATAATAATCTTTCCCTGAAATTTCCATATAATTGAAGCAAAGGTTATCCATATGACTTTTTTCAATATAATTTTTAATAAAATAACAATTATCCGCTTTATCATCTTTACGATCCCCATATAATGTTCAAATATTTCCGCTCCCACAAAATGTTTCTCCGTAATGTCGTTCGTCTCGTGTCCTTGAATCGTATCGTCAATTATGAGCTCATCAATTTCTCTATCTTTATCCGGAATTTCATCTTCGGATTTATTTTCACAAATTTCATTATCATTATCAATTTCATAATTTGCTACAATGGCCCTTTCATTTATTTCATCATCGTAGTCTTCATTTTCATTATCAATTTCAATATCAGTTACAACATTTACTACAATGGCCCTTTCATTTGTTTCATCATTGTAGGTTTCATTTTCATCATTAATTTCATCATCAATTTCAATATTATTCCTCATTGCAATTTCCGTATTTATTGCAATTTCATTATTAGTCATGACTCTACCATTAATTATCATTTCGTTCTTAAATGCACGCGTGCTTTCCTTTGTCGACTTTCTCGTATTCAAAACATCATTTGCTTGATCAATTTTCTCAAATTCTTCGCGAACCGTTTCTTTCGCGTTTTCGAAATTTTCATTTACCGGGTACATTCCCGAATTATTATTTCTCGTAATTTCGTTTTGCTCATATTCAATTAATTCGTGCGTACGGCTTATCGAATGCTTCTCCCGATTCAAGTATACTCCCGCTCTTCGGTCTGTCTCGTCATAGTCCGTCCTCGGTTCCCCCTCCGCGGGGTTCCGCTCGGAGACCTTTCTCTTTTCGGTGCCCCTCCCAGTCATCGCGCTCGAGCTCACGGCGTCCCGTTGCTCTGTAGATTCGATGGCTGCTCGATTTTTCGTGAACGGAATTATTTGTCCATTTATTTCAATGTACTCTTCATTGAAATTTATTTTCGCATTACCTTTGCGAAAAAATTCATTACCCAAAATACCTGCTTCAATTATTGGGAAATTATCTTCCACCAAATGGAACTCTGTAATAATGTCATTAAAATCAATTGTTATTTTGCCGAGTGTACCGATGTATCCCTCGGTTATCCCTTTCAACTTTATGTACTCTCGCTTGTCAATTTTAACATAGGGCGCTACCTCCGACTCACGCACTAGGTTAATTGCCGCACCGGTATCCAACATGAATACCAGTGGCCCTCGAAAACCTCCCGCGTCGATCTTAATCGTCGGGGAGACACTTACTCTACTGAGATTTATTGACTCGATCCGGCAATGGGTGGGCCCCCCTGTCGCAGAACTCCCGGGCGTTCACCTGTATTTGACTCCCTCGAGGCGCCCTCCCGCGAAAGAGCACTCTCGTTTCCCTGCCCTTGATTGTTTGCGCGAGCTTCGCGTTGGCGATTATAACAATCTCTTTGCATGTGGCCCGTTTTTCCGCAATAATAGCAATCTTTATTTAATTTATTATGGGGTAATCTTATATTAAGTTGGGCCCCCCTGAGTCCATATGAATTATTGCTTCTATTATTTTTGTTGTTACCATTGTTAATATTATTATTGTGATTGTTGCTATTATTCGGCAAAAACTCCACCCGACGCCTGTTTTCGGCGTTCCAACCGCCGAAATTGCGATTATTTTTGTTATAATAATTCGGATTGTTATAAGGCCTTCCGCTCGATTGCGCTTGTTGTTGCATCATTTTTCGACAATTCATCATGACGTGACCCGTCTTTCCACAAAAGTTACATACTATTATAGTGTAAGGCTCGATTGCATGTACTTTACGCGTCTCCGGTACTTTCCCTTTCTCGTCCTCCGAGGGACTTTCGTCTTCGTTACCGCAGCCCGCGTATTCTCTCTCTATCTCTATCGCTTGTTCACGCGCTTCGTCTAGCGTCTCGTAGTCGCCCATCCGACCTCGAATTTCCCATTTCACGCCGCGTTTAAAGAATTTAATGCAGTCTCTCTCTATTTCAGCTCGAAAACTTTTTTCGTTCTCCGCGTCATATCTCTCTTCCCGTAAAGCGGTTGCTAGTATTTCTTTTTGGATTTCTTTGATTTTATTGAAAAATGTAATTACCGACTCTCCTCTTTTTTGACGTTTCTTTGCTAATTCTCCCGTCCAATCATGATACGTTTTTGCCGAACCGTATATTTTTTCAAAAAAATTTATTACTTCTGTTATCGATTTGAAACTTTGACCGCGGCTACTCGTAAGTGCGTCTCCGTATAAACGCATTCGTATGAATTTAACCAATTCCGTTTCGCGTCCCGCCGGAACCATCTCTTTCGCTTCTCTACAACCGTCAAGAAATACATTTAATGCGATATTTTGTCCGTTATACCGTGGAATGATATCTAAAATATTCGAAATTGACATGCCTCTCATACCGTCGGTTGCCATTTCGTTATCGGTATTTTCGAAATCTGCGCCTTTACACTCGTTCGTAGTAAAATAGAGTATATTACTATTTTCTAATGTAGGATTTGAGTTTGAGAATGACTCGATTTTACGTAAGTTTTGTGTGGTTGATGGATATTTGAAAAATTCAGTTATTCGGTCAACAACTCCTGTAATAAATTCTATTCCCCCGTACCCTGGGTTGTCTCTGAGAGTATTATTTACCTCCTCTATATTTTCGGGTTTTGAAAAATATTCTTCGACTTTTTCCGTTCCCACGAATTTACTTAAATGCGCTTTTATATCTTCAAACTCTTTTTCTTCGCTTATTATCGACTCATCTGTTTGTGCGCTTTTTAGATATGAAACTAATTTTCTGTGACTATCGCTCTTATTGACTATCGGAGTACTCGCATCAAATTTTCTATTATTGAGTTTTCTGTCAAAAATTTCTTTGCTTTTTAGGAAACTTTCTCTTTTCAATCGTAATTGTTTCGTGATCTTTGTATCTTTGTCACTATCACTGTCGTCGTCGGTCTCGTTCTTTTTGTCTCTGTATTTGTAGAATTGTTCTTGTGATTTTGGGAAATTGTCAAAGTCTTTCGGTTCCTCGATCGTGTATTTTTCGCAAGTTTCCGTAATTTCTTTCGCGAGTCCGTTTGCGTCTCCGATTAATCTTTGTACGGCTAAACTATCGTTTTCGTCAACTGTGTCTATATTTTCTCTAGTTTGTCTGAATTTATTGAGTATCGTTGAGTCTTCGTTTGAAATCTCCGGTTCGCGCCAATTGCTAAACGCGTCCGCCTCTGACATTATTGGGAACCATCGCTCATGATCTCGTATTTCCCTATTCCATTTACCGATGCACCAATTTAAAATTATATATATATGTTACGTCTGAACATGTATATACAATTTCTTAATTCGCAATGGTTCCAAGGGAAATAAATAAAAGACTCTGGTATACGTTATGTGAAAAGTATATATGTATATATTTATCCATTCATTTATTAAACATGAATTTACAGTAATTGCCCCTTGCTTTGCGATCGTTGTACGATCGCATTACCGGGTGAGGGGTCGGAAAATACGAGACGAGTATAGAAATGAAAGACTCAGATATTTTAGAAAGAGAAAAAGTACCTTGCTACTCTCGGTGTGTTGTATGTGTACGTGTATATCTATATCTATGTATATGTAGAAGTCGATGCTGGATGCTGCCGCTCGGTAATCTCCCGCTGTGAGGGTCTTCCTTCGTAGAGAGAGAGTATACGGCGCCGCCGCGTCTGGGCCTTTTTACAGGTATTCGGTCGGTCCGTTCTATGCTCCGTATCTATCTCTCTCTCTCTCTCTCTCTCTCTTTTCTTTCTCGAACGGAACGTCTTCTCCGTTTACTTAATTACGGAAGACTCGCGCACTACTGCTTTTCGTGTTTTCTGCGCGCGTTCAAAAGAATACAATTATACAGGTTCGAGTACTTGTCGACTATTTGTATCTGCGTGTATAGAGATCACGCACTTGCGGTCAATCGATCGTACTGATCAGTTTTCGGTCTGTGAACTTAGTGACCGCGCCGCCGCTTATCTTCTCTATTTAAACAGGTAGGTGATTTTTGGCGCTGGGCCCTGTCACTTTCCGCTGCCACGCCTAATTACGTGACCGTCGAAGGTTTTTCTCGGCGCTTCTCTATCGATGATGACACTTGTTTACGCTTTTCTTCAATCTTCCACTCTTGATTTCCTCAAGGCGTCGGCCTTCCGCATCTGCGTATTACCTGCCTGTATTGCGTGCTGCATTAAGGGCAATTCCTTTTCTCGAGGTCTCTTCGAGTTGTTCGGCTAGTGCGCAATAGTCGTGAATTTTCCTCGTTGTTGCGTATCTGTTCACGTATTTGTATTTCTTTCGTAATGAAATTTGTTTATTTCATTACAGTACAACCCCCACAACGCCTACGACCGAAGCCTCATCCGATAAGCTCTCAAAGATGCCTTTTAGTATAAAAAGTATAAAAATCGATGTCCGATCTCGATATCTCATTATTGCGTCCTGTTACAAAATTATTTACTCTATAATTTCGAATGAATGCAGGCTTTTTTTGTGCAAAATTTTACCTGAGTCAAAATCACCAGTAAAAAACTTTTAATTTATTTTAAAAAAAAATTATTTATTCGAAAATCTTGAATTTGTTAGACTTTTATATTTTATAAAATTATGTTTTGTATTTGTTTTATACATTTTAAGAAACGTCGTTTTTTATGTATGCAAAAATATTTTGTATTTGTAATAATAAAAATTAATTTTATGTTATATCAAAATTTTTTAAATTTATTTAATATATTCAATAATATATATAAACCGTATACACAGCACGAATCGGTCATGCGCGTGACGTGAACGTGCACCATTTACACGTCATGCGCGTGCAGTACATTTGAAGCGTGCAGCAGATTTCCTAGTCAGAATGGCATCATATGACGCCAGCATTGAACGTCAGATGTATAGGTTAGAATGGCGCCATTGTGGCGACATGCTGCTATCTGGGAGATGGAAGGGGTGTTATCCGTACAGTTCTTAAATGTTGTGGTAGTTATCGGGACTTGATGTGGCTATAAACGGATATTGTATATTTACTTCAAAAAAAGTTTAGGCGTTATTTTTAAAGGATATTACTTTAGATCAATAATAGTTTATGTGCGCAAATTGGATTTGTCAATGCGTTTAGAAATATTATTGCTAAATAGTGTTGCATATTTCCCCGTTCTTATTCGTTCGTAAATCGAAGCTTTATTGCATTGTGAACCTGACCTGCTACTGCTTTATTCTCCCGCAAAAATTTCTATAACCCTAGAACCATTGTGATCGCAGGCTCGTAGTAATTAACTAACGAAGGAAAATACAAAATTTATTTTATGTTTTATCCAAATGTATTCTATAGTAAAAACTAAATTTGAAGGCATAGAAAATGTAGAATTAGTGAAGTCCGCAAAATTAACAAAAAATAAAGAATCTGGTTCACTATTTTTGTGTGATCGGGAGGTTAGAAGAGAATGCCAAAACGGTAATGAAAAATAGAATAAATATATAAATAGAATAAAATTTATAAATAATGTAAGGTAAAGTCACTCACTATGTTAGACTTCTATTCTGTTTAAAAGAAAAAAAATAGATAATAGTATTATGTAAAACATTATAGATATTATGTCCAAATTAACTTTATTAAAATAAATACTTTCACTAATATACAATATTTTAAAGCATAAATTAAGTATTTTTTGTTTACTTTTTTTTAGTAGCAAATTTGCGTATTTTACAACCATAGCATTTGTGAATTTTTGCTACGTTTTCACTATTTCCTGTATTTCTTATGTTGTAAATAATTTGTAAATTATTTCTACTTCGTTTTCTATGCTCTTTCTCAGCTTGAAGATTCATTATTTAAACGTTCTTAATACTAGAAGTATTTTCTTCTCTTTACGCAATAATTTTGATTTTGTTCACGTTTCGCAATTAATCTAATGGAAACGTTTGTGAAAATATTGCTGACGAGCAAGTAAATTATTTATAGGCATATAAGTAAATAAATATTGATCAGCAGATAATCATATTATGAGTGTTATTAAGCAAATTTTTTTTCTATCAAAATTTTTTAATTAACTTGATCATCAAGTGTAATTTTATTATTATTCACTTTAATTTTTGTACAGTGTTATTTTCAGATATTATTTAAGTTGATATTTTTCTTAAATGTGATAATGTAAATAGTACTAGTTTGATCATATAAGTACTTCGTATATAATAAGTATCTATATTATATAATAAGTAATATAATAATTATCTTCGAAAGAAGATGTGAAAATTCTTTAAATTATTGACAAATTTATTAAATAAAAATAATACTGAGCCATATAAGACTCATAAGAGGAGTTGAAAAGTCTGTAACAATAAAAAAAAAATAATGCTTCTACCTCCACCTGATATTGCAAAAATTTCTGAATGTTGAACTAGAGAACTGTAGAGCTATTAAGTTTAATAGCAACAGGAGTTACTTGTTGAAGTGACAGAGTTAAATCTTCTGTTCATTTAAAATATGTACTAGATAAATTCTAACTTCAGTTCATCAAAGTATCGTACCTAAATGTAATTAAAGTTCAGTACGCAAAAGTATTGAACCTATCTATATATATAATTAAAGTACGTACAATTATTCATTGAAATATAAACATGAATTAAGAAGTATTAGAAATTGAGAAATTGGTTATTTTAATATTGAGTTGAGATGAAATCAATTAATTTAATTAAGATTAAGATTAGTCATGTTATAGAAACTATTTAGATTAAACGACACTAATAGTAATTTTACATGTAACATATTAATGATCATATTTGTCATAATCTACAGTAAAATATTTTTTGCACATACGACTTTTGAGAAATGTGCTTTTCCTAAATTCAATGATATTTTTGTGTTTGTTAGAGATATTCAATAGTATTTTTATATACTTGTCACGTACGAGCTTTTGGGCTCAGTTGACCGCCGGCGAAGCTGAGGTAGCACCTCGCGCGGGAGCGCGTGAGCCGGAGCGTTCTCACGCACAAAGTGCAATCTTGCACTTTGTGCTGGAGACTGCAGCCTCCGACTTGTCGCATCGGAGGCTTCGCAGGCAGAACTCCGGCGACCGTGAATCAGAGCAGAGCTCTCCTCTCTAATAAAGAACGTATAAGTACCAAACTTGGCCACTCACTCCAAGCTTAACCCACCTACATAACATCTGGCATCCCTCGGGGGACTTGGACGCTAAGTCGGTCCAAGCGGAACAAGTGAGAGGATTTGGAAGCATCATACGGATTTCGTTTTCTCCGGTTTCGGACGAACCCGCGCGCGACTTCGGCCGCGCTAAAATCAACGCCGCGAGGCTTCACGAGTCGGCAGTGGGATTGTGCAACAGTGAAGCAGCGTCATCAGTGCTTCAGGAAACAGGAAATTTTTTTTCTGTGTTCTTTCCCTCCGCCGTTCGTCCGATCAGCCACCAGGAGAGAGCAGGTCGCCGAGGCTTGGGACCTTTTTACACAATTCCCGAGCTCAAAAAAAAACATTTGTCCTGCAAGCCAAAGGACAGCGAATATTCGCAGTTGAGAAATCAGTGTGTGCAGGTGCATAGCCAGTGAGAGCCACACAGAGCGCAAAAAAAAAATCAGGACTGCGAACGTCGACAAGCGGGCGCAAGACATCAAAGCTGATCTCAGCCAGCTAAGCCGATCTCGGCCAACTACGCTCATCTGAGCCACCGAGGAGGACATTCCGAGGACCACACCGCAGAGGACGTCACGATAGCTCTACCAGCCACAGTCACCATCGCAGCGAACAGCGTCAGAGCAGCCAACGCCAACGCAGCACACCAGCCACCAACGCAGCGAACAACGGCGCAGCAGCAATTCAGCACCAACCGCCGTTATGCGAACTGCGATCATCGTTATCATACTGTAAGTCCTTTTCTGATTTCACGTGCGGCTTGGTTAACGCGAATTGACACTTCCCCCGCCCCCTTATTGTGATCGCAATCAGAGAGGCCTCAAAACGCGAAAGTTGCACGCGATTAATTTTCACGAGATTGCAAAAGTAAAAGCGTATCAAAAAGTCAGAAAAAGATGCAGATGGCTGACAGCGCGCGCAAAAATTTTGGCAATTCCCGGAGATGGCCTGACGCCCCGCCCGAAATCGGCGAACTACCGAGCATCCTCGACAGGAGCCAAAATGCGGCCGAAAGTGTCGAAAAAGGGATCCTTGCGGTATTGCGAGAGACTTCAACCGCGGTAAGCAAAATAGTCGGGAACGAGTTCAAGCCACGCGTCCACGTGTCACTCGTTCGAAGCGCTGACGACGCTGTGCGAACCGCGTCACCCATGGAAACTGGAGTCGCGGACTATTATCAGCTGCAATTCGAGAGAGTGATGGACGCGGACGTCGAGTCGGCCGTCAACCTCTTTGAAAGCTGCATCCGTGAGCGCTGGTTCGCGAAACACAGCCCAGCAGAAGTCGTAGCCAGGATGCGGCTGGGGGTAATTGTGGATCAATGCGCGCAGCATCTGGAAATACCGAGGCCAACATCGGCACTCGCGGCAAAGCGAAGCACGCGAACAGGTGACAGCGACGAATCTATTACGCATTCAGCGAAAAATTGCGTCGACCGCATCGATAAATACCCCAATAATATCCCTAGCGGGAGCTCCACCGGGAGCAACCCCTCAAAGTTGGCGACGGGCGCAACAACGAGCTACGGCTCAAGTAGTTCGGAGCTCGAACGAGAAAAAGTTTGCATATACTGCGACAAGCCCGGGCACGCTATCAGCGAATGCCGAACTATAATTCGCGAAATTCAGCGCAAAAGGATCCAAAATCCTCGCGGAGAAAGAAACGCGCAGGGCAAATCGGCCAAACCAGCAAATAACAAAACCGAGAAGCGCAATATAGAGCGGGTCCGCAGAAGCGATAAAAATAATATCGAAATCGCGCCCTCAGGCGACAAAAGCCATGATAACATACGCATTATCAATTACGAAGATTGCGGCACTAACATAGCTGATCAGTATAACACGGCGAACGGTAGCGGCAATGCGCCAGAAATAGAGCATTAGAGCGGCATTAAGCCTGCTCTAATCTAATTATAAATCTAGAAATAGTAATTGGAATATAAATAAATATAAATTAATAATACATAAAAGTAGATTAACGAATCATTATCTTTTTCTTAAGTAACTTTCTTAGGTTAAGTTCGCTGAATCGCCGCTTAACAAGAGACGCTATCGAGCGACGCGAAAGTCGTCACGAGATCAAAATTCACACTAGCAACGAGACACAGAATATAGACAATCGCACGTAACCGTCCATCGCGGATTCCGCGAAAAACATGACTATCGCGAAGAAGCGCGAGAAAGAGAGCAATCATATGAGATAGGCGAAGCCCTAACCGTTAGAGGGCGAATTAGACTCCACAGCCCTGACGTGGAAAAATATCGTCTACTTGATAAGAGAACGCGCAGTTTTAACATCGCGGTACGAAAACCCGGCGCGAAAAGTAATCCAACCCCAGCGATAACGTGAGGCGCGAGCAGCATCAACAGCCAGTTGCACCGCAGATACGCACTCGGCATGAAGAAGCCGAGACCGCGAAGAAATTACTAACTTCGAATTACACCTACCTTTGCTTCACAATCTTTCCGAAATAGATTTCAGCGTCATCCGAAATTCCCCGCAACTGAAAGTCGCGAATTAGGGATTCGGAACAGCGGGCCGCGCACTCACATGCGTCCGCGTGTCAGGAAGGCTGGCACGCGACTGCTTTGGAGACAGAGCAGTCAAAGAGATAAGGGTTTAAAGGTGATTCGGAAACGCATCACCACTCCCTATCCAGGCGGAGCTTATAGAGCACCCGTGGTTGAGTCCTGCCAAAATTAACAAAAAAGAAGAGAGGCTCTGTCGACCGGTCTGGGCAATCTTATCGAAGCGATCTGGCGAACTTTGCTGTAATGGTTGAAAAGTCTCCAGGGAGCCGTAGGAAAGCCGGACCAGTCCGTGCCACGCCATCTTGCCAAAAGCGACCAAAATAATGGTTCACGCGAATGCCTGAAATGCGCGAGCCTTAGCTTAACCGGCATCGAAATTGAAAACAGCCCCAGCATTCGTTGTTTTTTACCGTTTTTTTTCGCGGCGCTGGACGCGTGCCGCGGAAAGAAAAAAAAAGAAAGAATATGATGGTCAAAAACTCGCAGAGAGAATCTTTTTAAACAAAATTCAAAACGGAGTCGACACCGTGCGTATAATCGAGAGCCTAAACAACGCGTCTAACGTCAAAATCGAGCAGAGGGAAACACTTAAAGTAGAGGCCGTGAGCCGAACCAAACATCAAAATAGCAGAAATTCGGAAAGTTTAAGAACAGGATCGCCGCCTCACGGAGCAGCGCGAACAATATATTGAATACTAGTAAATAAAAAAAAACCAAGCCGCGCGTCTAATCGAAGGACACGCAACTAGATCTAACTACAAAATGCAATTTTATATATATGCATACATGTTATTTTTCTAAAGATAAATATTAACTAAATATCCATAGGTAAGATCAAAATGTAGTTTTACGCTTCAGTTAAGTAACAGAAATATTATTATATGCGCCATGATGTAATGCGCCATTTTTTCTTTTTCTACAGGTAAATGCTAACAAGTGCAAGCTTGCACTTTGTGCTGGAGACTGCAGCCTCCGACTTGTCGCATCGGAGGCTTCGCAGGCAGAACTCCGGCGACCGTGAATCAGAGCAGAGCTCTCCTCTCCAATAAAGAACGTATAAGTACCAAACTTGGCCACTAACTCCAAGCTTAACCTACCTACATAACATACTAAATTTTATTTTGAGCATTTACCTACAATAAAAAATTTTTTTGACTATTTTGAAATATATCTTAATTAGTTTCACTGTAATATATCCTCAAATGATTTAATTTAGCTTTTTTCCATATAATTCTTTCAGTGGATGAAACAAAGCGATATCCAAAGATTAAATAAAGATTAAATAATATGTGCAGAATGAGAAACTGAACATCATGACTGTAGAAAGATTATAACCCAATTTTTTAAACAGATTATTAGTTGTGAGGTTCTTACATGTATTATAACCAAAAACTTTTACAATCTATGTATAGAATACTTGGGTCGTATGATTACAAAAGGTTTTAATATTTATCCGCTCCGAATGTGATAATCCGGCAAATCAACTTTGTATAACTTCTTTAGTAGAAATTTCTTCGAAGGCATATCGCCACTTATTGTCCTAATAACTGCCGGAAGGTCCACGAATTGTCCCGATAAGACCCCTTCCATCCTTGCTACTAAGTCTAACCAAAATATAATCAAATGGTAATACTACCTGCTTATTTTTAACAGGGGATCATATATGTTAAAGTTCAACTCAACAAAATTTCACTAATTCAATTATATCTGAATTAAGGGGACAAAATACTCCTACAAACTAAAAAAATAAAATAATACATAAATTTAGAGTAGACAGGTAATAGATCACAGTTGTATTAAAAGTAGGTAATATCACCTTTAATTTTCTGCCTTTAAAATTTAATTTGGTCCATGCTAACTATAGTCAGAGTGCGCTGACTTCGACATCAGTTATTTCACTTACCGTAAGATTTCAGACCAACAAATGGGTATAGGCATCTGAAGCCAAATAGAAAATATTTCAAAAAGCTGTCATTTTCATGTAAAGGTAGGGATCTTTTAATTTCTGCAGACCAATTCTCATACTTTTTTTTACGAAAAAAGTTCTTAAGCATCCAATTAAAAATTCCTACATTCACACGGGAATTATAGTTTTTTAAAACATTTTCCATTTAGTTTCAAGTCTCTAAACCAATTTGTTCGTCTGAAATCTTACGGTAAGTGAAATAACCCATGTCGAAGTCAGTGCACTCTGACTATAGTAAGCATGGACCAATTTAAATTTTAAAGGCAGCAAAGTAAAGGTAATATTACCTACTTTTAATACAACTGTGTGATCTATTACCTGTCTACTCTAAATTTATGTATTATTTTATTTTTTAGGTTATAGGGGTGATTTGTCCCCTTAATTCAGATATACTTGAATTAGTGAAATCTTGTTGAGTTGAACTTTAACATGCTCCCCTATTGAAAATAACCAGGTGATATTACCATTTGTTAATATTTTGGTTAGACTTAGTAGCAAGGATGAAAGGGGTCTTATTGGGACAATTTGTGAACCTTCCGGCAGTTATTGGGACAATAACTGGTGATATGCATATTTATGTAAATGCATTTTTGGAATAGAATTGTTGATGCTGTGGATAATGCTGCTGTAATCATCCAACAATATTGCTACACGTGCAAATGTGCTTTTTTTAATTGTGTACAGTATCTAATCTTAGTTTATTATAAAATTATTTATGAGTGTATCATATTTTCATGTTAAAATGAACAAAAAGTGAACTTATGGAAACATTTTTGCTCATTGTATATTCAAGTGGCACCGCTAAAGACATAAAAAATATTTCTCATTTATTTATTTTCTTTTTGGACTGGTGAAGTGAAATGCGTTTTTAATACCCCCCCCCCCCCAAAAAAAAACCTTTTCAAGGTAAAAGGTTGCCAAGTATAAGGTTGTTTCTTCAGTTAAATCATAGAATAATTTTCAAACCCTCCACAACTAAATTAAAGGTTTTCAAACTCTCCATAGCCCTTCTAACCCCTTGACAAGACTTTATATGTTTGTACATAACAACTTGGAAAATCTAAATCTCTCATTAATAAAAAATGTGTATGTACGTAAATCGCTACGTAATAAGGGTCCATTGAACAGAAAACCATTCGTTTAGTATTCACTTCACTACCTTTGATTTTACGAAAATTCTAATTTTAATTTTCAGAAAAGAAAGTTGTGATATCAATAAATAAATTGGCAAGTTTCTTTTATTGATTCTTTTATAGATCTTTAAGGGGGGGGGAGAGATTTCACTACTTTTTAAAGGAATGCAATACATTTAACAAACAAGTTATAGTTTACTAAATATATACTAAATTTATAGCTTTTAAGGTAAGATGTATTTAAAGCGGTTCAACTGCTAACATAGAATTTATTTATGAACAGCAATATGTGCACTAGAGTGACCTAATCAGGTATGGCAAAAAAAATTCCATTCCGTTCTGATCTGTTCAATGTATACAGATAATGTAAGTTGGCTCGCCAGTCACTTAGAGGGATAATATAAGAATTTTCAAGTTGATACGGTTCAGCGGTTTTGAATTATTGAATTTTGAAATTTCTAATGTCTGATTATCTAAATACTGCTCAACTATACCATCTTCAATATTCTTATACTATCCCTCTAAGCAGTGGGCTTCAAAACTTGTATTAACTTTTTGACTTTTAGAAAGCAGAACATACATTTCCATTGGGAAAAGAGACGCGCAACCCACATTCTAGAAACTGCCTGTACTCTGGGCATTCTGAAAATTAAAAATAACTATTTTTTAATTAAGCAAATACATCAGAGCAATAGCATATGAAATTTAAAATTAATCGTCTAGACCAATTTTTAGCTGTTCAATTTTGAATGCCTTAGATGATAATGATTTAGAAATTGATCTATATGGTAAATTTCAAATTTCTCATGAAATCCCTCTGATTAGTATGTTTAAAGAAAACTTATTTATTTTTAATTTTCAGAGTGCCGAAAATAGAGTCCATTTCCAGAATATGAGTTGAGCGTCTCTTTTCCTAAGGGAAATACATGTTCTGCTTCAGTTGAGTAGTATTGAGATAATCAGAGATTAGAAATTTCAATATTAAAAAATTCAATTTTTACTGGGCCATATCAACATGAAAATTCATATACTGTCCCTCTGAGTGACTGACTTGATAACTTACTAGATCTCATTACCTTACAAAACAAAACATGCTTTTCCCTTGGGAAAAGTCTCGTTATGTCTGGAAACTGAGTGTACTTGCTCTCTGAAAATTAGGAAAAACTTCTAAACCACTTGTCTTCTGAACTTATATAATAATTATAAATCTTGAAAAAACATTTTTCACATCACTAGCTTCTCACAGGAATTCCTTCCCTTTATAACGAAACAGTTGCATAACCTCCAAATAGAAATAGCACAACATCGACTGCAAATTCTGTAAAAACCTTCTTCGATACTTAAACGATGAAAATACAACTCTTTCACTAGCTTGTCACATCACAAGAAAATTCTTTCCTTGTATAACCTAATAGTTGTATGCCTTCCAATAAAACCTGAAAAATAAAAGAGAACATTTTAACAGAGAATCTGTTCACATAATCTTTCATTATATTATGTACGATTTATAAAAAAGTAAAACTAAATACTTATCTAGTTCTAGCCTATTAGTCATGTTTGTGAGATGTCTTAACATATATTTTTGAAAATAAAATCACTTCACTAGTTATTTATTATATCTTCATATATATATGTGGGATTCGGGATGTAGGCAGGGTTAAGATGTGGTTAGTGACGATAGAGGTTAACAGACAATAATAACTTTATTAACAACGACCAAACAGAACAATAACGGTGACACAGACATTCTCGCACTCAAACGTCTGCACTCGCCCACGTCCAAAATCCAACAGTGCCGGGGCCTGAAGCCCGCGCCGGATCTGCCCTTCCACTCTCTCTCTCTCTCTCTCTCTCTCTCTCTCTCACGCATCCCTCTAGCGCGCCTACTCTAACCTTCTCTCTAGGGTTACTTCTAGGGAGAGGTTAAAGTAGTCTGTCTCTCTCACACTAATACTCACAATCCCACAACCGGCCGTTCCTGACATATCGTCTGTCCTCAGACGATGCCAGACGTCGTCATTCATGCCAATCATGCATACAGTCACAATCTCGCGCACATCCACGCAAGATTCAGCAAAAAACGAAACAAACCATTCGTCCACTCCTGACGATAACACAAATTTCACACAATCTTACACATCCATGCAAGATTTATGCTACAACAATGATTCACTCGTCCATTTCTGACGAACAAAATAACAAAACAATTCACAATCTCACACATGCATGCAAAATCCACACAACAAGGTACATTCGCTCTCACTCCACGAACACTCACACTCTTGCACACATCGCACCCATGCACACTGCAGACCACTCGTCTGCCCACACTATGCACAACGATATAACAAAATAACAAGAACAATACAACATCGATCCGTTCGATTCGAGACCTATCTCGCCGGATCTACACATACAACAATAATAATAAAAAAAACACAAAACAAAAAAAAACGTTGTCTCGCAAACAACCAGATTCGTTCTCACGAGGAGTCCACCTCGTCGAATCTATTTTCGCGGAATCCACCGCTCAGCTGCTCCAACTTGTTGCGACACGCGGAATCCACCGCGCTAAGTCCAGCCCTGGATCTGGCTAAGATCCCTCGCGTACCTATACGCCTCGTAGAATCCACTGCTCATACTGTGTGGTTATTAACTGATCACACAGCAATTACTACAACCACACAAAAAATTTCCACACAGGACCACACAGCTATGGATAGTAATCGATCACACACATTGTCCCGGCAAAAAGCACCTCGCTGCAATTGTCCCGGCGAAGAGTACCGCGGTTCATCTTACCCGTGAAAAATATCGCGGTTGAACTGCGATATTTTTCGCGGGAAAAAGTTGAACTGAAAGATCAGCACCTCGCTTCAATTGTCTCGGCGAAGAGTACGGAGATTTAATTGTCCCGGTGAAAATATAGTGGTTCAACTTTTTACCGAGAAAAAATCGTAGTTGAACTGCGATATTTTTCGCAGGTAAAAGTTGAACCACGTTATTTTTCATTGGGATAATTGAATCGCGGTACTCTTCGCCGAGACAATGGAAGCGAGGTGCTTTTCGCCAGGATAATCGAAGCGAAGTGCTCTTCACTGGGAGCATACGATGTTCTCCATACGAGATCTAAAATACGTGCGTCTTCGTATGGACCACTGATAAAATCTGTTAATTTTGATGTTTCACATCTTCCAGGCGTACTGCGATAGCTCATTTTTATATCAGATTATCAACGCTTGGTTTTTCGTCAATACCGTACAGTTTAACTCGAGCTTTTTCTAATTTTTCTCGAATTTTTGGCTCATCTTTGTATGTGCCGTATCTTGTAGTTCATGCATCGGCACATCATAAAATTGATCACAAGATTCGATCATAGTCACCTGTTCGTACGTAGCTTATTAAATGCAATTCATGAACTCAGATGGTTCTGGGTATTCTAATTTACTTTATTTCGATGTGTATTTGTTTTCCAATACTTTTTAGTATTTTCGCACACGCGAATTTTTACTGATGATTAATCTAGTTGCCTGATTTTTCTACACGCCAAAGTTTCTTGATTTCGAGACCTCCTCTTAATCTATACATATATTCTAGGCTGGTGCTTATTTCCCAAAGTGCTTAGAGACTCGCTTCTTTGTCGAAAAGCAATAGTTCTTAATCAAAAACTAAGATTGTAGCGAAAAAACCTGAATAACGAAGCTTTTAAGTAGGCTCATTTTCAGAAAAATGGCTTTTCCATTTTTTGCTTAAAATTTTGTTTTGTGGGCATTACTACGTTTCTCTGTATTTTTTTTTTTTTTTGGTCGTTCCAATTCACATAGATTATTAGTATAATTACAGACAGAGTCTCTAGAAGTTGTCCCGGATCAAAAACAATTTTTTGGCCAAGATAGATTGTTTTACTAAAATAGTACTTTTGTGGTTTTTCACGTTTAGGGATAGGTTATCCCCTCCCCCTCCCTAAAAATTCAAATGAACTCGATAATATCAAGGTAGACTTCAAAACCTTCAATTTGGTTTTCTAAGCCAGTCCACAAATGTTTTATTTTCCGGGATAAGTTCATTCAAAGGTGGGAAGAAAGTCAAAGAATGAAATCTATGAATCCCCTATATGAATTATTAAGTCTTTTTCTTTCATTAGATTATTAAGTTAATATGATGGGCCAAATTTTGATTTTAAAGAATTCGAAACTTATCTTAACACTTAATATGTTCTAAAACACAATTGTATGCAGAAAAAAACGACTTTGGATACACCTGAATAATTTTTCTTGTATCAGTGTTTTGATCAAAATACTAAGTTTCTTATTAACAGGATTAGGTAGAAACAAAAACACTGTTTGATTCTTCCTGAAAAGAAGATAATAAAGGTATCTACAAAAGGATTAGGCAAAAATACAAATTACTGGCTGATTCTGCTTGAAAAGAACATAATAAAGGTATCTACAAAATTTTCTGTTAATCTAAAAGTTTTTTAATTAAAAATCATAATGTGCTTTGGCTTCGACTCGACTGTCGAGTTTTTTATTTTCTTTTCAAGCAGAATCAGCCAATAATTTGTGTTATTGCCTAATCCTATTATTCTGAAACTTGGTATTTTGAAAATGACTTTATGATTTTTTATTCAAAAACTATTAGGTTTACAGAAAATTTCAGATAACATTTTTTATCTTTTTTTCAAGAAGAATCAGAGAGTGTTTTTTGTTTTTACCTAATCCTGGTAATAAGAAACTTGGTACAAGAAAAATTGTTCAGGTGTATCCAAGTTTATTTTTGCTGCATAAAATTCTGTTTTAATACATATTTAGTGTTAATATAAGTTTCTAAATCTTTAAAAGCAAAATTAGGCGCATCAAATATATTCAATAATTCACACAGGGAATTCACACATTTAATTCTTCGATTTTCTTCCCACCTTTGAATGAACTTATCTCGGAAACTAAAGCACTTTTGAACTCGCTTAAAAACAAATTTGAAGGTTTTGAAGTCTACTTTGATATTATCGAGTTTATTTAAATTTTTAGAGAGCGGGGGGTAACCAATCCATAAACGCGAGAAACCACAAAAAATAAAACTTTTTTGAGATTTTTTTTAATCGAAATGAAACCCTCTATCTTGGCCAAAAAAATATTTTTGACCCAAGACAGCTTCTGGAGACTCTGTCTGTAATTACACTAATAATCTATGTGCGTTGGAACTACCAAAAAATGTACAGAGAGAAGTGGTAAGTAAGTGTTAACGCCCAGAAAACAAAATCTTTTGTAATCTTAATTTTCGAATAGACACTATCGATTTTAAGTACTTTAGGAAATAAACGGCATCCTAATATATACATATATTTATTTGTAATGAAACATACACATTTCGTTAAGACAGGCAAACGAAGAAGAAGTCAATGAAAAATGAGGTAACGCAACATGGTGTTGACTCTTGCATTTTTTAAAGTTAGGATATCATAATCAAATCTTAATTTCATGTATTTAAAGAGCCTTATTTTGCACTATCAATAAATACATTGATGATTTGAATTAATAATATTTGTGAATAAGTTGTAATAGTAACTCTTCTAAATTTGCTCTTGCGCACGTAGATTATATTATTACTAAGAGGAGACATATGGATTTTGTAGTACAGTTACGAATCACAAATTATTACTAAAATCGTTTATAAGATTAGTTATTGAGTTTTTACTGCTTTTATTCTTAAGTAATTGAGTAATTTATGTTTAATAGTACCGTTTATTCGTACATCAAATTCTAATGAATTTATTCTTTAATATTTTTAGATAATATATTTATGTTAGCAGAAATTATGGAGAACTCTAACAGAGGAATTCCTAAACTTTGCTTGAAAAGAGTAAATGATACTTATTACAATAAAGTGTGGATAAATCAATCATCAACCGAAACAGTTACTAATACACATTTGGGAGATCACAACCGCAACCTAACTTTTTCTAAAAAAGTTGTGAATACTTCATCAAAGGATGATGAATGTTCTTCAAATTCTTTCTTGAAAATTTCTGATATTAATTCTAATATTGAACAGGCAGAAATAATGAATCAAATTCAAATATCTGCCAGTGAATTCCAAGCTATGGATTTGAGCGGTAATACTTCTAATGAGTTGACAGCTAAACAAAGCCCAGAGAAATCTTCAGTGGTTCATCTCCAAAGAAACTAACTTCTGTAGTATCGAATACAAAGAAAAGAAGCATAGACTATGAACCAGAGAATTTAAATGAAACGTACACATTGAATGTATCTGAATTAGATATGTCAGGTACAATTTTTTTTATTCCTATACATAGCATTTATGTGGAAATTAAATTTTGATTTCTTCATGTATATCAATTCTTAATGAAGAAATAAATTTCAATTGTGAGATGGAATGTTCACTTTTCGACATGTCGTCTTCAATGCTTTCAGAATGGTAAAGTTGCAATATTATTAATTATTTAATAATTAACCATACGTTTTTTTAGAAACGTTCCGAAATTTTAATCAAATATATGTCAAAAAAATTTGCTGTTTCACTTTAAGCTTTTAATTTACTGAAATATTTATATTTTTTTCTATATTATAATAAAAAATGAATTATTTGAATAAAAATTGCCGTAATTCCATAATAAATAATTTTTAATTGCCATATTTATAGGAGAACTGATTCTACAACCGTCTTATCTAGCAACATCAATGGTAATTAGCTTATCTGTATACACATTTTACTTTATGTACTTACGTCTTATTAATTCACATAATATATACTTATATTTTAGAGAAAAATAATGATATCATTGCGGATGCAGAGATTAATTCTGTGCATGTTAATAGTAATTCTGATTTGGATATTAACAAAATGGAAATTGTTTTTGAACCATCTTTAAGAATGGAATCAAACAAACAAGAATCAGCTTCAACAAATAATTCTTTGATCTCTAGTACTTGTGATGATCAAAACAAAAACACTGACAATTATTCAGGAGATTTTGAGTTACCAGAATCATATGTAACTGAAAAAAATGCTGCAAGCAAACGAATGTCTCCTAATTTTGTTTCTTCAGACGATAATGAAGGTGACGAGTTTACACAAAGTGTTGAAGATAACCGAAGTGTTGAAAATAACGAATCTAACCAAAACGTTCAAGATGATGAGTTTAACCCAAGTATTGAAGATGACGAATTTGATCAAAATATTATCGATGAAGAAATGGAGCATGTTTCTGAACATCAATCTAATGATTCTAATTTTGAAAGAGATACAAATAATGAAAATTTCAACACTCAAGAAGCTGAACAAGCTTCTGTTGAAGACCAAGTTCAAGGTTTGTTTTAGATTCATATCCGTTTATTATTTACAACTTCTTTAATCATTTCGTTAGAGTTATTAATAATCATCAGTAGTATGGCATAAGTCGGTATCATTCACATGTAATCTCATATGTTATTTACATTATTTAGAAACACATTCTTAAAAAACTAAGGTGAATCTATAGTAATTTTTAAAGAATCAAATTTTAAATTCTTGTTTAGTTTGAAAAAATGATTTTTTGTAACATTATTAGTATATTTCATCAACTGATACTCAACTCGCGCCTTAAAATATAATAGTTTTTATTAAATTGTAAGGAGCTGCAAAACAGTCCATGCATCTGCTGAAATCAATTAGCAGAGTTTCACCATAATGAGATTATGAACCGTATGTGCTTCTACTATTCAAATCGGAAACTTCTTAACCCATCATAATACAAACTTTTTCCTCTAATATAAAATACAGTATTACTATGCCTGTCTATTTTTAAAAATACTTTAATTTTCAGAAATCCGTGCAAATGCGAAAGATCTTGATGAGTTTGTAAAAGAAGTAGAAGATATTATAAGAAATATGTTAGATAAAAATATCACAAATGTTGAAGGTCATCAAGCTCCTTCTTTAGCGGACAGATTCTTAACGACAAAAGGTGAAAATCCGCATTGCTGTCCTATTTGTATGCAGATAAAGCATGGAAATATGCCAAGGCATATATCGACTAAACATAGAGACGAAGTTGTCGTTCAGAAAATTTTGAAACTTCCAAAAGACCTGCAAACAATTAAATTGTGTGCTTTAGTTAGATTAGGTGATTATATGTTTAATACTACACAAAAAGGTACAGGAAAACAACTTTTGGTAGCGAGGCGACCAAATTAGAATATTGCCGAAAGCGAAAACCATAATGATCCTAGTTCAACTCCAAGAGTTTTGAAATTAGCTGCTAATTACATTCCATGTGACAATTGTCTTGTATATGTAACTAAAAACAACTTTAGACATCATAGAAGTGCTTGTACAAATGTTAAGTTAGTAGGAATGAAAGGCGCATTACAACAGAGTAGATTAATCAATCCTGATATGCACGAATCAGCAAATGATGTCCTGCGCAAAAAAGTATTCAACATTATGAAAGACAGCGATGAATACCAATTCTTAATTGACGATGAGCTTATAGTATTATTTGGCAATGAATTGACAGAGTTACATACTAATATCCAAGATTATGATCAAATTCGTCGACAGCTAAAGTTATTAGGAAGATTTTCTTTACACATAAATTCGTTAAATGAAGGAGGTGTAAAAAAAGGTTTAGATCATTTCATTGATAACAATTTGATTGATAAAAGTAAAGCTACAATTAGAGCTATTTCAGAATTTGACAGTTCTACATCACAAATCAAGAACGCAGCTCTTGCTGTTGAACTTGGTACATTGCTTAAAAAAGTTGCTGATTTTTATATAGATGTATGCGTTGCACGAGGAGAAGAGGATAATCAAAAAAAAGCAGAATCGTATCTACGATTGTTAAGACGCTTTATAAAAGTTTTAAATCGGCAAGCTAAAAAGTCAAAAATGCTGAAATTGCGCAAAAAAAAAGAAATAATTCCGACTCCTGAGGACATCACTAAATTGTCTGATTATGTTGAAAATTTACGATTTAATGCATATGAAGCTTTAAAAACAGATTTTACTACTGAACATTATAATCTTCTCTGCCAAACAACAGTCGTACTATTGCAGATATTTAATAGAAGAAGACAAGGGGAGTTATCCCGGTTACTCATAGAAGATATTGATGAAGAACTGACAACGAGAATAACAGAAGAGGAGACAGATGAACAATATCGTAAATTAACGCCTGAAGCCCAAAAAATTGCAGGCAGTTTTGTTAGAATTAGTTTAGCAGGCAAAAGAGGTATTCGTAACGTTGGTCTCATGGTACACGAATCGCTACTTAGCTCTATGCAGCTATTGCTCAATATCAGAAATGATCCAGATAATCTGAAAAAACTAAGTATATCTTCAGAAAATCCTTTTGTATTTGCTAAGCCACATATAGATTTGCAAAGATTTATATATTTTGAATCGTATCAGAGTATGCATAAATTCAATAAGAAATGTGGTGCAGCAGTGCCTGCTTCATTACAAGGAACAAAATTACGTAAACAAGTAGCGACATGGGGAGCTGTGAATCGCTTATCTGAAAACGATGTTACTGATTTATGTAACTTCCTTGGACATGCTGAAAGAATTCATAAAGAGTATTATAGAATATCTCAGCCAACTCGAGAACTGCTAAAAATGCCGCAATTATTAGAATCAGCTAAAAAGGTGGTAAAATCAAAAGAACATAAAGAATCTCATCTGGATACTTTATACGAGGAACCTTCTCCTATGCAGCAGTCCGGCAGTAAGAAAGGTAAAGATATGTACATATTATCCATAATCTATCAACAGTGCCTGTATTAACGCTTTAATAATATATTCACTAATATTCAACGTTCAAAAAATTAAAATAGCTATAAACCTATAAAACTCGACACAACATTTTATGCATGCAATTGCCAATTCTTAGACTATGACTATTAAATAATTTTTCCTTCTTTGACTATTTAATAATGTTCTCCTTCTTAATATTTGACGCTTAATTCTTAATCCGTACCGCAATCCTCATTAAAAGAAATTACTATCTATTCCTGTTATTTTGTAAAAAATGTATCGTGTATCATTATCAATATATTACTTTAGTGGAGACTCTAATCTCAAAGATGTTCAATGTCTTCAGAGAGTGCTAAGAAGAACAGAAAAATATATAAAACCTGAATATCTTACAAATGGTCCCTGAGCCCGGTTATGCGAAAATTTGTGTTGTCACTATGTACAAGACTAAACAAATTAAATTTTTTATACTTTTGAATGACTAAAAATCGAGTTTAAAAAAAAACAAGACATTTTTTTCTTATATTCAAATAATTGTTAAAATGTTTCTAAAATTTTTTTTTTAAATTTGAAAAAGCAATTTTTGTTGTTTCAATACCAGAATTACAAAAAAAAATCAGAATTTATTTCAATATAGTTTGCACAAGGACAATTAAAAACTTAAAAATTTTAAAATAATGAGAAAACAAAGTTTATACAAGGGTTTCCGTATTTGGTTCAGAAAATATAGAAATTATATTTTAAAGCAATAATAAAGCTTTTGATATTTTGGCCGTCATTTATCGGAATATTGCCTTAAGATTCTGTTGTTTTTCATGGTGTTTCATAATAGCACACATACAAATTTTGAAGTTGAACATATTTAAAATTTGAACTGTTAATAAACAGGGGGAAAAATTGAAAACGATTCTTCAGACAATCGCATTCTGAATGATTTGATTGACTCTCTTAATTTTTGTCACAGCTACTAGTTCAGTAATACCCGATGAACCAGTCAGGAAACTACATAGTAATGATTCAAATGGAGAATCCGAGTATTGTCCAAGTGAGAAAGAATCATCGCCTGAAAATAGTCCGGTTCCAACTAGATCTAGACCTAAAGGTAAAAATTAATTAAATATAAATTAAATTTGATCAAAATTCTTATCACGCATCCAAAGTCAAAAGTTTATAATCAGAGCATTAGTTTCAAAAATTTTATTTATTTAAATGAAAATTTCACATATGCTTAAATTATTCTAATTGCAGGTACAAGTAAAAGTAACAAAAATCATGCTACCACATCTCTTGGATTTTTTAAAAAGCAAAATAAAAATGGTCGGTATCAGTCGGGACGACTTTCAGGTAAATACAAAATAATATGATTTTATTTAATGCAGACAAATTAGACCTTCACAATCTTATTAAAAATTGATTTCATTCCTCCTGAATAACGTAGTAACATTCTACAAAATCCTTTAACGTCCTGATTTTCTTTAAGTAATTATTGAATACTTATTTTATGAAACATTACAAGATAAATTTAATTTTTAATTTTTTATTGTAGTGCGGTTAAGTAATTTTAGAAAACGTACCAAAGAAAGAAGTCTTATAGAACAAAAAATATTCCTCCAATATCAAGATGGTTTAAATATTAAATATTTTCCAAAGAAAGGTCGGGGAATTATTGCTTTAAAAAATTTTCATAAAGGAAAATTCGTAGTTGAATATATTGAAGAATTAATAGAGGCATCAACTGGTAAACAAAGAGAAAAAGAATATTCAAAAGTGGAAATATCTCACTGTTATATGTATTATTTTAAATTTCGCGAAAAATCATGGTGGTATGCTCATATAAGAAATAACTATACATAATAAATTAGATAGAAGAATCAGTTACCGCATCTACAGAACAAATAATTATACTTCTATTGTGTTCGATGAATTTATTGCTCGATGTTGTTAGAATTAAAGGATAGACCAAATGTATCTCTTCGAGCCAACTATTTATTGAAAATCTAGCCAACGTTTTGGTCTATATATAGACCGAAACGTTGGCTAGATTTTGTAATGAAATAAATAAATTTCATCACTAACTGACGCACAAACACGTGAAAAGATACGCAACAACGAGGAAAATTCACGACTATTGCGCACCAGCCGAAAAACTCGAAGAAACCTCGAGAAAAGGAATTGCCCTTAATGCAGTACGCAACACGGGCAGGTAAAACGCAGATGCGGAAGGCCGCCGCCTTGAGGAAATCGAAAGTAAAAGATCGAGGAAAAGCGAACGCAGGTGTCATCATCTATGGAGAAACATCAAGAAAACCTTCAACGATCACGCAATTAGGCGTGGCAGCAAAAGGGAAGGGACTTATCATCCCAAAATCATCCACTTGCTTAAATAGAGAAGATCAACGGCGGCGCGGGCACTAAGTAAACAGATCGAGAACTGATCAATGTGTCGGTGTTGCCGCGAATAAGTAGTTTCTCTAAGATACGTAAAAGTTAATGATACATATTTAACTAAAGGTGTATCATTCTTAACACGCGCAAAAATCATAAAGAACTAGTGCGTTAAATTTTTGTACTCGAGTGAGAAGAAAATAAGTTACTTGAAAATCTCGAAGTATAAGAGAGAGAGAAAGGAAACATCGAACGGTCCGGTCGAATACCTGCATAGAGGTCCAGACATAGCGGCGCCGTTTACTCTCTCTCTCGGCGGAAGAACCCAACGCAGCAGGAGACTACGGAGCAGCCGCTTCGCCCGAAACGAATATATATAGATATACACAAACATACACACATAGTCACCGAAACTAATAGAAAAGGTACTTTTTCTTCTTACTATCATATCCGATTTTTCACATGTAAACGATCTCGTATTTTCCGACCCCTCACCCGGTAATGCGATCGTACAACGATCACAAAGCAAGGGACAATTATTGTAAATTCATGTTTAGTAAATGAATGATTATATATATATATATATATATATATATATACACACACATAAATCGGGTATTTTGAATTATATATATTATATATATATATATATATATATACACGGGGTGTCCCACTTTAACTTAGACAGCTGAATAACATGACAAATTGCAATCTAATCAAAAAAATGTTTCAGACAACAGGTGTTGGGCATTGAGGGGCTGACCCTTCTATGATCTTGAATATGCCCTTGAACTTCGTTTTCAAGGTCATTTGAAGGTCAACTTTTTGTTTTGAATATAACCCACTATTTTTGACCTCGGATTCGAAAAGAGCGCGAAATTTTACGTCCAGATGAGCTTTTGCGTTAGGGGTCAAAGTAAACTATACGATTAATTTCAAGGTTTAATTTTTGTTTGAGGCATAAAGCTTACAAAGACTACATCAGTGACCATGTTCAATGATATAATATGTACTTTTATTGTGGACAACTAAAGGACAACGTAATGCATCTACTGAAGAAATGCCAACCTTGCCCCTAGGTACAGGTCAACACAGAGTCAAACACTTATTGATAAGGAGACCCCCTTTCCGCGATGCTTACAAGTGCATATTTTCATGAAACATGTAAGCACCCCCGGAGCCAACGACAAGGACGTAGGGGGTCTCCCGGGTCCATGTCTTTGGCCTTAAAAAGGGCCGATTTGGGGTTCTGTTGCTCTGCAAAGAGGAAACCAATTAAGATCATGTTGTAACCCAGCCACTGAAGGCGAGATCATGTAGTGACCCAGCCACTGAAGGCAAGATTGTGTAGTGACCCAGCCACTGAAGGCAAGATTGTGTAGTGACCTAGCCTGTGAAGGCAAGATCGTGTAGTGACCCAGCCATTGAAGGCAAGATCGTGTAGTAACCCAGCCAGTGAAGGCAAGATCGTGTAGTGACCCAGTCACTTAAGGCAAGATCGTGTAGTGACCCAGTCACTTAAGGCAATATCATTGTTATCAGCTCTCTCCGCATGAAGTAGATGTTCAAAGTGTGCACCTTTATTTTCTAAGCACAGCAGTAATCGACGGCGAAGATTATGTTGTACATTTCTAAGCATTTGGAGGGTTATCGCTCCACAAACTCTTCTTATTCTATCCATCATATTAAGTCTTGTCGTTGGAGCTTCACTATACACAACATATTTTACGTATTCCCATAAAAAAATCTAGCGGGTTCAGATCTGGTGATCTAGGAGACCACAAATCTGGTCCACCTCGTCCTATCCATCAATTTGGAAATTGTTGATTCAAAAATGTCTGTACAATACGAGCATAATGAGCCAGAGCACCATCTTGTCGATACCGTAAGTTTAGTCTTATTGCAAGAGAAATATTCTCTAGGTATCCTGACAAATCATTTTCCAAAAATTCTAAATCCATTTGACAATTAATGGTACGTTCAAAAAAATGTGGTCCAATTATTTGGCCATTGCAAATACCGACCCATACATGTAAACTCCAACGATGTTGATTAAGCACCACACGATACCAATGTGGATTTTCTGGTGACTAATAATGGTAATTATGCCTATTGAGACTACCATTGCTTATGAATGTTGCTTCATCACTGAAACAAACAATCCAAAAAAAATCTGGATTTTGATCCAACATCTCAAGAGCCCATCTACAAAAATATATTCTGAGTTCATAATCAGCTTCACTTAATTCCTGTACTAAAGTAATGTGATACAGATGGTAATTGACTGATCGTAACAATCTGTGAGCTGTATTTCGAGGGACTTCCAATTCCTGTTGTATTTTACAGGTACTAATACGGGGATTTTGGTAAACCATAGCCAAAACTGCAAGCAACCTAGGGCCGTTATTACTCTGAAGCCTATTCCTCTATCTTTGACGATACAGTGGATTATTGCGAGATCTTCTTTCGATGTTTATCACTTGTTAAGCACGAGGATGGCGGCGATTTGGAAACCGCTCCGCGTAAGTTTGGGAAGTAAGTCTGTAATTCCTACCACATTCACCAAAAGTTATAACTACTTCATTAGGCGTATAATTTGCCATTGTAATGATAAGAATTTTATCAGATTAATTTATGCTCAATTACAAATATATATATATATATATACTTTTCACATAACGTATACCAGATTCTTTTATTTCTTTCCCTTGGAACCATCAGCAGTCATTATAAATTGTATGTATGTGTTCGGACGTAACAATTTTCAATAAATAGTTGGCTCGAAGAGATTGAGACGGTAATGAAGATTGCGATAATCGATAAAGTAGAAACACCGACCAAGGACCGACGATGAAGAAGATAAGTCCAACGGCAGACACCAGGGGGCAGAATAGCATAGCAAAGTAGGCCGAGCACGGGTATAAAAGGGCAAACTCGACCAGGGAACAGTCACTCTCTAGCTGGCGAGCATTAGGAGTCGGATCCCTTTCTAAATGCTTGGGCTCTGACTTTCTAATGTCTTGGAGATAGTGGTGATACTGTTTCGAACACATGCTCAGACGATCATACACTAATCTTTCACATCCCTTAACCTATGTGGCCACTAGTATTAATTAAC
Organism: Philotrypesis tridentata; assembly: GCA_018906965.1. Lineage (NCBI taxonomy): Eukaryota > Metazoa > Arthropoda > Insecta > Hymenoptera > Pteromalidae > Philotrypesis > Philotrypesis tridentata. The sequence goes on from JACCIB010001230.1 coordinate 30,978, forward strand.
TTTAAATAAACTAATTTATTGCTTTATAATTCACTAATTTTATTATTTATTTACCTCCCACCTCGCCTTGGGTAAAAGACCAGAACCTCTTATATTAAGAACTTATGGTTTTTTATTCCAGAGGCGAGTATAAACCAGAGGTGATCGGTTGTAACCCCTTTCAAAAGCTTGGGCTCACAACTCGAACATTCTTTGTACCAGTATATTAGTGAGCAAGCTAATAGGCTGGAATGTTGCGTGTGTCTAAGATGGCATGCTAGTGCAGGAGATCTACTCCAAGCTACATCTCATCGAGTAACAACCCCTCAGTTTCCCTTTATGGATACTGTGAGGTATAGGGAGTCACCCTGAATGCAGGACGATATACTCCTGTATTTACGGTGAGAGAGTAACCCGTGCACTTTCTCCTATTAACCTCTTTTCCCTACTAATCGACGACCACTACCCTCTAATATAAGGTGGTGGACGTCACAAGATACATTTGGTCTATCCTTTAATTATACTTCTATTTTTGGCAAAAGAGTCGATGCATTATTAAATTATTTTCTGTATATTATATTGAAATCTTTTTGTATCAGATAATAATAATACACGTTATAATATAAGACTTGTATTTTAGTTTTTATGTGAGGATTTAATTTTGAAATTTAATTTTAATTTGCACATTTTAGAAAGTATATGATGCTTCTATCTTTTAAACAACACCACTGTTCATTATTGATAAACATTGCACATAAATTTATACTCTTAACAGTATAGATGCTACAGCAGAGACTTCTTTTTTTAGGAGATTAATAAATCATTCTTGTAAATCTAATCTTCAACCGCGGATAATAGATATACATGGAATTCCCCATATCGTATTTTTTGCAAAGATGCAAATTAATATAAATAATGAAATAACATATGATTATGGTGAAAAGAGAAGTGATATTATCAAAGCTAATCCATGGCTTAGAAAATAAGAATCAAATGGTAAAATTTTAAAATAAGCTTCAACCTTCTTTTCTTTAACCTTCTTGTACAGTTTTACACGAAGAAGGAGTTAATTTTTTTTATTATGAATTACAAACCAAGAAAGAAATGAAACATTGAAGAAGTTACTGTGATATATATATTGTTGCTTTATGCACTCATTTTAATTAAGATATATCATAATCTATAGAAATAATATGAAATTCAAATGCATTTGCTCAGCGCTCAAACTTTACTAATGAAATATTTTTGTAATTCTAGTTTTCATTGTAATATAACAGAGAATCATCACTATTCTTTTTTTTTGTTGTAAAATTACCTTTCTATTCACTTTGACTGAAATTATATGAAAAATTCCCTTGTGCGATTCAATTTCTTAAATTCTTAAGTTAACTTCTTTGTTTTTATATCATCAGCTAAAATTATAACTATTTCAGTTATCGAAAGCCTTAAATATATTATGATTTATTTTTTATTTCAATTTTCAGATTCTGATAAAAGTGACAATCAATGTTCAGTCCAGTCCCAAAAAGATGCAGGTAAATTTATTTATTTAATAATAATAATTTACAACTTATAAATAAACTATTTTCATAAAATTTTGCAAAAAGAAAGTCATCCTTTAATATTGTTTTGATTACAAAAATATTATTAAATAAATTCAATTATTAAATTACCGAAAATAATTTTGTGAATAAAGATAAAAATAGGAAAATTGAATTTATTTATTCCTATTTCTAATTGTATTGAACAATTTTCTAATTTATTCAGTTTGAGAATGAATCAAAATCATTGCAAAACATCGCAAGCAATAACGTATGAAAGTATATGATGGGAAATCCTCATTTAGAATACCTTTCTTTAGCCGATTTTCCAGGAATTTTTAGAGGGAGAAATAAATAAGTTGCAGCATACAATACTATGTGCGTTTCAAAGATAAAATAGTATAATGTACAGAATTGATGAATCCATAACACGTGTAAATAGCAATGTAATGTTCAAAACACGTGAAATGAACTCGTTTTTAGCTTGGATCGATCGTATATTTATTATAGTCAGATTATTGTAATGAAGTACTTTATTTTTAATATCATTACCGTGCCTTACAGGTTTCATGTGATAATAGTATATGTTTGAACATGTTTAGATAAGATGCATCGAAAACAGTAAATTTTTTTGACCATCTAAATGAGGATTCACCCTTGAGTTTGAACCAAAATCAGTACGTTATGAAAAATTTCTTATTAATTTATATTTCAGATAAAGGACAACGAGAATCATGGAGCGACCACGCCACGGCGTTAGTGATAGGATTCTTCAAGAACCGTACAAATGTAAAGGCACGCGAAATCGAAGATTTTATTCAAAAGCACGATGTATTGAAAAGTGCTAGGAGAACTGCAATAACAACTAGAGCGCACTATTACAACTGTAAGAAAAGAGGAATCTGCTAAATAATGTTAAGATAATAACTACACGTCCATATTAAGGGGACCCAACACCTTTAAAACTTGAAAAAGTCGATTTTTCTTATGATTTGTTTTGATAGGAAATTTACGATAGAATATGCTCTCGAAAGCCGTTTTTCGAAAAAAAATTTTCCCGCAAAATTATAAGCAAAATACTAAATAAATATTTTGACTGGTTTCTCGCAAATTTGCGTAATTAAAATTATTTATTCAATATATCGAAAAGTTTCATTTTTTTTAATAAATCCAGTCAGAACTAGATATTTTTATTGTAATTGTAAAAAACAGTATTTTTATATGTATATATATATATATATATATATACATATATCGTATTACAGGAATGTTTAACTTTTTCCTTGCGTATGAATGTATTTATGCGCGAATGTGTGTATGTTCGCGCGCATGTGTATGTGTGTGTGTGTGTGTGTGTATCACTCGCATACACACATACGCTCTTAAACATACATACGTATTTCGTAAATTATTTTATAACAATAAATGATGATTTTTTTTTCATTCTGTGTTTCATGAAACTATATAGTCATTAGTTGAAATTCAAATACGCGCGCTCTTTGCAACAGTCTAGGCGGCGATTCTGTAACCAAAACGTGACGATCGCTGTGACGAAAATATTTGAACTCCCCATTTACCAACCATGTATGCATCGTTTCTTCCTGACTGAAGTCCTGTTTTGTAAAGTACATAAAGGTTAGAATCAGTGTGCTTTCAAATCTGTTTTACCAGCTTTCAAATATTTGAAAGTTCTTGAATGTGAGATGTTTTGCACAGTGCAAACATAGTTAAATTTAGTTATTTGTTTATTTACCATTTTTTCAGTAGTGTTTATTTACCTTTTTTTCTTCTAAAGTTATTTATATTTTAATTTTTTAAAGTGAAAAGGTTGGAGTAGTTGTAATAAATTTTAGTTAGTTTAGCTTTTAGTTTAGATTAGTTAGTTATAACAATGAGCGATAACAAGGGCAGATTGCCTAACACTCATTTAGATAGGAAATACTCCTGTGGAAGAAGTAAAAGGTGACCAAAGTAGGTGTACTAGGTATGTTCTGGCCCCGCTGGGGGGACCTGGCTCCGCTGCCGTGATAGATGGATAGGGGGGAGCTAGCCCCGCTGCTGTAAGAGGCAGCCCATCTGAAATACATGGAGGTATGTTCTGGCCCCGCTGACGGGGAGGGGGTATAGTGCGGCGGCGGCGGCGGCGGCGGCGGCGGAGAGAACGAGACGCTGACGGGGAGGGGGTATAGTGCGGCGGCGGCGGCGGAGAGAGTGCGGAGATGGGACTAGATGCAGCGCTGTGCTTCTAGTCTGTAAGAGTGGGATGTATAGTTTAGCTAGTGGCCGACTAGCGCTATTGTAGCTCTAGCTGAGATGTAGTGGCTGCGAGAGAGAGCAAAAGCGCAGTCGCTCGATAATTTCTGCCGAGGATGGTCAGCTAGCCTGAACTCCTCCATTTATAGATTGATTTTATTTTGATATAATATAATATAATATACTATAATATAATATACTATAATATAATATACTATAATATACTATACTATAATATAATATACTATACTATAATATAAAATAATATACTATAATATAATATAATATAATATACTATAATATACGATAATATACTATAATATACTATAATATAATATATGATATGATATGGTTAATAAATATAAACTATAATATAATATAATATAATATAAGTTTATTTCCTATAGATTAATATAAATATTATTATAGTTACTCGTATAATTAATCTTAATTGTATTAATCATCGATCGACTGTATCAATCCCAATAGGGCTGGCTTGTTTTTGTCTTTCAAATAACCATTTATGCAATTTACAAACATTTTTCATCGCACAGATTGGATTATAAATATTCTTGATTATGTAAAGTGCATTGTGTTTTGATATTACAATCCAACTCAATCAACGGCGGACATCTCATATCAGATTCGAGTACTATAATTTTATTGTTAGAAAATATCTTTTTCAACCACTGTTTATTTTCAAGTCCTTTTACATAGATATTTCTGCAGTTATAAAAATTTTGTTGTAAAGTAGATATCAATTTTTTGTATGGTGTATTACAAGAACTACATAGTATACCTATATCTGAATTAAATTTCGTTAATACGTGGATACTTATTTCAAAATACTATTAATGATTATTGAATATAAAATAGTTACCATGATGATTATTTTCTATCCATCTGTTTATATTTTGATACATGAAAGATAATTTGAGCCAATGGTACGGTGATTTAAAGGAAAGTATATTTGGTTCTAAATTGATTCCAACGATTGAGTAAGCAAGTTCCTTACAAATGAAAACATTGTCTAAGCTCTGAAAGCCTTGAATATCCACGATGTAATCCATTTCAAATTAAAATTTTTTCTCTATCCACGTTTAATCAAATGGATGTCTCATACTAACCCGTTGCGGATAAGTGTGCGCTTAACGCACATAGGTGTCTCTCGTCACCCATAAGTGTGTGCTCGACGCGCATAGGTTTGCTCTCGTCGCCCATAAGTGTGCGCTCGACGCGCATACGTGTGCACCCGTTGCTTTCAGTTAAAAAAGGAATGTTATTGAAAGAAGCAATTTTTTTAAAAAATATCTTTCACTAAGTGTAGCGGTAGTAAAATGAATAGATTAGTTTTAAGCGCACGCAGCAGCATAGCTGAATATACATATATATATATATATAATTATATATATACAGCTGAGCAGTTGCACTATACGTATACACTATGGACATGGAGTAAGTCCCATCGCTAGAACGATGCCGCTGGAGAGGGGGAAAATTCCTAACCTGCGTATATCTATACACACTGCTGGTGGAAAGAGGGAATACTCGTACCCTGTGTGTGTATATATATATACACACACACACACACACACACACACACACACACACACATATATATATATATATATATATATGTGTGTGTGTGTGTGTGTGTGTGTGTGTATGTATGTAGCGCTAGAGTGGAGACGTAAACGAAAACTGCTGTACTCGTAGCCTGCATATATCTACATACACTGTCGGTGGAGAGAGAGAATACTCGTACCTTGTGTATATCTATATATATGTAGTGCCTGAGATAAGATGACTGCCGTATGCGTGTGCGTACGTGCGTGCATGCGTACGCGTATGTGCGTATATGTGTTTGAATGCATGTGTGTATTTGAGAATGCGTGTGTGCGTGTGTTTGAGTACCAAATTTTTTGTTTTTGTCCCAGAATGTCAGAAGCCTTTATTTTTCTGTGACAAATTAATATATCAGCCAATTTAGGTCAAATTTAATTAAATTCCTATATGATATGCATATTACCAAGTATATGCTTTTCGTATCCTTTTAAATATTACTCGTACACATGTGTATGTCAATATATATATATATATAAGCAAACTTAGGCCCAATTTAATTCAATTCTTGTATAATATATATATATATCACCAAGCATATCCTTTCCGTATTACTCGTACACATGTGTATATCAATATATCAGCCAATTTAGGCCAAATTTAATTCGATTCCTACATAATATGTATATCACTATGCGTATCCTTTCCATATGACATGTACACATGTGTACGAGTAATATTAAACAAGATAATGTGAAAAAGAGAATTATATAGGAATTTAATTAAATATGTATATCACCAAGCGTATCTTTTTAATATTACTAGTACACATATGTACAAGTAATATGGAAAGTATACGCATAGTGATATACATATTATATAGGAATCGAATTAAATTTGGCCTAAATTGGCTGATATATTGATATACACATGTGTACGAGTAATACGGAAAGGATATGCTTAGTGATATATATATTATACATTAATTGAATTAAATTTGGCCTATATTGGCTTACATATTGACATACACATGTGTACGAGTAATATGAAAATATCGAAAGGATACGCATAGGGTACGCATAGTGATATACATATTATATAGGAATCGAATTAAATTTGGCCTAAATTGACTGATATATTGATATACACATGTGTACGAGTAATATGAAAAATATGCATATTACGAAGTATATACTTTTCGTATCCTTTTCATATTACTCATACACATGTGTATGTCAATATATATAAGGCAGTTTAGGCTAAATTTAATTCAATTCTTGTATAATATGTATATCACCAAGCGTATTTTTTTCATATTACTCGTACACATGTGTACATGTAATATGGAAAGGATACGAATAGTGATATACATATTATATAGGAATCGAATTAAGGGAAGAAGGTACCCAAATTAGGTAGAAATGTATTTATACATATTTGTGCACATATATCTATGCATATATATAGTAAAAATATATACTTATATTGTGTGTATAATATATATATATACACACACACACACATATACACACACACACCCACACACACACGTTTTTTACTAATACTGTTTCAAAACTTCAAACTTCGCTTTGCGCTACAGATCTTATGGAAACGATCTGAAATTTTACATGTGTCCTCAGAACTATAATTCTAAAAGAGTAGAGTGATATTGAATTTCTGTATGAGTATCATAGTTAAATAAATCAGTAACCGATCGAAATGCAATTTAATAGTACTGTTATTATTATTTAACTATGACACTAATACAGACATTAAATATCGCTCTATTACTTTTTTAGAATTATAGTTCTGAAGCCACATGTAAAATTTCAGATCATTTCCATAAGATCTGTTGCGCAATGCGAAGTTTAAAGTTTTGAAACAATATTAGTAAAAAAATATCTAGATATACATACAATTGTCCACAATATAAGTATATATTTTTACTATTATACATATATATATAATAAACGTATATGTTACAATTATATATACATACACATATATGTGTACAAATATGTATAAATACATTTCTACCTAATTTTGGGTACCTACTTCCCTTAATTCGATTCCTATATAATATGTACATCACTATGCGTATCCTTTCCATATTACTTGTACACCTGTGTAAGAGTAATTGTGAAAAAGATACGCTTGGTGATATATATATTTAATTAAATTCCTATATAATTCTCTTTTTCGCTCAGCGTTTCTTTTTTCATATTACTCGTACACATGTGTACATGTAATATTGAAAGGATACGCATAGTGATATACATATTATATAGGAATCGAATTATATTTGGTCTAAATTGGCTGATATATTGATATACACATGTGTATGAGTAATACGGAAAGGATATGCTTGGTGATATATATATTATACATTAATTGAATTGAATTTGGCCTAAATTGGCTTACATATTGACATACACATGTGTACGAGTAATTTGCATATTACCAAGTATATCCTTTTCGTATCCTTTTCATATTACTCGTACACACGTTTATATCAATATATCAGCCAAATTAGACCAGATTTAATTCGATTCCTATGTAATATGTATATCATTATGCGTATGCTTTCCATATTACTTGTACACTTGTGTACGAGTAATATGAAAATGATACGCTTGGTGATATACATATTTAATTAAATTCCTATAATATTCTCTTTTTCATCAAGCATATCTTTTTCATATTACTCATAAACATGTGTACATGTAATATGGAAAGGATACGCATAGTGATAAATATATTATATAGGAATCTAATTAAGGGAAGAAGGTACCCAAATTATGTAGAAATGTATTTATACATATTTGTACACATATATGTATGTATATATATAATTGTAACATATACGTTTATTATATATATGTATAATAGTAAAAATATATACTTATATTGTGAATTAGTAGATATTTTATTACTAATATTGTTTGAAAACTTTAAACTTCGCATTGCGCAACAGATCTTATGGAAATGATCTAAAATTTTACATGTGGCTTCAGAACTATAATTCTAAAAGAGTAATAGAGCGATATTTAATGTCTGTATTAGTGTCATAGTTAAATAATAATAACAGTACTATTAAATTGCATTTCGATCGGTTATTGATTTATGTAACTATGATGCTCATACAGAAATTAAATATCACTCTATTACTCTTTTAGAATTATAGTTCTGAGGACACATGTAAAATTTCAGATCGTTTTCATAAGATCTGTAGCGCAAAGCGAAGTTTAAACTTTTGAACCAATATTAGTAGAAAAAAAACATGTAGATATATATATACGCACAATATAAGTATATATTTTTACTATATATACATACATATAAGTGTACAAATATGTATAAATACATTTATACATATTTGGCTACCTTCTTCCCTTAATTCGATTTCTATATAATATGTATATCACTATGCGTATCCTTTCCATATTACTTGTACACCTGTGTAAGAGTAATGTGAAAAAGATATACTTGACGAAAAAGAGAATTATTTAGGAATTTAATTAAATATGTATATCACCAAGCGTATCTTTTTCATATTAATCGTACACATGTGTACAAGTAATATGGAAAGGATACGCATAGTGATATACATATTACATAGGAATCGAATTAAATTTGGTCTAATTTGGGTGATATATTGATATAAACATGTGTACGAGTAATACGGAAAGGATATGCTTGGTGATATACATATTATACAAGAATTGAATTCAAGGAGGATGCCCATGGAATAAAAAAACGCGAAAAAAACGTAAAATTTATACGTTAACATTTGCTCACCATCTCGCCCATTCATATGCTACAATTATTTCTTTGGGGAAATGCAGGGAAAAATCGTAGTAAGCCTCCAAAGTTTCATAATTTGCATTAAGGGTATATCTATATATATATAATTTTTTGATATATTTAGATATAGTTCCAATGTATTTCGTGGGCATCCTCCTTTGGCATAAACTGGCTTATATATATATATATATATATATATATATATATATATATATGACATACACATGTGTAAGAGTAATATGAAAAGGATACGAAAAGGATATACTTGGTAATATGCATATTACGCGTGCACATGTGTATGTCAATATGTAAGCCAATTTAGGCCAAAATTTAATTCAATTAATGTATAAGATATATATATCCCAAGCATATCCTTTCCGTATTACTCGTACACATGTGTATATCAATATATCAGCCAGTTTGGGCCAAATTTAATTCGATTCCTATATGATATGTATATCACTATGCGTATCCTTTCCATATTACATGTACACGTGTGTACGAGTAATATGAAAAAGATACGCTTGGCGAAAAAGAGAATTATAAAGGAATTTAATTAAATATGTATATCACCATGCGTAGCTTTTTCACATTACTCGTACACATGGGTACATGTAATATGGAAAGGATACGCATAGTGATATACATATTATAAAGGAATCGAATTATATTTGGCCTAAATTGGCTGATATATTGATATACACATGTGTACGAGTAATACCGAAAGGATATGCTTAGTGATATATACATTAATTGAATTGAATTTGGCCTAAATTGGCTTACATATTGAAATACACATGTGTACGAGTAATATGAAAATTATGCATATTACCAAGTATATCCTTTTCGTATCCTTTTCATATTACTCATACACATGTGTATGCCAATATATATAAGCCAGTTTAGGCCAAATTTAATTCAATTCTTGTATAATATATTTATCACCAAGCATATCCTTTCCGTATTACTCGTACACATGTTTATATCGATATATCAGCCAAATTAGACCAAATTTAATTCGATTCCTATGTATATGTATATCACTATGCGTATCCTTTCCATATTACATGTACACGTGTCTACGAGTAATATGAAAAAGATACGCTTGGCGAAAAAGAGAATTATAAAGGAATTTAATTAAATATGTATATCACCATGCGTAGCTTTTTCACATTACTCGTACACATGGGTACATGTAATATGGAAAGGATACGCATAGTGATATACATATTATAAAGGAATCGAATTATATTTGGCCTAAATTGGCTGATATATTGATATACACATGTGTACGAGTAATACCGAAAGGATATGCTTAGTGATATATACATTAATTGAATTGAATTTGGCCTAAATTGGCTTACATATTGAAATACACATGTGTACGAGTAATATGAAAATTATGCATATTACCAAGTATATCCTTTTCGTATCCTTTTCATATTACTCATACACATGTGTATGCCAATATATATAAGCCAGTTTAGGCCAAATTTAATTCAATTCTTGTATAATATATTTATCACCAAGCATATCCTTTCCGTATTACTCGTACACATGTTTATATCGATATATCAGCCAAATTAGACCAAATTTAATTCGATTCCTATGTAATATGTATATCACTATGCGTATCCTTTCCATATTACTTGTACACATGTGTACGAGTAATATGAAAAAGATGAGCTTAGTGATATACATATTTAATTAAATTCCTATATAATTTTCTTTTTCACCAAGCGTATCTTTTTTCATATTATTCATACACATGTGTACATGTAATATGGAAATGATACGCATAGTGATGAACATATTATATAGGAATCGAATTAAGGGTAGAAGGTACCCAAGTTAGGTAGAAATGTATTTATACATATTTGTACACATATAAATACATAAATCGGGTGTTTTGAATGCGCCGAAGGAAGGGGTAGTATAGGGTTATTTTTAAATATGGAATATTGAATGCCAAAAGTGGAATTTTGAATGCGGTAGCGAAGGGTAGTTTATTATAGGGATGCATTCAAAATACCCGATTTACATATTTATATATGTATGTATATATAATTGTAACATATACGTTTATTATATGTATGAATAGTAGTAAAAATATATACTTTTATTGTTGATATATATATATCTACATGTTCTTTACTAATATTTTAATTTCTGTATTAGTATCATAGTTAAATAACAATAACAGTACTATTAAATTGAATATCGATCGGTTATTCATTTATTTAACTATGATACTCATACAGAAATTAAATATCGCTCTATTACTTTTTTAGAATTATTGTTCTGAAGACACATGTAAAATTTCAGATCGTTTCCATAAGATCTGTAGCGCAAAGCGAAGTTTAAAGTTTTGAAACAATATTAGTAAAAAACATGTAGATATATATATATACACATTACACATATATATACAATATAAGTATATATTTTTACTATATATACATACATATATGTGCACAAATATGTATAAATACATTTCTACCTAATTTGGGTACCTTCTTCCCTTAATTCGATTCCTATATAATATGTATATCACTATGCGTATCCTTTCCATATTACATGTACACATGTGTACGAGTAATATGAAAAAAATACGCTTCGTGATATACATATTATACAAGAATTGACTTAAATTTAGCCTAAACTGCCTTATATATATTGACATACACATGTGCAATGTGTAAGAGTAATATGAAAAGGATACGAAAAGGATATACTTCGTAATGTGCATATTTTTCATATTACTCGTACACATGTGTATATCAATACATCAGTCAATTTAGGCCACATTTAATTCGATTCCTATATAATATGTATATCACTGCGTATCCTTTCCATATTACATGTACACATGTGTACGAGTAATATGAAAAAAAGATACGCTTGGTGAAAAAGAGAATTATATAGGAATTTAATTAAATATGTATATCACCAAGCGTATCTTTTTCATATTACTCGTACACATATGTACCAGTAATATGGAAAGGATACGCATAGTGATATACATATTATGTAGAAATCGAATTAAATTTGGCCTAAATTGGCTGATATATTGATATACACATGTGCACGAGTAATACGGAAAGGATATGCTTGGTGATATATATATATTATACAAGAATTGAATTAAATTGGGCCTAAGTTTGCTTATATAATATATATATATATTGACATACACATGTGTACGAGTAATATTTAAAAGGATACGAAAAGCATATACTTGGTAATATGCATATCATATAGGAATTTAATTAAATTTGACCTAATTTGGCTGATATATTAATTTGTCTCAGAAAAATAAAGGCTTCTGACATTCTGGGACAAAAACAAACAATTTTGTACTCAAACACACGCACACACGCATTCTCAAATACACACATGCATTCAAACACATATACTCACATACGCGTACGCATGCACGCACGTACGCACACGCACACGGCAGTCATCTTATCTCAGGCACTACATATATAGATATACACAAGGTACGAGTATTCTCTCTATCCACCGACAGTGTATGTAGATATATGCAGGCTACGAGTACAGCAGTTTTCGTTTACGTCTCCACTCTAGCGCTACATACATATATATATATATATTATATATACACACACAGGGTACGAGTATTCCCTCTCTCCACCAGCAGTGTGTATAGATATACGCAGGCTAGGAATTTTCCCCCTCTCCAGCGGCATCGTTCTAGCGATGGGACTTACTCCATGTCCATGGTGTATACGTATAGTGCAACAGCTTAGCTATATATATAATTATATATATATATATGTATATTCAGCTATGCTGCTGCGTGCGCTTAAAACTAATCTATTCATTTTACTACCGCTACACTTCGTGAAAGATATTTTTTAAAAAAATTGCTTCTTTCAATAACATTCCTTTTTTAACTGAAAGCAACGGGTGCACACGTATGCGCGTCGAGCGCACACTTATGGGCGACGAGAGCACACCTATGCGCGAAGAGCGCACACTTATGCGCAACGGGTGCGCGCTCTCTCGTAGCTCGGCTGGCGTGACGTCACAGCGGAAACTCTGTAGCGTGCTGTGGCATACACACATATACACACATACACACACACACACACACATATATACATACGCACACGTACACTGGTACACACAAATATACGCACACATACACACATACACGTACACACACATATGCATACACATACACACACACACACACATATATATATATATATACGCACACGTACACACAAACATACACACACACATACGTACACATACACATCCACACACAACACACATACACACAATATACACACATATATGCACACCACATATACACACATATATGCACACACATATACACATACACACCACTCACACATATACACATATGCACTTAAAAATTGGAATTTGTTAAATAAAAAAACATTGAACATAAGCTTAACTTTTTTTCACACACACATTCAGATTATTTTTTACTTATTTAGTTAAAAAAAATCACAAAAATTATAAAAGTACATTAAAATTACAAAATTATAAAAGTACATTAAAATTACAAAATTATAAAAATATTAAAATAAAAAAATTACATAAATATTAAAATTACAAAAATATTAAAATTACAAAAACTCAAAAAAAAACACAAAAAATATGAAATTGTTTTTAAAAAAATCTTAAAATAATATCAAAAAATCTTATGCTTTTTTTTATTAAAAATCTTTGCCATTAAAAATGGCATTGTTTTTTTACTGTGAAACGGGTTACATAAAATTATTTTTTTTTTCGGGAGAATTTTTTTTAATGCTTTCCGCAACCCTTTTTTAACGACATCTAATTTTTGTTTTAATACGTCGTTTGTCATTTCTGCTGCTGCTTCTGGTGCTGTAACAGCTACCGCTTCTTTTGCTACAGGGCGCTGCGGTATTGAAGGAGGAGGCTTACTGACATCCACTGTAGTGGTAGTGCTGGTGCTGCTCGACTGCGCTAGTTTCACGCGTTTCACCAGCTGCTCTACCGCCTCTTCATCAGCTTTCCTCTTTGCTATCCCCTCTTGCTTGCGCTGCTCCCTGAGCAACGCTTGACGTTTTCTTGCTACATTAGCTCTTGCCAGAGCTTCGCTTTTTTAATAGCTGCCTGCTGGACAGCTACGTCTTTTTGAGCGTCGAGAATCTGCGCATCCATATAGTCGCGATTCATCTGAAAAAAAATTAATATAGCATAAATAAAAAATAGATTATAATAAATAATGAAAAAAGGGTATAAAATTATTTACCATCATTGTTAAAGTCATTAGTAGAGGGAATCCTAATGACCGGGGAATACGTTGATTAAAATTACTATTTAGGCAGTATAGCATTATCTGTAAAAGTTCATGGAACATCGCTGTGTTATCAGTCTGGTTAACAGTCTGGTTCTGCTGCTTCTGAAACATAAATAAAAAAAAAACATTAATATTTGTAGACTACACACGCATGCACACACACACGCACACATGCACACGCACGTACACAAACATACGCACACATACACATGCACACGCACACACACACACACGCACACGCACGTACACACAAACATACGCACACATACACAGGCACACGCACACACACACATGCTCATACGCATACACACACACACACACACACACACCCACAATTCTATACACTAGTATATACAAAGTAAATACTTTTACTCACCTCCATTGTTCAAAAAATTTATTTTTACACAAAAATGATTTTCTTCGCACTAGCGTCGAAATTATGAATTCCGCTTCTGGCAGGCGAGGGTAGCAAACACGAGATTATGGCTGTTCAAGTTTTTTCCTCCCTAGGCACGTATATACTATTTTGCACTGCTATTATTTGCAGAAAATTATAGGCACTCCTATTATTTGCAGAAAATGATGTCACTGTAGAATGAAAATGTAGTCACTGTAATAGTATACACTTGCTACTTCTACAAAATTCGTTCGAAAACTGACGAAAATAGTGTTTGGAAAAACTCACGAAAGTATCGCTATACACCCCCCAATACTCTTTACTAAAGGGATTTTCAGTTTCCTCCAATTGGTCTTCTCATTCTAAAAGTACCCGCCCTATTTTATGCGAGCACGTACGGTCCTTTTTTGGCACATTCGAGAAACCTATTAGCGTTTATCAGCAAAACGAAAAAAAAAACCTTTTAGTTCTGTAAAGAAAAATAAGTGTACTGCTATCGACAACTGCATTCGACTCATCTTCACAGCAAGCACATTAGTTAGACGAGCCTCTACAAGAAAGTGCAGCACGATAGGCAGCTGATATACTGTCTGATAATATAGCTCGCAAAGAGAGGCAAAAATCTTTTTATCAAACATTTTACTGTGTACAGCGCATATATCTCTAGTCCCATCTCTTGCGCTCTAGGCGGCAGGGCTAGGACGAACCTCCTATACTCCGTCGCCGCATGAGCTCCCCTCCCCATCTCTGACGTCAGCGGGGCCAGAACGTACCTCCGTATATTCCGAGGCGGCAGGGCTAGGACGAATCTCCTATACTCCGCCGCCGCACTAGCCCCCCTCTCCATCAGCGGGGTTAGAACGTACCTCCGTATATTCCGGTGAGCTGGCTCCCCTCCCTATCAGCGGGGCTAGAACGTACCTC
>JACCIB010001231.1:0-46659 GCA_018906965.1 Philotrypesis tridentata
ATGCAATTTTTCGGAGGTCGAACTGAAAAATTTCGTCGCGTCGTACGAGGCAAGAGAAGGCGAACACATCGGTTACACGGACGTGTGCTCTCTCTACCCGTACGTATGTAAGATGGGGAAATTTCCAATCGGCCATCCGCGAGTGCTGGTAGGGGCCGAGTCCAATGTGCTGACGGGGGGTGACCCGAACAATCTCTCCGCCGTAGAAGGGCCGGTAAAGTACAGGGTTCTACCGCCCCGCGACTTATACCATCCTCTACTCCCCGTAAAAATGCACGTAAAGCTGCTGTTTTCACTGTGTCGGACGTGTTGCGAAGAGCAGCGGCAGAGCGATTGTTCTCACGAGTCTGTCTGCGAGAGAATATTCGAGGGGACGTGGATCTCGGACGAACTTTGTAAGGCTATCGAGTTAGGTTACCGCATAGTAGAAATTTTAATTATCTGGCAATATGAAATCTCTCGTTACGATCCTCTAACGGGGGAAGGAGGACTATTTGCCGAATATATGAACACGTTTTTTAAAATTAAAACAGGAGGTATCCGGTTATCCCTCGTGGTGCGTCGACGACGCCTCGAAGGCGCGGTATATTCGCGAGCACGAGGGGATCTCGCTCGAGCCCGAGAAAATCCGATCGAACCCTGGGTTTAGAAGTTGTGCGAAAATGGCTCTAAACTCGTTGTGGGGTAAACTCGGACAGAGGAATAACCTCCAACAAACCGTAATCGTAAAAAGTCGCAAAGAACTGCTCGAGCTACTTACCGACGAGGAGAAAGAAATTGTCGGTATACTGATTGTCAATCCGGAAGTGCTTTACGTAAATTGGCGCTTTATCGACGACGCGATAGAATCGGCTCCGAATACGAATGTAGTGAAAGCCGCCTACACAACCGCTCAGGCGCGCTTAAAATTATATAGCTATTTGGAGAGGTTAGGTCCGCGCGCGTTGTACTGCGATACCGACTCGTGCATTTTTGTTTGTACAAATAACCCCGGTGAATACAGACCTCCGCTGGGTGCGTTTCTCGGCGATATGACAAACGAGCTCAACGAGGACGTATTTATAACGCATTTTTTATCAGGTGGACCAAAGTTTTATGCCTATAAAACTCTCAACCTCGGTAACGGCGAAGTTAAAGAGTTTTGCAAAATGAAGGGCATAAGGCTTAATTTTACAAACTCTAAAGCGATTAATTTCCGTAGCGTTAAGTTATTATTAGAAAAGTATTTTAACGAACGCGTGAGAGAGAGAGAGAGAGAGAAAGAGAGAGAGAGCGAGAGCAGTTGCACGATAACGCTCGAATTCGATAAAATCGGGAGGATACCTGTTCATCGAGTAGTGACAAGAAGGGAAATAAAATCGTGCAGTATTGTACTAAAAAATCGTCGATTTATATCGCCCTCTTTGTCACTACCTTTCGGATATCGTTGATAATCTATTGTAAATTTCTGTAAATATAAAATTATTATTATTATTATTATTATTATTATTATGATTATCATTGTGATTATTAGACTCGTTTTATTATATAATTAATACAAAAATAGTAAAATAACAGAATATTTTACAAATAAATATAATACCTTTTACATCTTTTTATTTTCAATAACTTATTTGCTATATCTTTTTTAATATTTACAATTTTAATTCGAGTACGACAACACCGTGCAAACTGCGGCGACAATCTCTCGAGACTCGACTCTGAAATGCACGCGATTCTACATTCGAACAAATTTGTCGATGAGCGCGAAAAGTGCCAAAATTATTTGCAAGTTTTACGGAGATATCTATTTTTTAAAGACACGGAGCGCTACGCGGGAGAGCGCTACAGCGAACGCGACATTGACGAAGTAGATGCGCCGATGACCGACGATTTCATACTCGACAACATTCCCAAGATTCACGTGCGAAAAGCCCGTCTTTTACTGAGACATTGGAGAGCCGCGGGCGATCGACTCAAGTGGGACGTCACCGGGAGAGTCAGTATAGACGGGCAGCCTATTCAAGATTCGGACATTATAGAATTGATCACCGACGTTGTAGCACGCAAGAAAAAATCGGAGGAAGCTCCCATCGGACGATTACCGTTTGCAAGTTCGTCAAAACAGTCGATACGCCGATTAATCTCATCGGAAACAGCGAAATTGTGAAAATTGGTAATATTTTAACAGCGCCAACGAATACAAAAGTGAAACGCCGAGTCAATCCGCTAGCTGACGAGCGTGCAAAAGTGAAACGTCGAGACAAACCGATAGCCGACGAGCCTACGAAAGCGAAATGCCAGGATAAACCCGTAGTCGACGACGAGGACCGCGAGTGCGACGATCCTATGGATATAAGCCTGAGCTGTACCAAAGTCAAACCGTCGCCTATTTTAACGAGAAACCGCGCGAAAAAGAAGTGGCTGCGTTTAGATTTTTAAAAAAAGTTCAAAGCGAGAGGAAAAATGTCTTACGATAAACAGTACTACGACGTATCGCACGAGGTAGGCTACGCTGGAGCCCGTAATCTTGTGCGCGTAAATCGGAAAGGAAAACTATTGAGCGAAGCTGACAAAAAAGAAAAGAAAAGAATTTACGAATGGTTGAGCAATCAAGATGCTTATACACTTCATAGGCCTGTGCAGCGCAAATTTCCGCGATTAAGCTACAACGTAAGCAATATCGACGACGTGTGGGAATGCGATTTACTTCAATTGACGACTATTAAAGAACACAACGACGGATACTGCTATCTGTTGGTAGTAGTAGACGTGCTGAGTAAGCAAGCATGGGTAGAGCCTCTGCGCGACAAGACAGCGACGAATGTTACATCAGCTTTCAAACGTATACTTTCCCGAAGCGAGGGCCGTGTACCCGTCCTCTTGCAATCGGACAAGGGAAAAGAGTTTGTCGCTTCGCAGTTTCAAGATTTTTTAAAGAAGCGCGGTATCAAATTCCGCACAGCGCGGAATCCCGATATCAAAGCTGCTGTTGTCGAGAGGCTGAATCGAACCATTCGCGAGCGCATGTGGAGATATTTTACGCACAAAAATACAAAACGTTACATCGACGTGGTGCAACAAATCATCGACGCGTACAATCATACGAGGCATAGCGGAACTAAGATGCGGCCGTGCGATGTAAACATCTATAACGCTCAAACGGCGCGAGAGAATTTAGAAAAACGCTCCCGATTGCAGACGACTTACAAGTATCGCGAGAAGAGGGCGTCCGAGGCACTGAATAAATACAAGCCCGGCTCTTACGTGCGCATTAGTTGAATGAAAAATACTTTCGAGAAGGGTTACGAGAAAAACTTTAGCGAAGAAGTTTTCAAAGTCAAGCGCGTATCGGTAAGACAGAATCCTCCCACGTTCATTCTGGAAGATTTGAACGGTGAAGAGATTGACGGATTTTTTTACATCGAGGAGTTGGCACTCGTCGGCGCTGATCGCATGTGGCATTCTGAGCAATTTCAAATCGAGCGCGTGATTCGCGCAAAAGGCAGCAGCTCCAAGAAACAACTATTGGTCAAGTGGGTTGGATATCCCGAAAAATTCAACTCGTGGATTCCGGCCTCGGAAGTGTCCAAAATTTAAAAAAATGGATTTCAACGACTTTTACATAGTTTTACCGAGTAACAGTAGCATGTCGTATTACAGCGATAACACCACGGGTTGTTTTACGACGCAGCTCTCCCGCGGGATCAGATTGAGCGGTAATTGGTCGGTCGGTCTAGTCGAGATACACGTCCCGTGTACTGTTAATCACATCCAAGAATCCGACGCATTTTACACCTTCAAACAGAGCGCGGACGCCAAGGACGAGCTGCAGTTTTTCTCTCAAGGAAATTACGATAGCGTCGCCCAACTAGCCGAAGAAATAAATAAGACTCGCGTGTTCCACGATCATCTACGTCTCGAGGAAGCGCCTTGTCAAAAGGGCTATTATATACTACAACGAAAATGCTCACGCAAGGACCCGCATTTTATAACATTCAACGAAAAGTTACGTCGTATCTTTGGTTTCGAAAGCCCCGTAATAACTCGTCAAAATGGAACTTTTATAACTCCGGTACAGGGAAGCGTTGTTGCTCTGGCTGACAGACCGGCATCGCTCTCTCGCGCTATACCCGACCAGCTTTACGTCTACACGGATATTTGCGAACCGCACACCGTAGGTGACACGCAAGCATCTCTTTTGCGAATCGTCTCGATAGATAATTCAAAAAAATATAGACTCGCCAGTAGCGTCGTGAGACATTTTTCACCAGCTCAATATATCGTGAT
Organism: Philotrypesis tridentata; assembly: GCA_018906965.1. NCBI lineage: Eukaryota > Metazoa > Arthropoda > Insecta > Hymenoptera > Pteromalidae > Philotrypesis > Philotrypesis tridentata. The sequence goes on from JACCIB010001231.1 coordinate 4,270, forward strand.
AGATATAAGGGACCAGCACGGGTCTCCAATACCATTCGAATACGGGACGTTGATAGTTACGCTTCATTTTAAGCGTAACCGATGAAATGAGTCATTATATTCGCTACTACGACGAGCAAATTGGCGGTGGCGGAATAAAACACGTTTTTTCCGGATCTACGTATCAGCGCGGTCGTGGTGTAGGCGCTTGGCTAGGCGGTTTATTCCGCCGCATACTTCCCTATATCGCGTCAGTGGCAAAAGCGGTGGGGAAGGAGGCTGTGCGCGCAGGTTTAAACGTTTTGGACGACGTCGCAAACAGTGGTTCCAATTTCAAGGAGGCGTTCAAGTACCGAGTCAAAGAATCGGGTCAGAATTTGAAACGAAAAGCAGCTCAAAAAATTGCAGATATGATGAAAGGCTCAGGTTATAAAACGCGCGCGAAGCGGCGGCCAGGTCAGTCGCGTAAGACACGCACGAGGGGCAATACCGCCAAGAAACGCAAACAGACACGGAGAAAGACGAGGTCAAAGAAATCTAGAAAGAGAAGCGCACCGAAGACTTTCAGGAGCGTGACAGATATTTTCGAACCTAGACGAGTATAGTTACGAGCATGGCGTTTTTACATTCTCACTCGTCCGAGTGCATGTCGAGCGAGCTGGATCTTTTTACCTTACCGGCCACTCAGACATCTATAGAGAGCAACAGTTTTCTTCATTACAAACCTGTGTCGTCTTTGAGCGACGATGTAGACGCGCCGCTGGAATTCGTCATACCGTCCGGTAGCGAGCATTATTTGGATTTAGCACACACTATGCTATATATTCAAGCAAAAATCGTGCCCCAAGATAGCTCAACAGCCGCGAGCGAGGATGTCAAAGTCGCACCGATAAATAATTTTCTACACTCCATGTTCAACCAAGTCGACGTTTATTTCAATCAAAAAATTGTTTCTCCCCCCAACAACGCCTATCCTTACAGAGCGTATATCGAAACGCTCCTCAATTACTCGCCCGCTGCCAAAGGTTCGCATCTTACAGCGAGTCTGTGGTACGACGATACGCCCGGCGCTTTTGACTCGCCGGCTAACGCTGCAGCTCCAGTGCCCAGAAACAAAGGCCTGACGAATCGTCAAAATTATTCGAGTAACAGACACTACTTTGACATGATTGGGCACATTCATCACGATCTATTCAATCAGGATAAAATGCTTATAAACAGGGTAGAAATGCGCGTACGCCTGGTGAGAAGCAAAGACGCGTTTTGCCTCATGGATGCCACCGCCAACGGAATTTTCAAAGTTCACATAAAAGAAGCCACGCTCATTGTCCGCAGACTGAAAATAAGCCCCGGTGTTTTATTAGCACACGCGTAAGCTTCGTCAAAAATCACGGCTAAATACCCTATAACGAGAGTCGAAGTAAAGTCGTTTACACTTCACGCAGGTGTAATGGGCGATTCGTTAGATAACGTTATACTCGGCCAACTACCAAAGAGAATAATTATCGGATTTTTAGCGAACCAGGCGTTCAACGGCAACCGCTCCTTGAACCCGTTTAATTTTAACCATTTCTCGATAAATTATCTCTCTCTGTACGTCGATGGTATACAAATACCGTGTAAACCTTTGCAGCCCAAATTCACGGGCAATGGAAAACTTTTCATCGACACTTTTCAGACTCTCTTTACCGGTACCGGCGTACATTTTCTCAACGAGGGTTTCGGCATCGATCGCTCCAACTATTTTCGAGGTAATTTTTTGACGGCTTTCGACCTTACACCCGATTTATCAGCGCACTGCGCCACACATTGGAATCCCGTACGCTCGGGAAGCATACATGTAGAAGTGCGCTTCGAGACAGCACTTCAAACGGCCATCAATTGTATAATTTATGCAGAGTACGATAACGTTTTGGAAATCGACTCCAACCGTCAAATCGTAACCGACTTTAGCGTCTGAGTGCGCGCGCATCTATCCGACTCGGCCCAGCACCATAAAAGCGCTTGGTCCGTGTAGCCCGCCCTCAGTACCTCGACTCGACTTGTTTACGTTCGCACGGTGTGAAGACTATTGCCGCCAAGATGACAGACTACGTGATTGATATTCAAGGCTTCAGGGACGCGAGTAAAAAATTTATTCCCAAGGAAGTAGCCGTTATATCTCTGCAAATTCGCATCATCGGACACTGGCTTATTCGCGCACCAGGCAGTTTTTCCGATTTACCGAGCGATATTCAACAAACGAATAATTATTGCACTCTTGAGGTACACGGCATCGAGTGGTACGACGGCGACATCTCGATAAAACACGTACGCCGAATTTTGTACAACGTGATAAAAAACGCTCGTCGTTTATACGCGAAAGGAGAAGAAAAAGTCCGATTTTTGGGAGCAACCGTGGGACGCCGAGTTATCAATTTGGAAAATTTTAGCGTACCAGCCAATCAAACGTTGGGAGAGCGATATCCAAACGTTTTAGTATGTTCTACTCATGGGATCAAGAAATTTGAAGGAAAAAAAGATTTTTGCGCTCTACGAAAAGCCTATCAAATAAGAAGATGGATGCACGCGCTCGTTGTCGATCAGCAAGGCCGCCGGGATGCGTACAATATAAATAGCGAAGCTTTGTACCAAGCTCTTGTAGATCACGACCGACACGAGTTCTATCGAGATCATTCTACAGCGTACAGATTTCTCCGCACAGGATTCGATGTGATCGACGGTGTTGACAACGAGGGCTTAGAGAAAGACGAAGAAGAAGAAGACGAGGTAGACGGTGAGGAGGACAACGACGACGACGACGACGACGACGACGACAGCGACGACCGTTTGACCATTATCGCTGCCGGTGAGGACGCCCAAGAGGCCGAGGAGTTTACCGATGTGCAATGAATACGCAAGAAATCATAAGCGCTATTAGAGGATTGAAGGCAGACTCTGTTGGTGTGTACGCAGCAAACCACGTGCCTAGTATTTTATCAGCCCCCTCTGCAATTGTTACAAATTTGGATACGTCGGACAAACCGGGATCGCACTGGGTTGGGTTGCCATTTACATCGACAAGCATGGATACGGAATATACTTTGACAGCTACGGAGTTGCACCCGTATCAAAGTTTCATATCCATCGACTCAGAAGAAACTGTCGTCGATTCCAATGGAATAAAAAGCAAGTTCAGAGCGTCGATTCTGAAGTATGTGGCGAGCATTGTATCATGTTTCTGTATCACATGTGCGGTGGGGTATTTCTGCGAAAATATCTACGTCTTTTTTCATCAGATTATCGTAAGAATTACGCACTAGCTGTAAAATTCCGTCGTGATCTTGAGAAGAAAATTAAAAGAAGTCGTTATCGTCGTCAAGCTACCTCGTTCCCACGTACGAGTACTACAGGGCGTGGATTTGGAAATCAAGGGTGTACATCTCTGATTGGTTATTTGGCCTAATCTACAAGTCGTGTACAAGCCAGCCGGGTTCTCACACCTCGAGGGGCGGGGAAGTAGCCGTTATCGTCTAGATAAGAATTTTCCGCCCTCCAAAAGAATAACGGCGGTTTCCACGGCCACGGTTCATTAACCGAAGTCCGTTATCGGTCGAGAAGGTTGGTTTCTCTAATAACGCTCATTCCCACGATTGTGATTCGTAGACGAAAAGCTATGAACGAGATTTTTCGGCCAATCGGTAGTAACCGCTCATAGACTAGACTCAGCGTCTGACGCTGCACGTCCAGTCGCTCGCCAGCATCCTTGCCGATCACAAGTCGTTCTCCAAGCAGCTCAAAGTAAAGTGTTAAGATGGAACAGAAACCCATCACCTATAATTTGCTGTACTCCGACACCTACGCGATCAATAGATCTAACTCGAAGAGGGTCACTACAGGCCTCGAGTATCATGGAGGGTTTTATCGTGCAGTGGTCAAAATTTGCACATCCGGATCGTCTGCAAAATACGTTACGTTGGATCCGCACAGCTGGGAGCAGTTGAAAGAAAAAATTGAGATCATGGTGGCCTATCTCGCGAATTCGTACACCTTTTACCAAGATTTTGGTAACCCTACAACTATCTACCTGACCGGCCACGACATCTTATTCACAAACTGCTTTGGGGCAAGAGCGGTTTGCATCAGCAAGAGGCCTAATCCTACAACAGCCAGTACGGATCCGCCAAAGGATGAAGGCCAGAGATTGGATGTCGAACCACAGCAAGAGGTTTCAGAACCACCTACGAAGAAGCAGAAGAAATTTGACAGCCCGCCGAGCGCCGTGATGCATCAGGCGACATTTTTAGGATTAAAACAGGTTAGCGAGTGCATAGATTTAAGATTAAAACAGCTCGAGGAGAGTTCCGGTCTAGTTAATCGCGCCGCAGATTATATTTTAGATTATATTAAAAACGAGTTTAAATGCGAAGAAAACGAATCGTGCAAAGGTATTCTTAAAAATATGGCCGCTTTTAAACAATATTACGCACTACGTAAAAATAAAATCGAGGAAACAGTTAAGGTAAATTTAACTTTTGCGAACCTTAGCAGCGATGTATTAGAGATGGTTTTGACCGAAATTTACGCGTTTGCACTCGATAAAATAGCTAGCGACATCTACGATGCTATGTTTCCAGTATAAGTTAAATTTAATTACTAAATTCAATTTTATTGTACTAGCTTTAAGATTTAGATTTAATTTTTATATTCAAATATTATTATGCTAGTGTTAACGTGTAAATATATACTAGTTTTAAGATATCAATATTTTGTAATCACTCAATAAATATATAAAAACTCTGTACGTGCAAAAAAAAAAAGTGTTTAGTTTTCATAAGAAACCTCATTGCTTTGATAAACCCCAAAGCCGAAATTTAGAGTAGGCTTTGCGGCACCGTGTAGTAGGGCATATATTCACATACTCATCTCGTCAGCCTCATTCTCAGCGTGGACGTCGAAGAGTACACTACCAGGATGAGTAAGAATAAAAGCGAAGATAAAGAACCGCTCTTGAGCGGTGAATACTCGCGGTCCAGTGTGAAAAATCCATTTTCATACAAGTATTCCCCCAACACGAAATCTTTTCCGGAAAAACAGGGATATACGCCAATGACGGAAAAAGTATCGTATACAAAGGACGGCTATAAATCCTGCTTGTACAGAACCAAAGAAGACAAAAAATAATTTATACATTAAATTTTAAAAATCAGCCCTTTTCAGGGCCACATATTTGTCAAACATAGAACATAACTTTTAACTAGCAGCTCTGCACCTAGCGCTAGTAACTATATCCGCTATACACCAGCTCTTACGCTCTACACTATGTACAACGCCGCACTAGTTGCCCGTTATACGCTGCTCTGCAGGTCTGGTATAGCGCGGGGCTAGACAGCGCCCGTTATACGCTGCTCTGCAGGCCTGGTATAGCGCGGGGCTATGATAGCGCTCTACTATACACCAAGTCTCTAATACCGAGAGGGGAAGCATCTAGTATAGCGCCCTATACCGTACACTACTCGGGGCGGGGCACCTGGACCAGCAGGGGTGATAATGGTTAATTAAGTAATTAATAAGTAATAAAGAGGCGCTCTACTATACACTGGCTCATTAACACCTCATTATCACTGATTTATTACCCTATTAACTCTTATCGCCTCCGCGGGCCCAGGTGCCCCGCCCCGTCTCCCCATAGTAGCCCACATACTACTTGTATGTATACAGTTTATATGTGTGCAAATGCAGACTAGCAGACATTTTTATGTGCAAATGCAGACGTTTTATATTATCCAATACAATAATACATGCTGTGTTAAAGAAAAGGTGTTAGTTTAGTCATACAATATACTAACAATAAACAAGTGATTTAATTTTCAAAAAAATATGTAAATTTACTCAAATGTGTTTGAATAAATTACTTTAAATGTCATGATTAAGATATTTCATAAAAATGACTAATAGGCTAGAATTAGATAAGTATTTAGTTTTATGTTTTTATAAATATAAAATATAATTAAACATATTGAGAACTGATTCTTTGTTGAAATGTTTACTTTTATTTTTCAGATTTTTTATTGGAAGGAATTTATACAACTATCAGATGAAATCATAAAATAATAAAAGAATTTTCTCGTGATGTGCAAGTTAGTGAAGTGTTAAGAATATTTTAAACCTTCATGCAATTCAACATTCATGCAAGAAAGTTTCTACGTTGTTGAAGTGGATATGAATAGTTCATAACTTTTTCTATCGTCTCCTGGGAGGTAGGCTTTCAGGCTGTACGTCGAAAGGGATCCTTATAAATAGCGACTATAGCTGGAATATCTATCAAGTTTAGACCAGAAAAAAGAAGGTTCCTGTGACGAAATGAAATTACTGAAGTGGAAAAATATTTTGAATCAAGAATTTTTCATAAGAAAGGCCGGAAGAACTCAATTGACAAGATACTTTCTCTCGATCTTACTGTATAATTATAAAAAACTAGATAATAGCTGTAATATCTCAAGTTTAGACCAGTAAAAAGAAGGTTCCTATGACGAAGTGAAATTAGTAAAGTATTTTGAGTCAAGAAAGTCTCTAATAAATTTCATGAATAAAAAGTGTTTCTGACGTAACATTTATTACGGTTTCGTATTCATAAATTATTTATGAGACATGCCGGAAGAACTCAATTGACAAGAATAATAAACATTATACTTACAGAATAAAATTAGTCAAGTGAAAAAATATTTTGAATCCAGAATTTTTTCTAAGTAATGCCGGAAGAACTCAATTGACAAGAATATTGAATGCATCCATTTAATAATGGATCACTAAACATATAAACTTTAAAAACTTTTATCCAGTGTAATCAAATTTCATGATCAAAAAGTGTTTCTGACGTAACATTTATTATGGTTACGAATTCATAAATTATTTATAAGACATGCCGGACGAACTCAATTGACAAGAATAATAAACATTATACTTACAAAATGAAATTAGGGAAGTGGAAAAATATTTTGAATCAAGAATTTTTTCTATGAAATCCCGAAGAACTCAATTGACAAGAATAATAAATGTATCTATTTAATAACGGATCACTAAACACGTGAACTTTAACAAATTTTATCCTGTGTAATGAAATTTCATGATTAAAAAGTGTTTCTGACGTAACAGTTACTATGGTTACGTATTCATAAATTATTTATGAGACATGCCGGAAGAACTCAATTGACAAGAATAATAAACATTATACTTACGGAATAAAATTAGTCAAGTGGAAAAATATTTTGAATCCAGAATTTTTTCTAAGTAATGCCGGAAGAACTCAATTGACAAGAATATTGAATGCATTCATTTAATAATGGATCACTAAACATATGAACTTTAAAAACTTTTATCCAGTGTAATCAAATTTCATGATTAAAAAGTGTTTCTGACGTAACATTTATTATGGTTACGAATTCATAAATTATTTATAAGACATGCCGGACGAACTCAATTGACAAGAATAATAAACATTATACTTACAAAATGAAATTAGGGAAGTGGAAAAATATTTTGAATCAAGAATTTTTTCTATGAAATGCCCGAAGAACTCAATTGACAAGAATAATAAATGTATCTATTTAATAACGGATCACTAAACACGTGAACTTTAACAAATTTTATCCTGTGTAATGAAATTTCATGATTAAAAAGTGTTTCTGACGTAACAGGTACTATGGTTACGTATTCGTAAATTATTTATGAGACATGCCGGAAGAACTCAATTGACAAGAATAATAATCATTATACTTACGGAATGAAATTATTGAAGTGGAAAAATATTATGAATCAAGAATCATTTATAAGAAATGCCGGAAGAACTCAATTGACAAGAATAATAATTGTATCTATTTAATGATGGATCACTAAATATATGAACTTTAACAACTTTTATCCAGTGTAATCAAATTTTATGTTTAAAAAGTATTTCTGTCGTAACATTTATTATGGATACGTATTATAAAATTACACAATTATTAAGATTAGGTGCTTAAAATAATAAAAGATTAAAGCTTTCAAAATTTAAAAAGTCAAAGTAGGTGCAACCAATAAATATGAAAGTTGTTATGGAATCCCTGTGATTAATTTACTAAATGGAAAATTAGTTCTGTTCAATTGCCAGAGAGAAAGAAGTACAACCAGCTTCCAGATCATGGATCTGTTTGCCTTCTTTTCAAGGGAACTGTACGTTTTGCTATCTAGAAGATAAAAATAGCTAATCAGTTGTGAAGCCCATCAGTCCAAAGGATACTATGATAAATATTAAATTGATACCATTTACTAGATTTAAAATATCAACTTTTAAATGTTTCAAAATTATAATATTCAAAACCAGTCAATAGTGTCAACTTAAAATTGTTTATACTATCTTTTTGAGTGATGGGCTTAATAACTTATATGTTCTTTTTTTCTTTTTAATAGCACAAGGTATACTTCGCTTGAAAAAAATTCACGCTCATCTACATTCTGAAAGCTGATTGTCCTTTCTACTCTCTGGAAATTGAAAAGAACTAAATTTTCAGTAAGTAAATTAGTCACAGAGATTCCATGACAACTTCCAGGTTTATCCATTGGACGAGCTTTGAGATTTGAAATTTTGAAAGATTTAATCTTTGATTATTTCAAAAATCCTCCAATGAATATGTATACGTTCTTAAATTTATTTTGTGTTTAAATGTTATGTTTTATTTTCTCAGATTTTTATATATATTACTTACAGTGATAAATAAGGCTGATTCAGTAATGTCTGCTGTTTATAAGTATACATTTTTTTTTACAACAAGTTCATCGAATCACCTGTAACAGAGAAAGAATAATTTATTTTAAAACAAAGAATCATGTTCTATTATCATAAAGTTAATTTATTTGAAGATAATTAAAATATACTTATCTGAAAGAGTGAAATCCATTGATAGTATTTTGATCCTAATGCCATCTTTTCTGTACATGCATTTTTTCACTTGAAACTTTTTGCAGGTTCTAGATTCAACGTTATTGCACACGCGTAGCATGAGTTTTAGGAGTTTTTAAGGCAATTTCAATAATATAATTTGTGATAAACTTGAAGATCCACGCGGAGGTTATAAACTAGCAGAATTAAACCAACAGTTGATTAGTACTTCAGGTTAGAGTGTTAGACATAGTTATAGTATGAAAGTTGGTTTATTATTTAAATCGCATTAAAAACTCCTAAAACTCATACTACGCGTTAGATAGTCCCGTCCTATCATAAATAATCGACAAACTACTAAATGTCAGTGTAATTAACAATATCATAAAATTTTTAATATTGTTAATTTATCGTCCTATTATCCTATAATGGATACTACTCAAAATATTATATTAAACTAAGAGAACGATGGCCTCAAATAATAATAATTGGAATTCCATTTTTTAATTAAGTAAAGATTGGAAACTAAAAGCTGTAAACTACATAAATATTAATTCAAAATTTTTAAGCTTGATTTATTTTCCAACTTGAGTCATAGAAAATTATTTGATAACATTTTTTTATCACGCAATAATAGTTACAATTATTTTTAATCAACTTCCTATAATCTTCCGCTAATAATAACAGAGTTTTGTAAAACATGTATATAAATAACCAAAAATCGAGCTTAGAATGATTGCAAGATTAAGTTTGAATTCTTCGAAAATTGGTTAAGGACAGTAATAAATATATATAGAATGAAAAATGGATTAAGAGATTATCTAACAGGGTTTCATTAACAAATTAATTTAGTTAATCATGCATAATTTGAAGATGGTATCCATCGTTATCTATGATAGGACGGGACAGCAAGTTTTTCCTTAAAAAAAATTGCGTTCTACATGATAGAATTTGTTCCTGTTTTTTTTAAATGTATGTAAATCAATAGAATTTAAATCTCATATATAGTTGTATATAATCGTCCTAGACATAGATTTTTAATGAAATAAGGATAACAGCACATTTACTGGATTACTAAGTAGAATAGATTGTTCATCCGCTTGTTGCTTCCATAAATAAAAGAAAAAGTTTTCATGATGCGAAACAATCGTGTTGAATTACAGAATAATTTTAGACAAACATGATATTAACACATATTATGGGCACATTTGTCCTGTGATAATGTCATGTAAGAACATCATGCCATTCTATTAGATGTACCACAGGGTTAAATTGAAACTTTGAATAATAACGTATTGGCGCTACGTTCTACGCATGTTTGTGAATTGTGATCCATCACGCAACGCCCAATTTACTGGAAGAATGGTGGCCTAATCGTTCATGGTAAATACGGCGTCATCATGATCGGTCACCAAACGTCAGCTAGACAGCGCAGAACGTAGCAGCAGTCGCAATTATTCAAAGTTTTAATTGTACCCGAAAGTACCTTTTCACAGGCTATCCACCTTTTCACAACGCTGCAATTTGGTCAATTTTTTATATAAATACATATATGTTTATAATCCTCCCCCTTTTAAACACTTATTTATTTATTTTAAATCGACTGCTTTTATAAAAGAACTTGCCAATTTATCTTTTGATATCATAAATTTCTTTTGCTAAAATTAAAATTGACACTTATGTAAAATCGAAGGTATAGGAGAAGTAACACTAAAGAAATGGTAGTCTGACCACGTGAAGATGTTTACGCGTTAATATTGTCATAGACAGATAGATTGAAATTTTACCATATAAGGGTTCAAAATCGAGAGTTCGAAAATGAACTTTATGCAAGTTCGAAAAAATGAATTTATGCATCTCTTCAAGCAAAGTAATCTTTATTAACAACGTTTTGAGTTGATTACAACTCCTCTTCAGGGATAAAATAGAAGCATCTTCAATAAACATAGTTCATATTATATTAAAGTAATCCTCTGTCTCATTTATTTTAACATAATGAAAATCCTGTAATATTTTAATCTAATGTATTACGTACACGCTTCACCTAATATTATATTCGATTAAATTATAACTCTTTTATATTATTGTCCATTAGGAAAAGAATTTAGGTAGTTCATTTATGAGTAATGCTTTTTTATATTTATCATTTTTTCATTTAATCAGCAGATGAAAGCCCTTTAACGGATTCAAAAATCAAGGGGCGCAGTAGCGCCACGATGGCAAGTATAAGGTACTTTAGTACGTACGCCGCCGTCGGGCGCTAGCAAGACCATACTTTAAATTGGCCCTGTTGGAACCTTGGTGTACGATTTTCTTCGCATTAAGAGCTTTCATTCTCACTTATGAGCACTCAAATGAAAGCTTGGGATAAAACTAACAAAATCACTTCAGGATCATATTTTGCGAAATGGCTTCTATCAAAAGATTTTGTGAAGTGAAAGTTCGAGGTCCCGAATTCTTCTAATCAAAAATTCTTCTCCCGTCGGAACAAATGTTCTTCGCGGACTACGTCATCGTGACGTCAGCTCTACATATATCCCTTATAAGAAGAGAGATGGACCCATGGGTAGCGCCATTGGCCTATCTAAATCCATGTATAAGAGAACAGCTGTTGCGTATCAAAAAAAGTCCGAAGAGGTCTGTTCCGTTGTTCTATTTTTCTCGCGCGAAGACAACGTCTTAAGTAATGAGAGTCTTAAGTCATTAAAGACTGTGCGAACATACTGAGTAATTAATTTGAAACCTGCATAATTTTTATAATTCAACTCAAAAAAGGCAAGTATTTAACAGAGCAGAGAATCGAGAAATTAAAGAACAGAGACAAATTAATTTATAGTATTAATTATTTTACAATATTTTAAAGAATTTGTGAGAATTTTTTTTTCTTCAGTTAAATTTTAGATACTGTTATAGCTGTGAATAATTGAATTATCAAAATACTTAAAGAGAGAATAAAAGAGAATACAGAGTAAAGAAAAAAAATTTTAGTTTTATTTTAATCAATTTTTTGAAAAATAAATAAAGAGTTAACACAAAGCTAAGAGAGAATAAAAGAGAATACAGAGTAAAGTTAGTTTTATTTTAATCGAATTTTATAAAAATAAATAAAGAGTTAATACAAAGTCTTGAGTGATATAAGAACTATAGAGTGATTATTGTGTCTTCGAGCATATGCGCGAATATATTTTTAAGTAGAATTTGTATTAATTTGAAACCTGAATAATTTTCATAATTCATCTCAAGAAAGACAAGTATTTAAAAGTGTAGAGAATCAAGAAATTAAAGAACAGAGACAAATTAATTAATAGTATTAATTAATTTATAATATTTGAAAGAATTTGTGAGAATGTTTTTTTCTTTAGTTAAATTTTAGATAATATTAAGGCTGTGAATAATTGAATGATCAAAATACTTAAAGAGAGAATAAAAGAAAATAAAGTTTTGAGTGATATAAGAACTGTAGAGTGATTATTGTGTCTTCGAGCATATGCGCAGTACTTCTATATTTGCAACTTCTGATACAGTAAAATTTCTTAAATTATCAGTTTTATTTAATAATCATCAATTTAATAAAAATATATTTAATATATTTAATTTGTAGAAAATAATTATTTAAAGCATAATATTAATAAATTAATACACATTAATCTACTACACATAATACATTTAAAGTTCATATACCACAAAACCAACGCGCGCGTTTACGCGCGCAAATGATCCACTAGTATGCTCTAATGTGCCATCTGTCAGGTATGATGGTCATGGTGTCAATACACAACATAATATCCATTTCGCATTTCTTATTCTAAAACATTCTCAGAATCCCAAAAACGAGATAGCGCCATTTTGGATCTGAAGAGCCACTATTTTAAGATAAGCGAAGTAGGGTGCTGAAAGAAGTAAGTTTCAGAGTGGAATCAAAGACAGTGCCAGAGAAATTAGTGGGCTCACTTCACTACTTTGCTACTATGCCCTTGCTAGGATAAAATGTGTTACAGCAGCAGAGTTGAGCTAATTTATCTCTAATTTTTATTATTTTATAGACATTTTTCATGTAAAAAAATAATGGAATTTCAACATAAATTGTTGTTGAAACTGTTGTTGTAACAAAAGATCTAAGCCAAGTCTTAAACAAATTTTTTTTCAATTCTGCTATGCGCAGATTTCTTTTAGTGAAATTTCAATTCTTTCTTGAACGCTTGATATTTTTTATTTATTCTTCAGGTAATAATGATTACAATGAATACCAAGGGGCGTGGTAGAGCCCCGATGGCAAGTATAAGTGTACGCAGTACATACTCCTATCTAATAAAGAGAGTTATCGTCATATTGGAAATTGAAGCTGCTGTACCGACGGACCATTCTCAGTCTTCATTGTAGTTATTTTTTTCGCCGCGCCGGGCAATTGCAGGGTGCGTTGCTGTGTGACTCAGTAAAATTGAAGGGCAGCCGTATATTGAAATAGATTTAGCTGCTATATCGACGGACGGACGGACCGTTCTCAGGGGCGTAGTCCATTTCTCCCAAACCGTTTTTCCCAAACAAATTTTTCCCAAAGAATATTTTCCCCAAAATGCAATATTCCTAAAAACAATATTTTCCAAAAATGAATGCAGTGACGAATGATCAGATATATCCATAACTGAAGCAGTAATAAATAGTCAAATTTTGTATTAGATTTAAATTTTATATTGTAACCGACTGTTTGCAAGTAACAACAAATGTCATGTTGTTGTAATAATCTTCATAAGTTTGTACAGTTGTGTATAGCTGTTCCTCTATTTGTATTCGTAGTCTATTACCACCTCTTCAAATTTTTTGGCCTAATTGCAGTTGTCGTAGCATGATTTCACAATCTGCCTGCTCTTTAAGAAGCTCGTCCAAAAAAGCGTACAGACTGGGGTGGTGTTTTCCCTACGACGATCTGGAACCGATTATTTTCTGCCGTTGTAAAAATGATAATTCTGCCTAAACCACTTTCGTCTTCGTTATCTTCATCGAGTGAATCATAATAAAGAAATTTATCGCCATCCAGAGTGACTTGGTATCGTTGCGGCAGATCTTGTAAGTCGGAGAGACGAAGCAATTTTCATAATTCATCTCAAGAAAGTCAAGTATTTAAAAGTGTAGAGAATCAAGAAATTAAAGAACAGGGACAAATCAATTAATAGTATTAATTAATTTATAATATTTTAAAGAATTTGTGAGAATGTTTTTTTCTTTAGTTAAATTTTAGATAATATTAAAGCTGTGAATAATTGAATGATCAAAATACTTAAAGAGACAATAAAAGAGAATACAGGGTAAAGAAAAAAAATTTTAGTATTATTTTAATCAATTTTTTGAAAAATAAATAAAGAGTTAATACAAAGCTAAGAGAGAATAAAAGAGAATACAGAGTAAAGTTAGTTTTATTTTAATCGAATTTTATAAAAATAAATAAAGAGTTAATACAAAGTCTTGAGTGATATAAGAACTGTAGAGTGATTATTGTGTCTTCGAGCATATGCGCAGTACTTCTATATTTGCAACTTCTGATACAGTAAAATTTCTTAAATTATCAGTTTTATTTAATAATCATCAATTTAATAAAAATATATTTAATATATTTAATTTGCAGAAAATAATTATTTAAAGCATAATATTAATAAATTAATATACATTAACCTACTACACATAATACAATTAAATTTCATATACCACAAAACCAACGCGCGCGTTTACGCGCACAAATGATCCCCTAGTACTTTATTAATGTGTATTGTATCTGTGCAGTTTATATATGCAGACGAGCGGATCAGCTGGCTCCTACGGTGTATTTACATTTTAATTTTTATTTTTTCTATGTACAATACACACGTAGTGTTAAAGAAAAGAAAAAGTATCTCATATATACTGTCACGTACGAGCAAAAGCTCAGGTGACCAGCCAGCCTGACAACCGGAGCCGGCCCGATAGCCGGAGCTGCCGCTGCACCAGACGCAGCGTCAGCAGAGAACAAGCCGGCCGAGAGCTTCCCACGGCCAAGAAGTCCAAGCTTGCACCTTGGCCGCGTGACTGCGAGTCTACGAGCCGCAGCTCGGAGACGACGCATGCAGACCACTGGCGACCGCGAATAAGGGCAGAGCTTCTCTCTCTATAAGCTCAATAAAGGAACATACATAACGTACACACCTGTCTCGTGTCCTTCGCGCACTCCTACCTACGCGTCTGTTACAGCTTTTGGCATCCCTTCAGGGTCCCGAAACGCGACGCGACGACAGTGTACGTGTGTCGTACCTCGGCAAATTCGGCAACGCGTGCGTGTGTGTGTGATTGTGAAGCGTCCCCGGGACGCCAAGGAAAAAAGGACAAGAAAACAAACTAGTGTGGGGCAAGGCCATCGCAATCGATCGACTCCATCGACCTCGAAGGGACACAGTGAATCTCTCCCGCACATTCGGAGGATCCGACGAGCGTCTTCGCCTGTCGACAAGCAGCTACGTGCAGCAAGACCAAGGTCGCTACACAGCTCCCAAAAAAAAAAAAGAAAATCTACGAGGAGTCAACACCCACGCTGCTGCACCACTTCGCCGCCACACGACCACCGCTGAGACCAGCGAATTTTTTTTCTGGGACTAGAGGTCTGCGAGTATACTCTTGTAGCACTACGCCATATAACGCACGTCACCGACTTTGCCAATCGCCCAGGTCGCCAAGGCTCGAAGCCACTGCTCGAGCTCAACTTATTTAAACAGCGCACATAGGTGCGCTCGCAACCCAGCACAGCTGTTGGAATTTGTGGTGCTCCTTCCCGCAAACGCCGGCGAGCTTTGCGTCAAAGCATATACAGGAACACCCACACCATCGCATCAAACCTTCGGACGTCGATCAACCGAGAGCCAGGGTCACCAGCACGGCCAGCATCCCCCATCGCCTTCAACGTCAACACCGTCCCTAGCAGCCAACACCAGCGTCAGAACGCGTCGCAACAAGATGCATCTTCGAACCGTCTTCTTACTGTAAGTCCGCCTTTAAGTTTTGTGCAGTTCGGCTGGTTAATTGCTTGCCACCCCCTCGTCACGTGTAGATTTCGTATCACGAGACACCGTGCTGATACGGTTTGAATCCGAGAGTCCATCGCCCCGAAGCATGACTAAGACAAAATTAGCAAAGGCCATGTCCGTGTTGAATTTAAAAGCTCGCACCGGGCACTCGGACAGCGAAGCCGACGGCGGCAAGCCCGGCGGTAAAAGCGACCCGGAAACGCGAAAACGTATAAAAGAAGCGTGCGCGGTCTACAAGTCGTTCGGACGGCTATCTCCGGAATCGCAGGAGCTAATGTGCAGATCGCTAAAACTCAATCCTCCAAGCGGCGGTTTTGCGGGATTTCGGCAGCGCGAAGAAGGCGCGGCGCACGCGTCGGAGTGTCTCGAATCCCCACATCATCCGGAGGGCGACGCTTCCTATGACGAAGGCGACAGCAACGCGACGTTTGTAATTCCACCCAAAAAGAAGATTCCCGAGAGCTCTGGAGCTATCAGCAAATTCGTCCCCGGCCCAAAATCCCAGATCGACGGGCTGATGCCGGGCACGGCGGCGGACGCGGGCAATGTCCCGGATATTTGGGGCGCACTCGGCACCCCAATGGCAAAACCGGCACGCGTCCAAATAAACGACAGGTGCATGACGGGGGTGTCCAATTTGCTCGAGATCAAGCAGATCGCGAACGTCGATGTGTCGCGCGATGTATACGTGTCAGGGAGCGACTCTGGTGCGGGATGGGTTTCGAAAGTAACCGGCGCCCCGCAAGCGACCCCCCCTAGCCTAAGGGCATCGAGAACCCTCACCCCCGATGGCGACGCAAGCCTGTCGGCACCACCCCAGCCTACCTCCCGCGAATGGGAGGCGGAAAGACTGCGCCAGGTGCTCCGCAAATACCTCGCGGAAGAAGACGCGACAGCCTCAGAGACCGCGGCCATCCTCCAGCAGGGCCTGCGAATGCTGGAGTCGGAAACGGGTGCGGCCAAACAGCTTTTCGTCACGCCACCGACGGCCACGGGTACGAGCAGCAACGCAAACACGAAGTGCGTGAGCGCAATCCCCGCGACGACGCGAGCTTACCCCGGTACAGACTGGCTAGCCACGAGCCCCGCCGGGAAAGGCTTCACGGGCACCCCCAACCTCGCGCCGCACCGGCCGTTACGAGCCCCGCACCTGGGATGGGAGCACCAAGCCCCTGGGGGAGCCATCGGCGCACACCCCCGGCTGACGACCCCAGCAGCAGCCCCTCCAGTGGATCCGAAACGGGGGCAGGGAGCAACAGGTCCCGCCGCAGAAGCCGGCGCCGAGTCCAACAGGCCCAGTCCGACGGGACAAACGATCGCTATCCCCCTCAGCGCACGGGTCCCGAGCGTGGCAGCCAGAAAGGTCGACGGGCCGAAGGAAACGCCAGTGCGCCGATACCGCGACCGCGTCGCGAATGCCAGCCCGGCTTCACGCGAGCGAGTCTGCCGCGAGCAACGCATACAACGCACTAGCCCTCCCCGCGGAAGGCGCCGCGCAGTGCTCGATCATCCTATCGACGACCGCGGGGCCGGCGAGAGCTCCGCCAACGGTCAGCGCGAACGGCGCAGAAATTCCCCGGTAGCATCCCGTGAGGGATTAGATTAGATTAGATTAATTTATTTAATTTTAAGTACATTGTGTTGTACCACTTTCAAACAATAGCAACAGATTATAATAGTATAAAATATAAACATGTAAGTTTTAACTTCTAGATAGGTAAAAGTATCACATAGTATCACATAGTATAGTTATTAGAATTAAATGACTAGAAGTTATTGCTGCTAAGTCAGTCAAACATTATATTAAAAATAAATAATGAATGGTGTAATGAGCCTAGAGATGAATGGACGAGAACTATTGTAAATAAATGACTGTGGGAGGAAACTAGGGAGGAAACTATGGGTTTTCAAGAGTGAAAAAATAGCTATGTGCGGCTTTTTTAAATCGGGGTAGTGATTTGATATCTCTTAAGTGCGGAGGGAGAGAGTTCCATAGATAGGAGGCACTCACGTGGAATGACCTTCTCAGAGCCTCTGTTGAGCAGCACGGGATATCAAGCGGAGTCATATCACCCCTAACAGGTCGTAATGGCACATGAAAATCAAAGAACCCCAGCAGGTATGATGGACAAGCCGTGTTAAAGATTTTTCTTAATAGGCATGCAGAAAAGTAATTTCTGCGTCCTGCTGTGGTCAACCACCCCAAATCCCGTCTATACGGGGTGATGCGCTCGTCCCTTCTGACACCATATATATACCTAATACCCGTATTTATAAGTCTCTGTAACTTTGTGTCAAGGTCCCGAGTCAAGTCGCAGTATACTAATGAGCAGTAGTCTATGATTGGAAACAGAAGCGCCTGAACCAGATGCCTCCGCAGTCTAAGGTTTGTACTTTTCCTAAAAAAGTACAGTCTGTACATAAGCGAGTGGGCGCGCTTGCACAGCTGTGTCACGTGCTGTTTCCAGGATAGGGTGGAATCTAGTAGCACCCCCAGACTGCGGACGCACGTCTCAAACTTAAGACGAGCACCTCCTACGTCAATATAAGTGTTGGAATAAGTTGCCAAGTTATTAATATAATAAGGAGTGCCCATGACGATCGCTTTAGTTTTGAGGACGTTCAGCTTCAAGCGATTCTGCTCAGCCCAGCTCATGATCCTCTCGGCGCCAGCTCTTAGCCTGTCGATGCAGGATTCGAGCTCCTCGGGGTGGCATTGGCTGTAGATTTGCAGATCATCCGCATAGATCAAATGTGAGATGCTAGAATCAAGACAAAAGCTGATGTCAGTTATGTAAAGTAAAAAAAGGAGTGGTCCCAGGACGGATCCTTGAGGTACTCCAGTGTTCAGTGGCCTAAAAGACGATAGACCACCATCTGCACCAATCACAGCTTGTTCTCTACCTGTGAGGTAGGAGGCAATCCAGCGGATGACCTGCTTGGAGAAGCCGAAAGAGGTTAGCTTTCTCAGGAGCTTGGCGTGACACACCGTGTCAAACGCCTTGCTAAAGTCAAAAAGTAGAAGAACTGTGACCTTCCTGCTATTCATGCCAAACCTGACATCATCAGTTAGCTTAATTAAGCCAGACTGCGTGCTATGGCCAGACCGAAACCCTGTTTGGACAGGGTCCAATAGGAGCCTGGTTTCAAGGTATTCGGATAGTTGTTGGTGAACAAGCCATTCCAGCGCCTTGGCAAGAAAGCAGAGAAGGGCAATTGGACGGTAGTCAGTCAAAGATGTTGGTGAGCTGACTTTACCCAGGGCCCTCACGATCGACTTTTTCCAGGTAAGGGGAAAGTTGGACTCACTCAAAGACAGGTTAAAGACACGACATAAATAAGGAGCAAGTACCGGTAGAGCTTTTGAAATGACAACCTGAGGGACGCGATAGTTTCCCGGATAACCAGGGGCGCAGATATGACGCGTCTCATCCGGGACGACAGGGAGACGCAAACATCGCCGGCGGCAGCCCACGCCTTGACCATCGCCGTAGAGTACTAGCCCGGCACGGCATGCGACAAGGCGCTGCGCGGCACCACGACGGCGACCCGGGAGATTCCGACCATAGCTGGCACAGCAGCTATTACACAGCAGGGGGCGGGAGGACCAGCGACGGGTTCGGGTCGGATTACAGCACGCAATACCGACGCCAGCGCAACCCCGGCGACCATCAGCGCAGATGCGACGGATGGTCGGACAGCGACGGCGGCAGACGTGGCTGCATTTCGGACGGACGTAACGGTGGACGCGACGAGCTGCGAGACCCCTATCGAGAGCGACGTGACAGCACCGATCCCAGCGCGCACCGCAGGCCGGTCTCGCAAGGCGAGACAGGGGACGACCGTCGCGACTACGCACCGAGGAGACGGGAATACTACTCCCGCCGCGCGTCACCCCAGCCGCCAATGATGCCTCCCCCTAGTCCACCGCCACCCCAGCAGCCGGCTATGCCACCCCCCAACGCGCAGCCTCCCCAGCCCCCGGGCGTACCCCCAGCTGCTCCACCGCCACCCCAGCCACCGGCAGGTCCGCCACCCCAACCGCCCTGCCAGACGCCACCCCAGCCACTGGGCCGGCACGAGAGTCCAGGAGGTGGTAGCCTCGTGTCAGTTGCAAGCTTGGACCCGAAACGCTATGCTCACTTCAACCAAACGTTATCGATGATCCCGAACTTCGACGGGGATGTCGATACGCTGACGATATTCAGAACTGCCGTCAGAGAGGTCCTGTACGCGTTCGGGCCAGAGTTTGAGCGCTTCCTACTACGCCAGATCGCCAACAAGTTAACGGGCAAATCGACACAAGGATTCCGAGCCCGCACCGTCAGCTACGATTCAGTGGACACGTTCCTGAGTGAGCTGATGCTCCACTTCGCCAACATCGGCATCGCGAACAGGCTCTCCGCTCAGATGTGGGTAGTTGCTCAAGGAACCTGCGAGTCTGTCAACGACTACGGATTTCGGGTCGAGGCGCTGTATAACCGCCTGATTACCATCATTAACTCGGCATCAAATCTAACCGAGCCTGACCGCGCGTCCCGCAGGCGGCAGGCAGATGCTGACGCGCTTAACCAATTCATGTATGGTCTTCGCGCCCCGCTGGACCACCTGGTCCACTGCACTCACCCCGCCAGACTGGGAGAAGCGTTCAACGCCGCGATCGCCCACGAGGCCAAACTCGAGGCGAGGCTGGATCGTAACAACAATAGCCGCGGCAGAGGAAACGGCGGCGGTAGAAGAGGCGGGTTTCGAAGAAACGGCCCGCGAAACAATAACAACAACAACAACGGTAACAACAATCGCGGTGACGACGGTAAAGAAGTCGGCAGCAACCAGAATCAGCAGGGTGGAGCGGCCGAAGAAAAGCATTTAAACTGATTCGACGCTCGTCTCAATCCCCAGACGATGAGCGTCGGACAACACGCAATTCCAATCAGCAAACCACCAAGCTGATCAGGACGCAAGAGTGCGAGTCCACGGAGCTCGCAGCGACGGGTAGCCACCCTCGCTTAATCGAGATCGAACGGAAGTCCGATTCTCTCGATTTTGGCAAAACTGCCAACGATAAGGTGACCCAGATCATCTCTACTTTAGCGCAGCCCGCCACCGAGTTCGGTGTGCCAGCGAGCCAGCGCTGGGGTGGTTCCAACTCACAGCAGATGAATCTGCCATCACTTCCCCTCAACCCCGTGCAACTGCCATGCATCCCCGACGAGATATCGCCAATTTTAGGTCGCGCCGATCGAGATAACCCACCGAGGTACACAACGATCGAAAGACTGCACGAGTCAGACAAGCGGACCGACGGCAACCTTACTCTCCTCGACACGCGTATCACTGCACAGGGCAAGCCCGGCGCCCGCGTCGCGCACGAAGTGGGGTATCGATTTAACTTGCAGGTGGAAGATTGCAACCTCACCTCGTCGAAGGTTACGCCGCCGCAGCCACTCGACGCGCCCGCGTCAAGAGAGCCCAGAGCAAGAAGGGCAGCCCGCGGTATCGTGAAGTCACCAGATTACTCAGACGCGGACTCATGCTGCACTCACCTGCGTTTTCTTACGGCCGGGCGTACGCCGCCTATCGTTAGCTTAGAATCATCGCAGTTGCTCTTGGGGAGAGCATCGTTTTTCGTTGATTCCGGAGCGGACATCTCCATCCTTAAAATAGACAAGCTCGCAAGGGGAGTCCCAATCAATTTCCAATATAAAATCACCATTCGTGGGGTGACCAGCGGCCTTGCCCAAACTATTGGAGTCGCTACCGTGGCAATCCACGATATGATTTGCGACGTGCACATCGTGCCCCTCGAGTTCCCTATCCAGACTGATGGGATCCTGGGCTGGGACATGATCGAGGCACTGCACGGCAGCGTCGACGCAGACACCAGATGCCTGCGCCTCGGCGACCTTACCTTCCCATTCGTGGAAGATGAAAAAGTATCAATCCCCCCACGGGTGAGAATGATCATCAGCTCCCGCGTAGCAAATTCTGAGGCAGTAGTCGGATGGATCCCGCTGCAGGATATTCACCCCAACCTCCTATTCGGCAACTGTTTAGCAGAAAACAGAAGCGGTCGAGCGAGTGCATAAACACGAGCAGCAAGGAAGTGACGATCCCGACTCCGGTCGTTGAGATCCTGCCTTGTTGCTTAGTCCCGGGAAACCCCTCGTGTGAGGCCAATGGGGACGGCCAAACAGAGGGAACGACCGGAGAAACCGCCGACATTAGGCGCCTGACTCGCGGCCAGGAAGTGCACTCCGACTATAGAGAGGTGGAGCGCCTCAACGCCGCACTGCAAGCCGATAACGCGGCAAGAGAAAGGAGAGTCGCGAGAATCCTGGAGCTCGCTGACTTCGAGAAGTGTAACGAAGAAGAGATCGTCCTGGTAAGGGACGTGATAGACGAGTTCGCAGGTGTCTTCCGGCTGGACGGAGAGCCATTGCCGGCAACGCACCTGCTACAGCACGAAATCGTCCTAAAGTCCAGCAAGCCTATACGTACAGGCCGCTACGGGTTCCCACCGGCAATAAAGGAGCACATGGCCAGAGAGCTGGCTAAGCTCCAGGAGCAAGGGATAGTCGAGCCCTCAAGCTCCAATTACTCCTCAGCGCTTTGGATAGTCCCCAAGAAGCCGGACGCTCAAGGGAATAAGCGATTCCGCCTTGTGACTGACTTCCGCGCATTAAACGAGGAAACCGAGGGGAGCTGTCACCCCCTGCCGTTCACCAATGATATCCTCGAGAACCTGGCGGCAGCCAATTACTTCACCGTCATGGACTTGAAGCAGGAATAGCACCAGATTGAAATGGATCCCAAGTCCAAGCACCTGACGCCCTTTTACGCGCCGGACGGGAAATCCGGCAACCAGCTCCTCCAATTCAAACGACTAGCCATGGGCCTCAAGGAAGCAACGCTGACCTTCACCAGAGCCATGGACCTGGCCATGAGAGACCTACAGGGCGAGGAGGTAGAGGTGTACCTGGACGACCTGATGGTCTTCAGTGAGACCCTCGAACAGCACGGCGATCGCCTCCGCCGAGTGCTGCAGAGGCTCGTGGACGCCAACACGACCGTCGAGCCGAAGAAGTGCTAATTCTTGAAACGCGAGGCCCAAGTCCTCGGGCACATAGTCGGCGGCGGAGTCATCAAGGCAGACCCGGCCAAAACTGGCGCGATGGCAAACTACCCGGTGCCCACCAGCGCGCGCAAGGTCAGCCAAGCCATCGGCCTATTCAACTATTACCGCCGCTTCATAAAGGACTTCGCGAAGATCGCAAGGCCCTTATACGAAGTGGCGCAGCCAGAAGGAAAATTCACCTGAGGCGAGGAGCAGCAGAGCGCGTTCGAGACCCTTCGACTGCGATTGGCGAATCCACCGGTGCTCAAGGCCCCAGATATGGACCAGCCCTTTATCGTCACGGTCGACAGTTCCGATTTCGCACTTGGGTGCATCTTGAGTCAGGGCAAGGTGGGCGCCGATCAACCATGCGCCTTCGCCTCGCGCTGTCTCAAGGGTAGCGAGCTGAGGTACCCGACCTACGATAAGGAGCTGCTCGCCATGGTATATGCCAAGGAGCAATTCCGATGCTACCTGTACGGCCGCAAATTCACCTTCATCACAGACCACGAGGCACTGAAGCACTTCCACAAGACGAAGAAGCCCGATCTTCGCTTCAACCGCCTGAAGGCAGCATTAATCGGGTACGATTTTGACATCGTCTACCGTCCAGGGGCGAAGAACGCTAACGCCGACGCGCTGTCCCGCAACCCAACCCAGCGATCGAGTCCGGCCAGGTAAACCCCGAGTTACCAAAGGAGAAGCTGTATCAGCTGGCTGACGAGCAGGTCAATGAGAGCCCGGACGAGGACGCCGGCGCACCACCGGGACGCGTGTTCCGGTTCCGCGCAGTAAAACGATTGCGCAAGAAAAAGCGGCTCACGTCAGAGTCAAGCACCACCACGACGTTGGCATCACGTCATAGAGAGAGTCGCAAACGAGTAGCGATCTACCATAAAGGCGAGTTCTTGGCGGTCAGAAACGTCCATAATGGGTTCTACCTCTGCTAGTCCGGGCGTCAGGGAGTTCAAATGTGGAATATCATTAAGTTTCTTATAACTTTAGTTTTATGATTGAAATGTGTTATTGGTAACGTACTGAAAATAACCTTAAAGTCTCAACTTCGGGTCAGTTCGGGAACATTGTTATTATTGCAAAATAAACTTCAAAAATGCACTTTTCTAAGCTTTTCGTGAATAACTTCTTTATGACTCATTTTATGTAAAAAAAGATAGAGATGAAAGTTGTTCAGAATTGAATTTTGTATAAGGTACATATATTCCCGACTGCGAAATTAAGTTTTTTCATCGTTAAATTGTTAAACAAAAAAATTTTTTTTTAAATTTCACATTGCTACAGATTTCACAAAAAATAATTTTTTTCATTGGATGAACACCTATAGATGAGTTTTGGTACGAATAATTTAAAAATCGATGACCGATCTTGATATCTCAAAATGGCGTCTTATTGCAAAATTATTTAGCCTAAAATTTCAAATTCATCTCCAAATTGCCCATGGAACGGTAACTTGATCCAACCACCTTTAATCGATAGCTTACTACGTAATTAATAAACGCTAAAAAAAACTTTTTAAAAAATTCTTTTCTCGGCAACCAGAGGTCGTATGGTAATGATTTTTTTTTTATTTTATGTGTTTTTTTCTCAGCTTTCATGTCGTGTTAATGAAATTGTCGTAGCTGCATTACAGATACTCGAAA
This sequence comes from Philotrypesis tridentata, assembly GCA_018906965.1. Taxonomy (NCBI): domain Eukaryota; kingdom Metazoa; phylum Arthropoda; class Insecta; order Hymenoptera; family Pteromalidae; genus Philotrypesis; species Philotrypesis tridentata. The sequence continues at coordinate 28,966 of JACCIB010001231.1, forward strand.
TTGACTTGTTTTCTGGAAAAAAAACTTTTTTCCATGTATACACAATACGTAAATGAATATATTGTGCAACAAAATACATTTATGATTATATATATCAATACAAGAATAATAACTGCTTTCTATTTTAATATTATACTAAATTAAGGTATTAATCTCCGGAAAATCAGTTGGATTCAATTCGAATTTATTGCTTCGAATTTTGAGTATATTTTTGGAGTTGTACTGACTTTATTAAATATATGTATTGGAGTATGTGTACGTATTTATTTATACAAATACGATAGATAAAATTGCCTTTTATCTATTTCAGTAGTACATATTATTTTTAATATTATTGTTGAACAGATTATCCTTGCATGTATATACTGTACTACAAAACATATTTATGATTATATACATGTGTGTATGTATATACATATATATGTGTGTGTCAATGAGAATATGCTTTTTATACATGATGCAATTAAGAATGTAGTGAAAGCCTGTAATGTATGAATCTGCAATCTATATTTTCATTATAAGAAACTATGCAAACACCATTTCTACGTACAATGTTGGTATAATAGCAAATTAAAATGAGAAATGGCCTATAATGTAAGCATTTGCAATGAATAGTTTTATGCAATAATCATTTCTGCATACAACTTAAGACTTTTTAAAAGAATCGTTAAATGATGCTACGTGTTTTAAAGGCATTTCATATTGAATAAAATTACAATTTTTGCATCATGCAACTATGACAGGCTGTGATAAATGTTAGTGAGTTCATTCAATTATTTCTGTAAATGAGGATAGGGTCTCGTATATAAGTAGCTGGATTCTGAGACTACAAAACAGTGTAGTTTATACTTTTGCAGTGTGTAAAGTCCAAAGAGCTTTAGCTGAGCAGAGCTGAGTGTTCTTTTATCTTTGTTATTACAAGAAGATGTATTGTTTATTAGTAGAATTGTGATTAGTGAATTTGAAAGTCATCAATATTGGACGTATTTTCAAGTAAGTATCATTTAAATTAATATATTTTAATAAAATTTAATAAAATTTCATAACAATTATTCTGCGTCTTAGATTAATTGAAATTTAAAGCAATATACATTTAATTGAATGATATATTATGCCATATAATTTTAAATTGATTTTATGTTTATCTTTTTTAGGCATTTCGTTGTGTAGACATGGATCCAAGTACAAAATTATGTGTTATCTGTAATGCTGTGTTGTCTTCTGAGCAGTATATAACTATAACCAATAGAATACTTGATACATTACGGAACTCAAGTCTTGAAAGAAATGATAATGATTTTATGAAGAAAGTAAGTAGAGAAAAGATGTCTTATATTCATGAAGCCTGTTATAAATCGTATACTCATGCACATAACGTTAAGGCTGCTGCTAAAATATCAAAAGCAAGCACATCGAATCTATCAACTACTACACGATCTGTGGAATCATTTCAATTCAACAAATACTGCATTTTTTGCCGACGTGACGCATCAGATGATTTTGTGAAGAAAGAAAATAGAAAACCGGAAAAAAAGAGAATACGTTCATGTAATGGTATTTCAAAAAACTTTTGACAAAATAATGGCTATTGCCAAAGTACGAAATGATAAGCTAGGAACAGATGTAATTGATTTGCTTTCTTCTATAGATTTTACTCAGATTGATGTGAAGTATCATAAATCATGCCTTGCTACATTTTATACTAATTATGATCCTACTCCTCGGCAAGTTAAAATTGCACCTGCGGTAGAACATATAATTAATTAGTTTAACAGTCATAAAGACGAATGTCAGTTTTCTTTAAACAATATTTTAAGTACATATAAAGGAGAGCTGCCCGCAACGGAACATTTTTTATTGAGTAAACTTAAAGAGAATTTGGCAGACGACATTATTATAAGTGACAAAAGGAAAAACGATCGCATTTTAACCTTTAAAAGTCTTGGAGTTGATATTATTTCTAATTTTTGGCATAAGAATCGTTGTGAAGATTCGAACAGCGAGCGAAAACGTATAGTTAACGCAGCAGCTAATATAATTTTGGAAGATATTCGAGGAAAACAGTATGAGCTTGATAGTTATCCTGTTCCTCACAAGTTCACCGATTTAGCGGAAGAAGATATTCTAGAAACGTTGAGAATGTTACTAAATAAGATTATTTTAGAAAATAAAAAAAAATCAGAGAAATGGTCGGTGAAATGTACGGCTATAGCACATGCCATAATTGCGGCAACCAGACCGCGATCATTTCTATCGTCTTTACAAATCGTTCTTGCTGTTCTCTTACATAGTAAAACTGGTTCTAAAGATATTATACGATTACTATCATCCATGGGTTTTTGCGCAACCTATCAAGAATGCATGCAATTTCAAGTTTCGAGCATTATGCATGAAAATAAGCGGAATTTAACTCGATGTTACTGCCAATTCGTTTTTGACAATGCAGATCACAATGTTAATACTAAGAATGGACTTCAAACTTTTCATGCAATGGGAGGCGTAATGTGTGTTACGCCTGGATCTTTAATTTCATCGGAAGTTGAAATTCCTCGAATTAAGCAGCAAATTTCTTCCGAATCAATCAGTGAAATAAATTGCACAAAAGTGATGTTTTTTGCCAAAAATGAAATAAGCGGACTTGTAGATGTTATTATTGAAGATTTATTTCAATATAATTGCATTACTTACGAACCTAAAATAACTTCTCTTGAGTTTCTGTAGGCTTATGCAAAAAATGCAAACCCGGAAACATTAGGTTGGAATAGTTTTCGGGAAAACATTAAATACGATGCAATAGCTGACAAATCTCAAATATTGTTTTTACCTTTTGTGAATGCTTATCCTAGTGATTATAATACAATCTACACGGTTTTCATTCAGCTGTTAAAAAAAGTGAATCTTTAAATCAAAAAATAACTTTCGTAACATTTGATCAACCACTATACTGGAAAGCCAGAGACATCATTGCCTCAGTACCTGAAAATTCTGATTTAAAAAATATTATTGTTAGACTTGGAGGATTTCACTTATTAATGTCCTTTTTAGGTGCTGTAGGTTTTATAATGGATAATAGTGGATTGAACGAACTTTTTTGTGAAGCATTTGCACCAAAAACAGTAAAACGTATGCTTGAAGGTCATGAATATGCTCGTTCCATAAGAGCACATTTTTTAGTGCACTTTACTATAGAGAAAATCATTCTATCGAAAATAATACTGAATAGTGAAGAAAAAGAAGTGATAAAAAAAACTTTACTTGGCATTACTAGTGATGGCAGATTGGAACATTTGCAGAGCGAAGAATTTAAAGTAATCGCTGAAAAGTTCAATGTTTGCTTAAATAATTTATCTCAAAAGGGTCCGACTGCTAAATTATGGATACAATATTTCCATATCATTACGCTTGTAAAAGAATTGATAGAAGCTGAACGAACCGGTAATTTTCAGCAACATATCGAAGTGGTGCAGAAAATGTGTCCCTTTTTTCACGCTAGCGGCCATTATTTATACGCAAAGTCAGCGCACTTATATGTTCAAGATATGCTAAAACTTATATATACTATGCCACCTGAGGAGTATACAAAATTTGTAGATAATGGTTATTTACAATAAGAAGATCCAATAAATTTCGTTGTGGAGTATGGAGCGATATGACGATCGAGCAGACTCTCATGAAAGCTATGCACAGTACCGGAGGTTTAACACGTGGAAGAGGTGTTACGGATTCCGCATTAACAAAATGGATTCTTTGTATGCCAAATTTATTAGATGTTAATATTAACGTGCTTGATTTTTGTAAATTAACATTAAACGCTAATAGTGAGCAACACGTTGATGCAACTGGTGCGCGAAAAGGAAGAGACAATACTGATGCACTTAAGTTTTACGATTGGTTAATTGCTCATGATCCTTTTCTGCCAAATAATAATATAATATGTGTAAGTTCAGGCCTCATAGGAGATGATACTGTCAATTGTTATAAAGCATTCGAAGTTGGATGTACGTCTTTGAAAACCATGATCGGGATGAATATGAAATATGTTAAATTTGCACGTAAAAATCGGGTAAAAACTTTGTCTAATTCATATATTCAGAAAAAATCAGAAAATGATATCAAGATAGATTCCACAGTTTTGTTTCAACGAATCTGTTTATTAAGTTGTGTGTGCGCGTACGTGCGTGCATAATTAAAATTATGCACGCACGTACGCGCACACACACACACACACACACACACAAACACATGCATATAATCATAAATATGTTTTATAGTATACTATATACATGTAAAGATAATCTATGTAGCAAAAACATTAAAAGTAATATGTACTACCAAAATAGTAAGCAGTTATTATTCTTGTACTGATATATATAATCATAAATGTATTTTGTTGCACAATATATACATGTACGTATAGTGTATACCTCGAAAAAAGTTTTTTTTTCAGAAAACAAGTCAATTTCGAGTATTTGTAATGCAGCGACGACAATTTCATTAACACGACATGAAAGCTGAGAAAAAAACACATAAAAATAAAAAAAAAGCATTACCGTACGACCTCTGGTTGCCGAGAAAAGAATTTAACATCTAAAGTTCCTGAAAGCTGCTGAATATAAGACATCTTTTCTCTACTTACTTTCTTCATAAAATCATTATCATTTCTTTCAAGACTTGAGTTCCGTAATGTTTCAAGTATTCTATTGGTTATAGTTATATACTGCTCAGAAGACAACACAGCATCACAGATAAAACATCTACACAACGAAATGCCTAAAAAAGATAAACATAAAATCAATTTAAAATTATATGGCATAATATATCATTCAATTAAATGTATATTGCTTTAAATTTCAATTAATCTAAGACGCAGAATAATTGTTATGAAATTTTATTAAATTTTATTAAAATATATTAATTTAAATGATACTTACTTGAAAATACGTCCAATATTGATGACTTTCAAATTCACTAATCACAATTCTACTAATAAACAATACTTCTTCTTGTAATAACAAAGATAAAAGAACACTCAGCTCTGCTCAGCTAAAGCTCTTTGGACTTTACACACTGCAAAAGTATAAACTACACTGTTTTGTAGTCTCAGAATCCAGCTACTTATATACGAGACCCTATCCTTATTTACAGAAATAATTGAATGAACTCACTAACATTTATCACAGCCTGTCATAGTTGCATGATGCAAAAATTGTAATTTTATTCAATATGAAATGCCTTTAAAACACGTAGCATCATTTAACGATTCTTTTAAAAAGTCTTAAGTTGTATGCAGAAATGATTATTGCATAAAACTATTCATTGCAAATGCTTACATTATAGGCCATTTCTCATTTTAATTTGCTATTATACCAACATTGTACGTAGAAATGGTGTTTGCATAGTTTCTTATAATGAAAATATAGATTGCAGATTCATACATTACAGGCTTTCACTACATTCTTAATTGCATCATGTATAAAAAGCATATTCTCATTGACACACACATATATATGTATATACATACACACATGTATATAATCATGAATATGTTTTGTAGTACAGTATATACATGCAAGGATAATCTGTTCAACAATAATATTAAAAATAATATGTACTACTGAAATAGATAAAAGGCAATTTTATCTATCGTATTTGTATAAATAAATACGTACACATACTCCAATACATATATTTAATAAAGTCAGTACAACTCCAAAAATATACTCAAAATTCGAAGCAATAAATTCGAATTGAATCCAACTGATTTTCCGGAGATTAATACCTTAATTTAGTATAATATTAAAATAGAAAGCAGTTATTATTCTTGTATTGATATATATAATCATAAATGTATTTTGTTGCACAATATATTCATGTACGTATTGTGTATACATGGAAAAAAGTTTTTTTTCCAGAAAACAAGTCAATTTCGAGTATCTGTAATGCAGCTATGACAATTTCATTAACACGACATGAAAGCTGAGAAAAAAACACATAAAATTAAAAAAAAAGCATTACCATACGACCTCTGGTTGCCGAGAAAAGAATTTAACCTGACCCGAAGTCGAGACTTTAAGGTTATTTTCAGTACGTTACCAATAACACATTTCAATCATAAAACTAAAGTTATAAGAAACTTAATGCAAAAATGCTAACTTGCCCCGACTATGCAGGACGTCACAAGACGTGATAGATCCCAGCAAGCCCGTGAGCGTACGGTGGCTGACCAGGCAAGCCGGCAAAGCCGGCGTGTACGCGCTTGATTTCTCCGACTCGGTCCCGTTCCAGAGCATCCTCACGAACGTGACCCTGACCGCGATCGGGAAGTCCAAGTGGAGACTTAGCGACAGCGAGCGAAACCGCATTGCGGAGATCCTCCAGGAATCCGTGCGAAAACACGCCCTGCCGGAAGCCCAGCAGCCGCCCCGGGCGGCCTCCCCCATTGATAGAGCCAGCCTCATCACGACCTTCCCAAGGTCGTCGACCGCACCGGATGACATACGGCCGGAAACATGGCAGTACCTGAGGGATATAGCGCCCCTGGGCCACGAGTCAACCCGGGAGACGTCAGCTTATAGCAGAAAAACTCCAAGGCGCAGCCGGCAGTACAGCACGGGTCCAGTTCGGCAGCCCCAGTTCACCGGAGCCAGAAATCACCTTCTCGGCCCCGAAGTCTACACAGACTAACAGCTCCGACCACACGACCAGCGCACACCCGCACACAGCCGAGCCGCGAAAATCAGGTAGGCCGCAGGCGCATTCCTTCGCCTCCTTGCGAAGTGCACCAACGTTCGTCCTTCCCTGGCCATGGCGCACCGGCTCCTCCAAAAAGAAGCTCGCCGTAAAGGTAAGCAGGCGGGCGCGTGGCAGCAGGAAAGGGCTGTGTATCGAAGTAGCGGAATACAACAACGCTCCCGAGAAGCCCATAGCGACCACTCCGATCGCGGCCGCTCCCCCAACCCCTGTGTCAGGCACATCGCCAGGGTGCGGCGGTAGCACTTCACGGCCAGCGCGAACCCCTCACGCCAACAACTCGCCCACAGCGAGCCAGAGTCCAGGTGGCACCCCGGGAAGCGTGGTAGCACCCCGACTGACAGCTGGCGACAGGGCAGCCAACTTACCCCCGCACCAGGCCATGGAGATCGACGAGACGGCCGCCGGCACGATACCCGACGACCCAGTGGACGTCGGACCCCGCGAAGATTTTTCAGCTACGAGCGGCGGAAGTCGTCGTCAGACGTGCGCTCGTCAGCGTCGTCAGCCAACGTGTTGATGCACACGTATATAAGGAAAGGCCGCTGCTTGGAGGCATACCTGACCCTGCAGCAGTGCCCGGATATCCCCAACGATCCCCCAGGCAATTGCCTCTTCTACTCCCTCATCAGAGCGGCACAGCTAAGCATGACACCCCAGGAGCTGCGACGCCGCCTCCTGGCGTCGGACAAACTGCTGGCCTGCGGCGAGTACGGGGAAACGAAGGCTATCCTGGAATCAGATCACGCGTGGGGCAATGTGGATTGCGCTTTCGTATTCGCACACGAGTTTATGATCAACGTATGCATCCACTTTAAAAGCCCGGAAGCAAGCACGATATTCTTCGACGTACTGGCAAATGGCGTGGACGAAACCGTCCACTTGCACCTGGAAGGTCAGCACTTCACGCCCTATAGGCGAGTGGTAATACCTGAGGGCCGAGCGCGTGGACATGCAACTGCGCGCAGCAGATCCCCACCCCCGGATGACGGGCATAATTCGACCATCTCCCCAATACTTGGCCGCGGGGAGCGCGCAAAGGGGAGCTCGACGAAAGCCCCCGGGAGCCCGGAGGATCTTGGGAACGCTAGCTCAAGGGACAACTCGGCGTACAGGCAACCCTCTCCATCGCCTGCGGACATCCCCATGCCGCAATCCCCCTGCGGGATAGGCGGCATATACCACGCGAACAGGCCGAGCGCGGCAAACAGCCCCGCGCCCCGACACCGCGACCAGACCCCTTCGGCAGAAGAACAGCTGCCACAGGACGAAGCCCTCAGCGGAGCTACGGTCACTCCGGACCCGCAGGGAGAGTCAAGCAGCCAGGTGAGGCCAAGCAGGCGGACCTCCGGAGAGTCAAGAGTCGGAATGCCCACAGTGGCAACGGCAGCCCTCAAAGAGGACGCCCTCAGGCGCTACGTCATCGCGCGCGTCAGACCTCCGCGCGAAAAACCGCCATGGGCGACTCCCGACGGCGAAGAAGTACCGCCGTTCGTACACCTACGACCGGTGAGGGAACATCCCTTTGCTTACAAGGAAAACCTTGTCTACCTCACGGCGGCGGACAACAAGCTGTCCTCGGAGGTCCTGCAAGCACTCGTAGAGCGAGGCTGCATCCACCCCGAAAGCCTAGCGGCCCAGCAACTCGGCGTCGGCGAAGTGAGTATCTCGGACTGCTCGGGCCTCCAAATCATAGGCCTATGCGTCAAAAACTACAGCGAAGAGAGGCCCATCCGTAGCGACCTGCGAAAGTGCCTAAAGACGCTCAGCAGGGTAGCGAGGGCCCGCAAGCTAAAAAGCTTCGTCGTAGTCCGAGACCTCGGGATGCTGTGGCTGGCCGAATGGACAGTCTTCGGCGAGATATTTAATGACGTATTCGCCGGCAAATGCATCACGGCAGTGCTGTACTTGAACAACCTGCCTGACCCGGCTAGAAAAAATCGTTATAAGCTTATCAAGCAATACCATGTGGCGGCCGCAGGAGGCCACCGCGGCACCACGAAGACGTACGTGAAAATTGCGTGCGACTTCTACTAAACATGCGGCATGACGTCAGGCAGTTTGTCGCTCGCTGCGGCATTTGCCAAACGAACAAGCTAGTCCGCATAAAAACTCGCGCGCCACTGCTCATAAGCAACACACCGGCTTTCCCCTTCGACCAGTTGGCGCTGGACTTCTACGGGCCGTTAGAAAGGACGAAACAGGGGAACCGCTAAATCCTAACGGCGCGGGATCTCCTCACCAAGTTCACCCTACTGATCCCGGTGAAGCTAGCCAACGCGGAAGAAGTCGCGCGAGCCCTCATCGAAAAAGTAATATGCGTATTCGGCCCACCCGAGGCCATACTCACCGACCAAGGGACGCATTTCCAGAATCGGCTAATGGAAGAATTTGCCAGGCTATTCGGGATCCGAAAATTTTGCACGACCACATACCATCCCCAGTCCAATGGATCTATTGAGCGCATGCATCACACGCTCACCGAATACCTGCGCAAGTACGTCAAGTCCTTCGACGACTGAGACTCGTGGACATCCCTATGCCAGCACGCCTACAACTACACCGTGCACGAGAGCACTCGGTACTCGCCCCACGAACTCGTATTCGGGACCAAGCCGAGAACACCGTCCAGCTTCCCTCGTGAGGAATCGGCCCTGACGTATAACGAGTTCATCGAGGAAATGATGGGTAACCTAGAGGTGCTCCAGACAGCGGCAGCCATGAACCTCGTGCAGGCCAAATTCCGCTCCAAATATTACTATGACCGAAAGCTCAACATCAAGCACTTCCGCGAGGGCGAATTCGTCCTCCTGCTAAAGGAGCCGAAACATAAGAAATTCGGTACGGAGTATACAGGGCCCTTCGAGATCGCAAAAATCGACAGCCGAACAAACAGCGTGACATTGGTGGTCAACGGTGACATGAAAGTCGTCCACGTCGACAAAATAAAGCACGCCTCGGAATTCCTACTCGACACCGACTCGGAAAACGAAAGGCCGTGACTGCGTCGTTTTTTTTATCGTTTTTTTTCCGTAGCACCGGACGTGCTACTATGCAAAAATAACGACAGTCAAAAATCGACGCACTCGCAATCCCCCCGCCTGAACGCAACCATGGCCACGCCGAATTGCCCAACGTCATAGCGCATACCAATCCGCCATTATTTACAGGGCCATCCTGGCGAGCCACATAGCCTCACCAGCTGGGCAAGAGGCCCAAATCCCGAGACGGACAATCCATCACCTGGATGGGAAGCTGGGCCTAATCACCGAGAAGATCGCCCCATTGGCGTCGTCCAACGCTGACTGGAAAATCGTCCAGCGGACGGACCTCCAGCCGTTCTTTGAAGCCGCGGCCCGAATCGAAGCCAGCGTCGATCGAATCATTGGCGCGTGCGGCTGAAACTGCGAAAAAGACACCATAGCGTTAGAGGAAAGGGCGGCGGCCAGGCAGGCCGAGCGGGTTAAGGACCTGCTTTTGTTAAACGAGCACCTAATTGACAACGCGAAAGACGGTAAGCGCTGCGTCCGCCGCTGGTCCGGCATCGTTCCGTTCGGGGGCCCGATCCAGAAGTTCTTGTACGGCACTCTGACTGAAGACGACGCCAAAGAAATACAGCGATTGATCCAATCGGTAGCTGGGGACACGCGCAAAACCGCGGCACTCCTAGCCGACTAGACCCAAGTCATCGAGCGCGAGTTGTCACGACTAAACTCCAGATTAGGACGCCTCGATCTAGCGACAGAGGTCCTAGCCAACAAGACCGCCTCTAACGACAAAAAAACGCTGTCCTGAATGCCCTCGTCAGCGCGAGACTCAGCATCGAACAGCTGAGGGCCGATACGGACACCCTCGTACACGCGATCTTATGCGCCAAGAACGGCGCGATCCACCCGCGTATGATCTCCCCCGACGCGTTCATAGAGGCAATGACGAAGGTCAACAACTCAATGCCCACCGTAAACTTCCCTATCCCCCAGGACAAGGTGTCAATCATGTCGATACTTGACATCTCTAAGATCGACGTCCTCTACGTCGACGGATGCCTGGTGTACCGGATTAACATACCCCTGCTCGGGTTGCAGGATTACAAGCTATTTAAAGCCACCCCAGTCCCAACGACACAAAACATCCTTGGCACACGAGATATGGCGGCCTATATCTGGCCAGAGCACATCTACTTTGCAGTGAGTAGTTCTAATAGGACATATATGTCAATCGCCACCGAAGTCGTCCCAAAATTGCGGAAAATGGACGGGGGATTCATCGTCGTCAACCCAGAGCTGGCCCGGGAGATAGGAAACGATTCCCCCTGCGAGATAAAAATCGCTGCGGGGAGGGAGATCAGCGACCCTTCTTCGTGTGACATTCGTCTGAAGCAGTTGAGGGGCACGTTCTGGCTGCGTCTGCATAATGCTAACGCGTGGTTATTCTCAATGAGAGGAAACGAGAAGATCCTCTTCTCCTGCACGCGCAAGGAAGAATTAACCGACGACATCGCAGGAGTCGGCATCGTAGAACTCCGGCCAGGGTGCTCCGCCCACACAGCGGACGCCCACCTAGCGGCCTCACACACCATAACCGCTTTCCTCAACGAATCTAAGTTCGAGACGATCGAGCTCGATTCAGAAAGGATAATCCAAAACCTCAACGAGTCAGTGGGCGCCGAGGCGGAATTGCGCGAAACCATAGAGAGAAAGGCAACCAGCCGAACAGAAGCACGGCAGAGGATGAACCTCGACAGCCTGCGTACAGGGATGGCCCTACACGAAATAGCAGAGCGGGCCAAGGATATCGCGACCCGCAGAGCCACGTCCTTCGAGCTCCACAAGCTGAGCAGCGCATCCGCCACCTTCGGCTATTCAGTGTCGGCCACGATCATCCTACTTGTGATAATAGGGGCAGCAGTGTGCCTCTGCTATCACCGACACCGCGGCAGCCCTCTCCGCCGCATGCTAAGGCAACAGGAAGAACTGATGGCCCTCGAGCAGGCTGAGCGTCTGCAGAGCCTCAAGCGCGCCACGCGCGAAGAACGGGTATAACAGCCCCAAACCCCCCCGCCGCGCCTTGCAAGGACACCACCCCCCAGGAGGTCGACGCGGAAAAGGAAACAGAAGAGAAAACATTCATAGCGTTAAACTACATTTATTTTCCGTCACTCCCTCTCCATCGCGCGAAAGCGCGTACATCGGCGACGGCGTCACGCACTCGGCCGACAGCAACTCCACGGCAGGCGGCGGACTCGCCGCAGCGAGCACCCCTCTTCCTGCAGCACCAATCGTGTTAATTAATTTGGGGGCCGGTAAAACTACACGCGGCCGGGCCCGGAAAGGAGCTACAGAGCACGGAAGCCATAATCCGCGCGCGGACATCAACGCCGGCGCGCGAGCTCGCAAAGCCAACTTCGGAGCCCCCCAGCCCAGCCAGAGCCGAAGATTGGGCCCAGCCCTCTACGCGAACGGGTAGCAGAGCACCTGAGCCTTAATCCCTCTGTTGGGTTGGCGAACCCCAACACTCACGGTTCGCGAGCTACAGCACTCGGAAGTTCGTAACCCGCACAACCGACGCGCAACCTCGACGAAACAAGCCCACGAGCCCGCACGACGGCAAGATGAGCGCACACTCGACGAGTAAAAGAAAAATTGCTAACCTCATGGGGAATTGCAGGGCCACGGCTGCTCCTCACAAACCTCGTGCTCCCCGCGCCGGTTGATAGCGCGGCACCACTGGCGGAAGGCCCGCCCATGCTCGCGATCCCCCTCGACGACCTCCAGATACGAGTGCACCACCTCGTCCGGGAGGACATTCTCCACGAAACTGTCGGGCTTGCCCTCCAGTAGCACCCAATTGAGGCATACGACGCGCCGGCCATAGACAATGTCGGCCAGCGTATGGGCCGGGAGGAAGTTCACCCACTCCGCAGCGAAGCCAAGCATGGCAGAGCGTGCCTCCGAGGGGAAATAGCGCTCCACCAGCCGGCGCTGGGCCGCACGCAGGTCAAAGCGCAGCAGCCGATGACTCAAGGCGGGCAGGCCAGGGACCAGCGGCAGGAGGGCGGATCGCAAGCCCCGCGCCGCGCCATCAGAGGAGTCTAACCGATTATACCCCAACGAACTGGAGGAAAGAGCGGCAATTAACGCAAATTTTCAACAACACTCGCGTCGCAAGCCATGCACAGGCATACTCACGCAGTAGCCTCGTTCACAGCCTCGAGCGCACGCATGATGGTCCTCTCCAAACAAATGGCCGAAGGGGCGCAGACTTCAACTACGCGAGCTAGGTACGCCGAGCTGGGCCGGAGCACTCACGCCGACTACAGAGGCGGCAGCAGCCGCAAGGCCCGCGCAAACAGAGGAGCGCGCAGCTACCGAGGCCAACTTCACTCGGCCGTTGCCATAGAATGCGGCAATCATTGCCCGCAGCCTGGCACCCCTCTCCTGCCCCGGTCAAGAAGCCGCGGTCAGGCGCAGACAAGAAAACGAAGCGCAAGGACCTGGCAAAGCAGGCAGGCAGGCCGACGGCGCAGAGGCCGAGTCCCCACGGACGCGCCAGCCGCAGAACAACGAAGGCGAGGGCTTGCGAGCCAGCACAGGCCGACGGCGCAGAGGCGAGTCTCGCGAAGCACCAGGCCCGCAGAACAACGAAGTGCGAGGGCTTGCGAGCAGCCGCAAGCAGACGGCGCAGAGGCCGACGCGAAGCCCACAGAGGCACGAGCGAGGACCTGCCAGCAAGCAGCAGGCCGACGGCGCAGAGGCCGAGTCTCGCGAAGCACCAGCCCGCAGAACAACGAAGCGCGAGGGCTTGCGAGCAGCAGCAGGCCGACGGCGCAGAGGCCGAGGCCCACGAAGCGCCAGCCCGCAGAGGAACGAAGCACGGGGACTTGCAAGCAGCAGCAAGCCGACGGCGCAAAAGTCGAAGCTCACGGCGCAGTTCCTCGCTGTAGAGCACCTGCAAGAAATGCCTAAACAGGCGGGCAATCGCAGCATGCAAAAAAATTTTTTTTTCTTTTTTTTCACTTTCGAGGGTTCGCCCCGCTTCTTTATTCTTTATTTTGTTTTTTCCCTCTCCGCCCCCTCGAACAACGCTATACGCTCCGTGCGCCTACGCATCGGAGCCTTGAAGAACGAAGCGCGCCCGGCTGCAAGTTCTTCGGGCAGCATTGGCACGGGAGACTGCATTGGAACAAGTCTCCCGGCTCATACCGCCCGACGTCATAGCGCGCAAAAGCCCGGCCGGGGGCCTACTTCACCCTCCGGAGCTGCGCCACGATACAAAAGGAGGCGCACGATCTGAAAGCAGGGAAACAATTAGTACGTGGTAGAGGAAGTTCAAGCGAATTACAAAAAGCAAAAAAAATAGATGCCAAGGCAAAATACTCACATTGCCGCGAGCGCACGTCAGCTCATGAACGCGGCTTCCCACGCCAAATGGATGCCCGTGTACCGGGCCTCCCCACCAGCCCCACACCCCCGGTGACACGCGCACGCAGCGGTAGCCCAACTGCAAAGAGAATGGTAAAATTACACACACCTTCACACAACCTAAAACAAAAACAAAGAATCTCATTTTCGCCAGTCGACGATGTTACTTACGCGACCATGCACGTCGCAGATCACGGGCACCCGTGTCTCCCCCGGCGCCGTCGACGGCCCACAGCTGATCTCCGATCGGCGGGGCACCCCAGCGCCTAACAAGCGGCTGACGAGTCTTCGGGCCCGCTGTGGTGCAGTACGTGAACATCCAGCCACGGCTGGGCTGGTCAGCAGACGCAGCCTAAAAGGAAAAGGGAGGCACCATTAGACCCCGCCGTAACACGCCGTAAGCACAAAAAAAAAACAAAAAAAACCCCGCTCACTTACTTCACGGTACTGGGGGCACAGTATATTCTCCCACTGACACGTGGAGGTCATCTCGATCCGGCACCGGCGCCTGCGGCATGCAAATAGGCGCCAAACTCCGGCGCACACATCTCCACGGCATCCGGAGCATCCCATGGCCTGAAACAAAAGCAACGCTTACAAACAATTAGCACAATCACTGGGAACACGCCACTTGCACGACACGCGCGATCACTCACGGGTATTCACTTGGATAGAACGACGTCATTGTGACCAGTCTCGCAGCACACGTCTGCACAGCCGAACGATCAATCTCGCACTGGCGCCCTGCTCCGCCCGCCGCACTCTCGAGCCCCCCGGAATGCGCCTATCGCCCCGAAGTATAAACTTCAATTCCGGAAGCGATAAGCAGGCCCAAGCGAGAGCCGGCGGCCGACGGCACGTGCGAGCCTGGGCTACGAGGTTTTATGACGGCCGGCGGCCTCAACCGTCATAAAATCCTCGAACCCAAAAACTCGCAGGCACTCGAAGACTTCTCAACTGCACGCGCGCGGCTACACGTGCACCTAAGTCTACGCGCTTTTGCCACGCGTTCTCGGGGCAGGGAAATACGTATGAACACGACACGCGCACACGGAAAACGGCGGCGCGCAAGCAAACCAAAGACCAGCCGAGCTGCTCCAGGCGGGCGACGCGGCGATTACCGGCAACGCCGCACGAAGCAATACTTCGGTTTCAAGTGTGACTACAGCTTCGCCATGCGCTCCGTTGGCCGTCGGAATGCGCTTATCGCCCCGGCGTATAAACACCGGGGCTGAAGGCGACGAGCCGCGCCGCCGGAGCGACTGAGCGTGGCAAGATTCAAACGGCCAAACTACGTTTTTAATCATCATTATGTATTAGTATCGTGTGCCATTATTACCGTCACTATATATTATTGTTATCATTATTAGATACCATTATTATTACGATGTACTATTGTCATTATTATTATGTAGTATTACTATTATCATTATGTACTATTGTTATTATTTCACTTTATTTTTTTTCTATTATGTACGAGCTCTGCCCGAGCCCTCTGTAAAGCAGCAGCGGCTGCTACCGAAAATTTGAAAAAAAAACATTCCATCCCGTAACAGACCCCTTTGGAAGACCAATCCCTCCTCTGCGCGGGCTTAACGCCCCGCTGGCATCCCCGTGATTCTTAATCACCTGACATTCCCCAATCCTAAAACAAAAACCTGGCGTAGCAGCTCTCGGCCGAGCCATTCATCAAGTTTATTCTTCTTTCGTCGTTTTTTTACGGTCGCGAGGTCGCTTTGACCGCCGCGCACCGGACGTGTCACGTACGAGCAAAAGCTCAGGTGACCAGCCGGCCTGATAACCGGAGCCGGCCCGAGAGCCGGAGCTGCCGCTGCACCAGACGCAGCGTCAGCAGAGAACAGGCCGAACGAGAGCTTCCCACGGCCAAGAAGTGCAAGCTTGCACCTTGGCCGCGTGACTGCGAGTCTACGAGCCGCAGCTCGGAGACGACGCAGGCAGACCTCCGGCGACCGCGAACAAGGGCAGAGCTTCTCTCTAGTAAGCTCAATAAACCATATACGCAACGTACACACCTGTCTCGTGTCCTTCGCGCACTCCTACCTACGCGTCTGTTACAATACACTTATCCCCGGTGAAATGCACGATGCTGAAAGTGTGGGTAGAAAAAATTTGGCATGAAAATCTATGGTGAAAAAATTCTTGCTCGGGCCGGTCGCGCGTGCTGTTCGAGCTGCATTACCGATCTTCCGGAAAGACTTGAGAAATGAAATTCTGCGCCTCCTGTTGCCTGTCAAAGAAATAACATTTTTCCTCTTTGTTACCCTCTTCTTACCCCTTCGAAAGGTAAAAGCGGAAGAGTTTGTTTGCTACACGAAGATTCGGTTTTATTCTTTCATGCCGCTCGAAAACTTAATATTTTTGTGACTATTACATACCTTATATAAATTAGTTTACGGGTAAACTCGGTTTTTATGCGTTCTTTTCGTCAAATAACTTTTATAATGCATTTTCTCGGATGCATGGTATGAATGCAGCGCTTTTTATCGCCTAGCGGAGGAAAGCGGAACTTATTTTTTGAATTTTGTGAAAATTTGAGAAATAATTCATAAAGACGTAAAATTTACGGCATGACTGCAATATTTAAAAAATGTTCAAAAAATATTAAAAAATAAGTTCCGCTTTCCTCCGCTAGGCGATAAAAAGCGCTGCATTCGTACCATGCATCGAGAAAATGCATTATAAAAGTTATTTGACGAAAAGAACGCATAAAAACCGAGTTTACCCGTAAACTAATTTACATAAGGTAAGTAGTATATGGTGCCACTTTCTGTCAACCTCCCACCTCCTCCCCTCGGATCCCCAAAAGAGGGGGGAAACCGTGAGGAGGGGGTGTATTCGACAGAAAGTGACACCATTAATAGACATATGGCCCCCCCCTTCACCCCCCCCCCCACACACACACACACTCTCTCTCTATATACCTCCACCCTTTCTCTCTCTCTCTCTCTCTCTCTCTTTCCTTATTTTTCTTCCTCTCTCCCTCTCCTTCTCTTTCGCTCTCTCCTTCACCCTCTCCTTCTCTTTCGCTCTCTCCTTCACCCTCTCCTTCTCTTTCGCTCTCTCTCCTTCTCTCTCTCTCTCTCACCGTTTTAATAGCTGCATCGCTCTCTGTATGTCTCGACCTTGTACCTCTCTCTCTCTCTCGTGTGGTTGTCTCTCTCTCTCCTTCTCTTCTCTCCTCTCTCTCTCTCACCGTTTTTTATAGCTGCGTCGCTCGTTGTATGTCACGACCGCGTACCTCTCTCTCGCGCCTACCTCGCACAGCTGATGCGCTCATCGCGCGTGGCTGACGCGGCCTCTCTCTGTCTCCTTCTCTCTATCTCTCTCTGCCTCCTTCTCCTATCTGCTTTTTTCTGCGCATCGAAAGTCGCGAACGCTGTAATCAAGGCACGTTGCATGTGGGTGATGTTGCGCTTGCACTTTTTTGCTACGACCGCTGATGAAGAGTGTAACATTTCACTACATATGTATTGAAATGTTATACAAAGGCGTCTAAGTTAGA